>JAULJL010000019.1:2405000-3005000 GCA_030761205.1 Fremontodendron californicum
CCTTGGGTTAATTAATACAATTATTCGATTTATTTATCAGATTTAATGAGTGATCTCAAAGTTCAGTCTATGCAAACTATCATCAATAAACAAGGTCGGGGGGAAGGTTTAAAAAATTCCAGTGTTGGTAATTCATCATTGGACATCAAATACTTCTATCCTGTTTAAATGTAGTATGGAAGCTCAGCTCCCACATTAAAGTTGGATTTAGATGTAACATCTATCCGTCCATTAAATTTTCATCATGGCTAGTTTTCTACTTTTTTGGTTGAAAATTTTCTGTTTTTATTTTTTTTTATTTTTATTATTGTTAAATTTTCTGTCGTGAAATCTGTAGTGCTTTAGGAATGAAGAAGATCCTTGCTACTTTGAGGGCCTTAGTGGAGGTCATGGAGGCACTTAGCGAAGATGCAGATCCTGATGGGGTTGGAAGGCTTATTAAGGAGGAGGTACATGTGATTAACAACCACTGAATGTGGGCTTTAGTGAGCATCTTGGATATTTTCATTATTTATCATTTCGCCTCGCAACTATATTATTCATTTGCATGTTGCAATTTTTAGTTTATGCTTTCAAGACTCTTTACATGCAGCTTATAGCGTGTCAATGAAATTCCTAGGATATTTGATTTTTTGTTTATAAAATGTTCACCAAGAAACTGTTACTAACAACATTGCTCTGGTTCTTTGCCATTTTTTCTCACGTTTTAGACAAATTTATGTCTTAGAATAAGGCACGGTCAATCTTTATTTGGTTGAAAACTATATAATTTTTTCTGTGTTTTCTCAGTTACGAAGAACTAAAAATGCTGATGCAACTATATCCGGTGAACTCACGCCCTACAATATTGTCCCCTTAGAAGCACCATCATTCACAAATGCTATTGGAGTTTTCCCCGAAGTAAGTGCAAATCTTTAATCAGTTAAGCTACATCCTTTCCCCCCCAATGTTTGTTAGAACCTCATTTTAAATTGGTTATTTAAAAGGCTTATAGTTACAAAATTTGTTCTTGCTTTTGTTTGTTTGCAGTTTGAACTATGTTTTACATTGAAACTTGACGTTTCCTGCGGGTTCTACTTCTATATTCCATTGTGTGCTTTGGTTAAATCTACTTGGCTCAGAATTTTTTTTTTTATGCTAATCTTACCAGGTTAGAGGTGCAATATCTGCAATTAGATACACTGAACATTTTCCTAGGCTTCCTTCAAATTTTTCGATTTCCGGACAACGGGATCCAGACATGTTTGATCTTCTGGAGTATGTTTTTGCTTTTCAGGTTTGTGACTTTGTGTACTGAACACATTATGTATTTCGACGCGAATTAAATTGTGTTGTAAATTTGCAATATATGTAGAATTATTCATGCATTTCTATTATTTTCATTTCCTCTGGGGCTTATTGGGATGTTATGTATTGTTTTCACTTGTCTTTTTTTTGTTGGTATTCCCCCCTTTCCCCCATTGTGAATTTACTGGTTCACAGAAAATCTTGCATATATGTTAATGTTCATTTTATTGTGAAACTCTCAAAAACCAGGAGTTGTAATTTCTTTTTCCGATATGGCATTCTTCATTTGCTGTCTTTTGCAACATTTGTTTAGAAGCTTATTTCTGACTTCTAATTGCTATTATGGAATTGGCTGGTGGGATGCCCTTTGACATGACTGGTCATTTGCAGTGATAGGGCCACACATTCCTGAAGAGGGAGAAGGCTAACATGATTATCTATCTGATAATGTTATTACTCGTTGCAATAATGCTGTGCATTTTCACCTATACTACTATATTTTATCCCTTTTACCTTGTATGTTAAGTTAACCATTCCTATTTATTATATTCTTTTTTTTTTGGTACGCTTTTCAACCTATTTTATTTGATATGACAAATCATAGTGATGAAGTAGATGCCTGAATCAGCTTTATGTTTTATCATTGGATTGGTAAAATGTGATACAAACTTGGTGCATATTTTGTAGAACATTCATGTCCATTATAACCTGGATTGTCAAAGAAAACTTAGTTATTGACTGATTAGTATTTATGTATGCTACAGGTTTAACAAAGTGTTTGATAATTCTTTTATTCCTCCATCAGTCCGTCACCCTCTTTCCATTTCTTCTTTGATGATTAACTTAAAAATTTCTTTTTTCTCCTCAGAAAGATAATGTAAAGAACCAGCGTGAGAATGTTGTTCTTACTATTGCAAATGCACAATCTCGACTTGGCATACCTGTCCAAGCTGATCCAGTAAGTTCTTTAGATAATCTATGTCACTATTTTATAGGTATCTTTTCTTTCCCCTTTACATTGCCCTGTTTCTTTCAAAAGAATTATATAGAGGCTTTTGATTCTTTGTTTATCTTTTTCAAACATCAATCAGAATAGCATTGCCTTATTAGCACACATCAAAACTGTAGTTGCTGGATTCTTGAAGGCGAACTCCTGATGTAGCTGCCTTTGCTCTAAAATATCAAATTCTCTTTACATGTTACGTACAATGGGATGCTTAGCTTTTAAATATCCTTGAAAACCGAAACTTAACAGTTTGACTTTCTATACAAAAGGTTTTACTGCCCAGTTATTGGAGATGTTTAGCTAATTACGTGGAAGCATGCTAATTTTTATGTATTGCCAAGGTTTTCTTTTTTAACCTGGATGGCTGGATTTTTAGGATTGCTATTTCTCTTTTAAATTTATCACTGTTGATTTTTTTAATGAAGTTATAGAATATGTTGAATCATTTTTGTGGATTGAGTGCCTTAGAAGCTCTTACACCAGCCATATTTATCAAAAAGCATATTAAATAAGGGATTGGATGAATTGGTTGGGATAGTATGTTAGGTTAGGTACTGTTCTTCAAAGTTTGGAACTACTAATCTTGTTTGAGGTTGTGCTCTTGCTTATTGTTTCTAGTTGGGCATCTTAAACACTTGGAATTAGCTGATGAAATCCTTATAAATTATTTCCAATTTTCCAGAAAATTGATGAGAAAGCAATCAATGAGGTATTCTTGAAAGTGCTGGACAACTACATCAAATGGTGCAAATACTTGCGGATACGGCTGGCTTGGAATAGGTTGCTGCTGCAACCTTGAAACAGTTCCATTTTTTTTGTGTCCTGATGCATTGAAGTACTTTTTAATTTATTTTACTAGATTTAATGTTAATTTTGTGTCCTGCAGTTTGGAAGCAATTAATAGGGACAGGAAGCTGTTTTTGGTTTCATTATACTTTCTCATATGGGGTGAAGCTGCAAATGTCCGTTTTCTTCCCGAGTGTATTTGCTATATATTCCACCATGTGAGTTTGTTCAGCTCTCAGTCGATACTATTTAATTGGTACTATCTATTATGTGCTCTTATTGGCCATAATAAGAATGATTTAACTCTGCATGATAAACTTGTATTGCCATTTTAATAACAAAGTTGCAATTCGCTATGCAGCTATTTATATTATTGTTTGTTACTGCACTAAATCGCTGATTCCATTATTGGATCTGGAGTGGAACATCTCATGCATCTGTTTGTGATTCCATCTACTTTCTGAATCTTGTGTGGATTTGAATTCTGTTTACCTTCAGTTTGAAAATGCTAGAAGAATGCTTTGCTTTCTCTTTCTCGGTTCAAATGATATTATTAGAGAAAGTGAAGAGAGTTTGCCAAAATTGTTCGAGTAAATATTGATTAAACTATACAATATATTCTTTCTGGTTCCTCATGGGGTAATGTTTTTATTTGGGTTTTCCAGATGGCAAAAGAGTTGGATGCAATAGTGGATCATGGAGAAGCTAATCCTGCTCCAAGCTGCATCACTGAGAATGGCTCTGTGTCCTTCCTTGAGCAAATCATATGTCCTATATATGATACGATGGCAGCGGTCAGTTCTTTCTGTACTTTCTATCCATCCTCTTTTCTTTAGGGCTCTTATTCATGTTTGTGTTGCATATATGCTAACCTGGTAATGAAACTTGTCTTTAGTGCTTCCATTGAGCTTTGACTATGCTCTTTAGTTTTTGCTATTCTATTTTTCAGTTACGTGTGTGTGTTTTGCATCTTTTATTTTGGAATCAATGCTGTCCCTGTTAGGGAATCATTCTGGGATTCTTGCTTGCTTAAGAGAAATTAACCTACAATATTAACCGTAGACCTGATCACAGTCTGATTTTTCTTTTGATAAATGCTTTAAATGTAATTGGCAATTGTTGTTAATATGATTTTATTGCTAGTTGTTCAGGAGGCTGCTAGAAACAATAATGGGAAAGCTGCACATTCTTCATGGCGTAATTATGACGATTTCAATGAATACTTTTGGTTTGTTATGCTGTCTCTTTAAGGATATTATTTCTATGAAGTTTGGCACCGATGTGCAGTTTTACTGTTCTGTTCTGTTCTCATTCATAATTTATATGTATAGGTCACCTGCTTGCTTTGAATTGAGCTGGCCCATGAGGAGCGATTCTCCGTTTCTGTTGAAGCCTAAAAAGTGGAAAAGGGTAAGTTCCGGTGATGATTACTGACCAAAACATTTTGTTCCTTTTATTTTTCTTTAAATCTTTTTTAAGTCTACCTACTGGAGTTTTAAATCATTGAGGGCGAGCCTTGGTAGCAACGGTAAGGTAGCTCCTTTATGACTGGAAGGTCATGGTTCGAGTCAAGGAAACAGCCTCCTTGCAAAAGGCAGGGGGAAGGTTGCGTATGATAAACGACCCTCCCCCAACCCTTGTAAAGCGGGGAACCTTGTGCACCAGGGAATGCCCTTTTATGCCTATGGAGCAAAATGAACCATGACATTTCAAGAGAGTCAACGATGCGTTATATGGAAATTATAGTCCTATTTCTGGTATAAAGGTTTAGGCTACTTACTGATATTACTCAGGATATGATTTTAAATGAAGTATAATGGTGAAATCTGATCAATGTAGCTTACCCCATGTAGTAGGAAATGGCATTCTATGTTGTTTGCTATTCTTATGAAGGGTTGAATTTCTGTATTGAATTTATATTTTAAGGGAAAGAATCTGTGAAGTTGTTGTTCTCTGCATATTGAATTATTAAATTCAACTTGTTTTTACATTATGTCGGTTGGTTTTAGAAAAGGGATACAAATCTTTTTGTTGTAATTATTCTGATATCCTTTGCATATAATTCTTTCTGCTCCTGCTGTTTCTCTAATGATTTATGTTGGATCTCTTATTATCATCCTTTACTGTAATATTGACTCATACGGAGCCCTTTGGCCTGTTGTCCTATTTTGGTGCTGAATCCCCTCCCTTTGCAAATAAAAGGTGTAGAAAGAAACTGCCAAAAAAAACTTCTTTTGTTTTCTGATCTCAAGGGTTTTTTTTATCCCTACGGACCCATCATATTCCCAATATGTACTGGATTATTATTTCTTATGGCAGTTATTTTCCCATTACCTTTTTATATGAAATAGGCAATACACGAATATTGGTTATATAATTTGCAAAATGCTCTTTAATGGCTCTATAAATCTTGATTGTTGAATTGTATATATCATATTTTATTATCTTTTTATTACTTTTTACATTGTGTTTGGTGTGTGATATATATATATATCTATTGTTTGTACATTTGGTTCATTCTATATATGGTGAACAATGCATATTTTAGCAATTTAGATATGATTGTGATCCGATTGTTAATGTGTCTTTAGTAACCAAAATTATTTACATCGATACCCTTGTTTTTTCTATTTATCTTTCTTTGATTTTACAGACTGGTAAAAGCACCTTTGTAGAGCATCGAACATTCCTTCACTTGTACCGAAGTTTCCATCGTCTTTGGATCTTTCTGGTCTTGATGTTCCAGGTAGGCTATCTGCTTCCATATATAACTTCTTATTAATGTTGCATGTAGTTTGTTCATCTTTGAGTAGAAAATTTTATTGATTGTTTTTTGACTGCAGGGATTGACAATTATAGCATTCAGAAGAGGGCGTATTAATTTGGATACTTTTAAGATATTACTTAGTATTGGACCTACTTTTGCTATTATGAACTTCATAGAGAGTAAGTTGTTGGCTTTATTGACGTGCATCTGCAATTGTTACTTAAATATCTCTTGTATGCATACATATTTTTTAATTTCTTTTAATTTAGATTGTTTGCATGACCTGCTTATGTTTGGTCTTAACCATGTGTTTGTTTGGTTATTTTTCTGCTTAGTTAGGTTGTTTAGATGTCCTGCTTATGTTTGGTGCCTACACTACTGCGAGAGGCATGGCCATTTCCAGGCTGGTTATACGATTTTTTTGGTGCGGCTTGACCTCTGTATTTGTAACCTATGTTTATGTGTAAGTTTGTGTTATTCTTATGATTGAAATGATCTTTCTTGTCGATAGTTATCGGTTATATGTTCGTATCCTATTCATATCTTCTTTTATATGTATACATGCAGGAGGGTTTTGGAGGAAAGAAATGATCGGAACTCCAATTCATTCTATTTTCGGATATATATACTTGTATTGGGTGTTTACGCAGCCTTGCGCGTGATTCTTGGCTTGTTACTGAAATTTCCTGCATGTCATGCCTTGTCTGAAATGTCAGATCAATCATTTTTCCAGTTTTTTAAATGGATTTATCAGGTTTGTTCACTTTTTGTTAACTAGTTGAGATGACCAAATGATTTTGGAATGGATGTCTTAGTAATTCATATACAATAATTTGCACATTTCAGGAGCGTTATTATGTTGGGCGTGGTCTTTATGAAAGGATGACTGACTATTTCAGGTTTATTATTATGCTTATTGAAATTAGGAATTTCATGCTTACTGTGATCATTTGACATGTTTACTCTGTTGATTTTATCTATTACATTGTCTAGTTGTTTTGACAAAACCTTTTATCCAGTTCCTTTTCTTGATTTTTCAGGAGAGTTTATTATCATTTTTTTGTGAAGCCTATAAGGCTCTAACGATGTAATTTTTCATTACTTTGGCTGAAAATGATGCAATGATTTTGTTTGCCCTGTTCCGATGGAGTTAATAGTTTATATTGATGACAATATGCCTGTGGATGTTCTTGATGCTTTTTGCAACGAATGAAGAAGTCGTGTTTATTTGTCATTGTTTTATCTGTGCTAGTGCTTTCTACCCCCTTAATTTGGTTCTTCATTGCTGCAGATATGTCCTATACTGGTTGGTCATATTTCTTTGTAAATTTACGTTTGCTTATTTTCTCCAGGCAAGTTATCAAGTTGCTATCTCACCTTTTGCTATAGAGTTTCTGTAGTTTATGGTAGACAGCTTTCAAGTCTGTAGATTTAATTTCTGACACCATTTTTGTTTGATCTTTACTGAATTACAGATTAGACCACTTGTCTCACCTACGAATGCCATTCTCGATCTTCCAAATTTGCCATACTCTTGGCATGATTTTGTCTCAAAGAGTATGTTCATCATCCATTTGTTTTTTTGGCTTCTTGGTTTTTTAAAGCACCAACTTTAGATTATTTGAATTATATTTTTCACTGGCTTGTAGTAGGTAAAAGTTATGCTATTACAGTATTAGGAAGATGAAAATTAATTTATTCCACAAACTTAATTGCCCAATTCTAAATTAGAGAGTCAAGTTAGGTCAAATTAGAGTCATTTTAAGTTCTAGCTACTACCTGCTCATGTTTCATTGAGGTGTCCCTTCTTCAAGTTAAAGTTTATGTCATTAATCTATTCTTGTAATATTTTTCTGCAGATAATAATAATGTCTTGACTATTGCTAGCCTGTGGGCTCCTGTCATCGCTGTGAGTACATATCTATTTTAAGCTTATGCACCTGCCATTGGAATTTGGCATAGGCTTTCTGACTAAATCCATTGTATACATATGCCTAATTGAACATAGAAAATTGTCAAAAACAAGTAGGTCAATGGTTCATCTCAAATGCTTTGTGCTATGGCCTGTGCCTGAGTTTTCTTGCTTGTCCCAGCATATTATCTTTCTCCTATTTCAGCTGATTATTGTCAAAAAAGCTTACTTATTATGAAAATGTTTTGACAAGTATATGTGTTTAACTTGTCAACAATATTTTTTTCTCCCCTTTTTCTCCAGATTTATCTCATGGACATTCACATATGGTACACTTTATTGTCGGCAATTATTGGTGGTGTGATGGGGGCACGAGCTCGGTTAGGCGAAGTATTACATTGGCATTTTCTCTATTCTTAAGAATGTTCCAAAATCTGCTCCTTTCTTATGATTCTTACTATTGCAATGTTGCTTTTATTATAGATACGCTCAACTGAAATGATGCATAAACGTTTTGAGAGCTTCCCAGAAGCCTTTGCCAAGAACCTTGTTTCACCACAAACCAAGAGGTAATTGTTTACATCTTGGCAATTTTAAATTTAAGGTTTTGGGCTCAAATGTAGGAGTACCAGATTTGATGACCCATTTATTAAATCTCATCAGTTATCCATTTTCTATATTCTATTTCTTGTTTTTTCTTCCATTTTTATTCATAAAATGTAGTTTTTTGAGATAGATATAGATATTTATTGATACTTATTTTCTGTGTCAAATATGCATATAGAGATATGAACGGTCTATTATATTTATTGCAATTTTATAGGCTATGGATAAACTCATCTAAGCAGGCAACAGAAGGCATATTGGCTTGTTAAAAAACAGAATGGGGAATAGACATTTATAAATGAATATTGCAATGATGATGGTTAGGTCTTTCCTGGCCTTAATTGTTTTTGAGACTATTTTACCTAGTTAATCAACCAGAGTTTAGTTGCTATGAAATAAAGGGACATAAAAGCAAAAAGGAATAAGAAAGGGGGTTAACCTGAATTTACTCTCTCTTTCTCTCTCTTAACTTCTGCTCTTTGTCTCTCTTGCTTGTTAATTCTGTCCTCGTCTGGCATGGCTGCAAAATTACTAACATAGATGTAATCTCTAGCCTTCCAGCCTCCACGCGTTGTTTGTCTGTATATTGCATAGAAAGCATTTTGGTGTTGAATAAAATATGGTTTATGCCGCATTCGGTCAAGTAACTATCTATACGAATTGAACTCTTCCCCCCCCCCTTTCTAAAAAAAGTGAATAGTATGTTATACACTTTGGAGTGCTTAACTAACTTCTTAACTTGACAATGAGAGAATGTTTACTGACTGTTTATAGATTCAGGTATTTTTTGTTTATATATGTGTTTTTGAGTTTTTCCCTGTTAATCTCTTTTAACTTTCTTTATTTTTTTCCCTGTTTTTGCTTTTGCAGGATGCCATTTGACAGACAAGCACCTGAGGTGGGTGATGTGTTTATATTTCTTCACTTCTTCTAATTCTAATTTTCTAAAACTCATTAATGTGATTGTGTCTTTGCAAATTTTAAGTGCGGGCATAATCTTTATTGATTAAATTGTCTTTGTGTGCAAGTAAATCTTTTAGGCTTTGCTTGGTAGGGTGGATGGAAAAATGGTGTTAAGTGGTGCTATCCCACATCTGTTAAGTATTGAGTTTCCTGTGGTCTTATATTAAAGTTGGGCCCCTCCACTTATTACCAATTGGTTTTAAGTTGGATGTTTAACATGGTATCAGAGCTTCTTTTCTTGTAACATGCTATGAGAGCTTAGGTTGTGTTCTGCTGTCCTTCTTGCCTAACCCCATGTGAGGTTGAAAACCTCTGGTGAGGTTGTCCACATGTAGGCCTTGTGAGCTACATGTGAGGGGGAGTGTTAAGTGGTGTTATCTCATATCTCTTAAGTATTGAGTTTCTTGTGGTCTTATATTATTGGGCCCCTCCACTTATTACTAATTGGTTGTAGGTTGGATGCTTAATTGAAAGAGAAGAAAAGTGGAAATATGGAAATTATATTTTTTCTTTCTATGGGTCTGCTTGGTTGGGAAGATGGAAAAGTCGAAAGAAAATGTAATTTTCTTTCCATCCATTGCTTGGTAGAGTTGAGAATGAAAAGGAAAGAAAATGAAAATTACATTAGTTTACTATTATAACCTTTTGTAAATTAAGATGAAAATACGATGGACAATCTTGTAAATATGCAACGCTTACTCACACCTCACACCTCACTCATTTTCTCTTCTCTTTTCATTCCAATTTGGAATTTGTATTTGTCAATAAGTGTTGAAAATGGTCATCTTTCCTACCAAGCGTACTTAAAATTAATTTTCTTTCTACTTTTTCATCCTCCCGTGGCCGTATCCATCCTTCCACTTTCCTACTCTACCAAGCACAGCCTTAGGGTGAGTTGATGAAGGTTGACCCATGAATGATAACTTAGTCAACTTAATTGGTCCAAGGCTGATCTAGGAATAATTTAGTGGGAGCAGCATAATGACTTTGTAACTTTTAGGTTGTTTAGTCCATGTAAAACATTAAAAGATCTTTTCATGCCATAAGCCCTCAATATTGGCATTTGCTTAACTTGAATACTCCATATTAACCTTCATTGGAGCTGGACAAATACTTGCTAACTTAGACTTCCTTATCTCTGGCCAACACAAAAAAACTCTTGAAGTTGATCTATTTATGGTCCATCCCTTTTGAAAATCTTGCTGAAGTTCAGTATGACACCCACGTTAAATGATGCATAAGCGAAGGCTTTAACCAGCCTTTTCTATTGCACTTCCAGTCAACTGTGAGTTTCTACGGTTCTTAGTTGTCTAACCAATTTGTTTGTTTTCACATGGAGCAACAATCACAAATCTTGAAAGATGGTCTTTTTAACAATAAATCACCCAGCATATTCTTGCTTGTTCATACGGGCTGCTGCAATATATATTTTTTTAATTCTGACTGCTATACTCTTTCTTGTTAGAGTTCTGTCTAAAAGTGGTACACCTTTTTAAAAATGATGATTTTTTGTTTGTGATAAGCACATCTTAATTATTGTTGGCTCTGTGCCTTTCTGTTGAGCAGGTTTCTCAGGAAACGAACAAGACATATGCAGCTCTATTTTCTCCATTTTGGAATGACATAATCAAAAGCTTGCGTGAAGAAGACTATATCAGCAACAGGTAAATTATTAAGTCGGGCTTTATTACTATCATGGTGCTAATGTTCATTTTGAGATTGGTACTCACTGATCACCCAACAACCTTTTTTATATTTTAAGGGAGATGGACTTGCTTTTAATTCCCAGCAACAGAGGAAGTCTAAGATTAGTTCAGTGGCCTTTGTTTCTTCTAAGCAGTAAGGTGCGGCCTGTAAAATTCTGCTGAAACAAATAATTCCTGAAAGACTTTGGTTCTATACTAATTTCTTTCATGTTCATGGGCAACAAATTTCAGATCTTATTGGCCATCGATCTGGCTATTGACTGCAAAGATACACAGGCTGATCTTTGGAATAGAATATGCAAAGATGAATATATGGCATATGCAGTTCAGGAGTGCTACTACAGTATTGAAAAAATTTTACATTCCTTGGTTGATGGTGAAGGGAGACTCTGGTTAGTATGTCTTTGCAGCTGTATGCTTCCTTTTATATGTCTTTTTTTTTTATAAGGTTATCATTAAGAGCTTGCCCACAATTATTTAGCTTGCCCTTTACCTGCATGCTTGTTTATGATAGGGTTGAAAGGATATACCGTGAGATCAATAACAGTATATCAGAGGGTTCACTTGTCATAACCTTGAATCTGAAGAAGCTTCCTCTGGTTCTTCAAAAATTGACTGCATTGCTTGGGCTGGTAATACTAGAAACTATTTGCATCTTTTTATTGTTTCAATCACTGCTGCTTAACATTTATGGTACAATATATAAACCATCTTTGCTTCTTTTGCTTTTTATTCTTTTACTTTCCGCCCTTTTCTTTCTTTTTTTCCCGACCATTGAAGTGGTATTTTGGTGTTATTATTATTATTTTTTAAAATTCTATGAATAGTTTGCAATTTTCTTGCTATTGCAGTATAATTTGTTTGATTGCTCTTGTACTTCTTTATCTATTGACATACCAGTCACAGGGGAAAATTATAATGTTAATGTCTCTTCATAATCATTTATTAAGCATAATAAATTGATTTTCAATGTGCCTGGTACTAGTACATAGTGAAGTCTGTATGTACATCATGCTCTTTTTGTAGCTTAACATATTCTGATTATAAACCCATTTTATTTAGCTAAGGAATGAAAAACCTGAAGAGAAAGGTGCTGCAAATGCTGTGTATCAACTATATGAGGCTGTTACGCATGACCTGTTATCACCTGATTTGAGGTAAATTCTCTGATACACTATTTTTTAGTGTGCATAAACGAATAGTTCAATTGGATCTTTGTTTCTGAAACGTTTTGCTTTTGCTGTGATACATCAGGGAGCAGCTTGATACATGGAACATTTTAGCTAGAGCAAGAAATGAAGGTCGTCTGTTTTCTAGAATAGAATGGCCCAAGGATCCAGAAATTGTAAGCATTTGTCAAATTTGATAGATACTGCTAATCTTCCCTTTTTTGTCTTACTCTTGTTGCATTACTTAGCTTGTCCAACCTTTTCTCTTACAGCGGGAGCAGGTGAAGCGGTTGTATCTTCTTCTCACTGTAAAGGATTCTGCAGCTAACATTCCTAAGAATCTGGAGGCAAGGAGAAGATTGGAGTTTTTCACTAATTCATTATTTATGGACATGCCTTCAGCTAAGCCAGTTTGTGAAATGATGCCATTTTGGTAAGTAGATACTAATTTGTCTGAAAAATGACTTAAATTTGATTCTGCAGGATTATCTGTCTATTGAACTAATTAATTATTATTTGTTTGAGAATAGTGTCTTCACCCCATACTACAGTGAGACTGTGCTTTATAGCCCCAAAGATTTGCGGGATGAAAATGAGGATGGAATATCTACTCTTTTCTATCTTCAGAAAATCTTTCCAGGTATATTTCATTTCATTATTTTTTAAGTGAGGTTAGCTCTTCCTCTATCATAATGCTGTTGTCTGTCGATATTTGAATGTTTAATCTAAGTCAGACTCCTTCCACTTGCATCCCCCTTTTATTGTTTTTGGGAATGAATCTTCAACTGGTTTTCCTGCATCACGCCAGAGCATACACTTGCTTTTCTAAATTTTTCTGTTGCATGTCACTTGCTGAAGATGTTTTTTTAGACTTTCACATTCCATGTCATGTGACTTATATGGGTCCTTTGTTAAATACTGAACTGTTGATGAGTGTTCCAATATCAGTATGGCCGACATACTGGGACTCAGTGGCTGGTTGAGAGTAACATTTTGGAATGTATGAGGGATGGCAATGGATAGTGCGGATTCGGATATTTGCAACTATCCGATCCGTTTTCTGCGGATTCGGATATTGCGGATTCAGATAAAATTCGGATTCGGATATTATAATTACTATCCGAATTTGCTATCCAAATCCACTTGCGGATTTGGATATCCGAATCCATTATCCATTTATTTGAATTTAAAATTAATTTTTGTTTCATTTATATATATATATATATTTTTTACTTATTGAATTCGGCTATTTAGTGGATTCGGATATCCGGCGGATAATGTTATTTAATTCAGATTCGGATAGTAATATTCGGATTTAATGCAGATAATAAACGGATTTGGATTTTGAAGCAGTTTTGCAGATTCGGATTCGGATATTACAAAAAAAGCAGATATCCGACCCGCTGTCATCCCAGTATGGTACCATGTGATGGTTATCATATTATTGATGTTGAATACCTAAAATTCATTGTTCTGTTGCTTTCTTCTTGGGTTCTATCTTAACTGAATTTTGGATTAAGGGGAGTGGGAGGAAAAGAATGGAAACTCCCTTTCCTTCTTATTTGGTTACAGTTCATAAAAGGAAGCAATACAATCATTCCTCCCTTTGCCTCAAAACCTCATTTGTTGTTCCCCCAAATTGGGGAAAGAAAGCTGAAAGGAGATGGGATCAAAATTTTCATTGTGAATGACATTTATTCTCTTATTCATTTTTTCTTTTCTAAATAGTTTATACACTAAAAGATCATGGTTGTAAGAGTATAAACTTATATATCCTTTAATTTCTTTTCCTCTCCTTATCCAGACAATAACGCATAATTTTCCTATCCTTTCCCTTACTCTTCTTACCTTATCCAAACAAAATTATCACTCATCCTTTCTTTTTCTTTAAAGTCTCTCCATTTCCTGTATTCCTTCCCATACGAAGACGGGTTTAGCTTCTTGTCTTTCTGGTTATATAAGTTGGAAATTATTACATTGATCAAAGCAATTTGGCAAAACTATGATGTTACCTTATTGTTCATTTTGATTAGTTGCTTGATGCCAGGCAGAAAAGCTTTATCTCTTAGTTATAATGTGTGTTAAATAAATACAAAGTTCTTTATTTGCATCCAAACAACATATGTGTTGTTACCTACCCTTAACCGCTGAATGGTATTCTATATATTTCTCCAATTTCCAGTCAAGTTTCTTAGCATGCCATGTTGGATGTAATTATTTGCAAACATATATTTTGGTATATCGTATAAGAGAGGAATAAAATTATTTGCAATCATTGTGGTCTGTTGAATTTATTTTCTAAGATAGATGATTCTCTGCACTTTGAATTTGGGTTTGGAGGAACATTACTGGTTTTGAAATTACTTTCGACAGAAAACAGTAAGAGTTTTTTCAAAAATTGGGAAAACAATTAAAACTTGAAATTCCTTGCATTGTCATGGGAATCGTAGTTGGATTTTGAGAAGCAAATAAATTCCTGATTAACAACACAGGCAGGGGTGGAGTGGGGCCAGAAATAAGGGGCATTATGATCCCTGCCTCTAACATGCCCCGTTGTCATCCCTAGCCGTGGTAGTCTTGTTATACTTGTGGACTTATGAGGTTTTCTTGCTGCACATCTTTTGCATGTAGTTCAGGGCTTATTTTATATTTGGTGATGTCTTTATATGATAACTGTCTGTCTCCTTCTGACTTTAGATGAATGGGAGAATTATTTGGAGCGGATTAATGAAGGAAAGTCTACTGGGAATTTAGAAGAGCTTCGGTTTTGGGCATCTTATCGAGGGCAGACTCTAGCTAGGACTGGTTAGCCTGTATTTTTTTCTAATGAAATGCCTTGTGAATTTCTTTATATCTCTAGTCCAGTGTTATATGAGATTTCAAAAGGCTGTTTGTTCTTTCAATATGATATCTCTCTTATAATCTTGAGTCATGTTGAAATGCAGTTCGCGGTATGATGTATTACAGAAGGGCATTAATGCTACAAAGTTACCTAGAAAGGAGATCTTTGGGAGGTATTCTCTTCAAACCTTTTATAATGCCCTGTACTATTTAAGGGTAAGACATGGATATGCTCACACCATTTCATTTTGTTTAATAGTGGATGAGTATTCTCAAACTGACTCCCTGACAACTGAAGGCTTTGAATTGTCTCGTGAAGCTCGAGCACAAGCTGATATAAAGTTCACTTATGTTGTTTCGTGTCAAATTTATGGTCAACAAAAGCAGAACAAAAAAGCCGAGGCTGTTGATATTGCTCTTTTGTTACAGAGGTATCAATGTCTTAAACTTATAGTATATCTAGTCCAATCTTCAGCACCCTTATTAACCTTTTGTTAATTGGAAACAGAATAATAGCTCCTAATTGAAATTAATATAAGGTTGATTCCCGCGGGGGGGGGGGGGGGGGCACTGAGCTGCAATTAAGATTCAATTGCCAAGTCAGAACCATGTTTGGTTGGTTCAAAGCTTGGATGCAAAGTGTCAGGCTTGCTTGTCTTTCGGATATTTTAATGCCATTTCTTACCATAAGATATTTGTTACTTTAGTATTATCATAATGCCATAACATAAATACTTTACCGTCTTCATTCTGTTAGTAAATTCTTTGCTGCTGTCTGCATGGATATTAAATTGTATCATGTACTCGGGATCCTTGATTAATTTATCATGTTGTGGCTTTTATTACAATGGTATTTTGTGTTTTTTTATTAGGAATGAGACCTTTTCTCTCTGCATGGATATTAAAATGTATAATATACTCACGATCCTTGATTAATTGACCATGTTATGGCTTTTATGACATTAGTATTTTGTTTATTTTTTTTATTAGGAATGAAGCCCTTCGAGTTGCTTTCATACATGCAGAGGAGAATGTTGGAGCAGAAGGAAAAAGGGAATTTTATTCAAAGCTTGTTAAAGCTGATATAAATGGAAAAGATCAGGTTTGGTGTCTTCTTTTGGCTTGTATCTGTTAAAAATCCTTGTTTCGCATGGATTGATGGTTACACATCATTCTTCTAAGTGAATATTTTGTGACAAGTAGTGGATAACTTGATTGAATTTGAAGGAGGGGGGGGGGGGGGGGGTGAGCATTTCAACGTGCAATATCTTTGTTATGGTTTGATGTCCTTTTGCTCTAACTTCTATTGATGTGCATTTCTCATTCATACTTTGCACATTAGCTGAATTAAAATAAAAATCCTTTTTCGAAATCTAATTTCAAATGGTGGTGAAAAGACAGTAAGCAAGGTGCAAATGCAACAATATATTTATCTTAATGTGTTGAGGCTTTTCAAAATAGCCGTTTGATGAAATGGGAGTTTGCTTTATTCTGTTTGTTTGCAAGTGCCTTCATGCTTGTCATATCTTGGCCTTGAAGTCAGTAGGCTATTTCTCTTATCTTCATTTAAAGTTGACATCATATATGTATGTTGAAAATTTGAGTTTGTTTGAACTTTTTATTTTGTTACTTTGATAATGATGGTTTATATCGTTGCATGATTGGGCGATGATAGTTTCTTTTTTTCTCTGTGCTCTTCTGTTTGTAAATGTGTCTGTACTCTTTACACTTTTCTTTTGTTGAACTGCTTCAGCCATAGAGTTGATACATATGTGGGAATAATAAACTTTCTTCTCTATAAATTGTGTTTTATTTTTTTTCCACCAGCCACAATAGGTTGTTCACAAGGCCTTTATAGTGCCTTTTCTAGAGGTTGTTAACTACTCCTGCCAGTTTATTGCCATAAATTTGCTTGCTGGTGCTTATAGTTTGTTTTGTTTCTCCTAAAATGTTATACATGAGATTTGTTGTTCACTGCTTTTTTTTTTCTTCTAGCTTTGGTAAATGGAAAAGCTCAACCCCCTTTTTTTTTTTTTCTTTATTCAGGAAGTCTATTCGATTAAACTTCCTGGAGATCCAAAGCTTGGAGAAGGGAAACCTGAAAACCAGAACCATGCTATAATTTTCACACGTGGGGAAGCTATTCAAACTATTGACATGAATCAGGTAATTTAGTATTATGTACATTGTTCTGAGTCCTAAATTTTATTTGTGATTAAAAAGATTTAATTTAATATTTCTTAATTGAGAGTCACTTTGGAAGCTGTCATAAATATTTCTTTCTGTCTTATCCTATTGGTTTTCAGCATGATTTTAGTTAAAAGAAAAAGAGTTTTATATAGTTATGTTATATCTAGTCAGGACTAGTTCCACTTCTCTATATATTTTTAATATGATAATATATGTTAAGAAAAGGCAGAAATGAATGGTGATGAGGTCTTTTGGTTGCTGAATTATCAAGGCCTGCTGACTTGGGTGGTCTATTTATTAGCTTGATGAGATTTTTGGTTAACTGATTAGTATGCATTATTGTAGGATTTGTCCCTTGTCTGTTATTTTGGTTTCTTTGCTATTATCAATCCTCAGTGATGGCCAGGAATGCTCGATTCTAATATGAAACTGGTGTCTGCTGACACTTTTAGATTGTGAATGCTGTTGGATTTGAGACTCTACTTAAAATAAATCTCGTCAAAGTTTTCATTTTATTTGAGGTCTTGTAGATGATTTAATCTTGTATGGCCCAGAGAAAAATGAACATCAATATGAATTTTTCTGCGAATGTGATACTATTTTGTGCTCAATGTGATTGCTTTGATTTCCATGGCTGCCTGGTATCAGGAACATATTTTGTTTTTGTGCATGTTTATATTTCCTGGAAGCTATTCAGATAAGCAGCTGGTTATTATTAATGGAATCTGAAGCTGAGTTAAAACAACATTAAGATTCTGTTTTTGTTGGATGTCTATGTCATAGTTTCATTTGTTCTTTCTAGCATGTTTCAGTCCTTCCTATTAGGTGCTGCGTTTACTTTTTTTCATGGATACCTTGTAACACTTGGCAATGTAAAATGATTTGTAAATAATCTGTTTGCTGACCTGCCATTGTCTTGTTGTGTAGGACAACTACCTTGAGGAGGCAATGAAAATGAGAAATCTTCTTGAGGAATTTCGAGGAAATCATGGAATTCGACCCCCAACTATTCTTGGTGTTAGAGAGCATGTTTTTACAGGAAGGTTTGTGTTACCTTTTCATTGAAATAATCATTCCTGTAACTTTGTTTCTATGTTTATCTCCTAACGCATCATGCTGTGGATGTGTGTATGCAGTGTATCATCTCTAGCATGGTTCATGTCTAATCAGGAGACTAGCTTCGTCACTTTGGGCCAGCGTGTGTTAGCAAGTCCTCTCAAGTGAGTGTATTTACCATAAAAGGCTATAGCCTATGTTGCTCCGACTCTTCATTTTTTTTGAAGTACCCGTGTCCGATGCATATTCGGACATGGGTATGGGGATATGATCTTCCAAGGGCCCTCCAAATACATGGAAATCTTGAAAAAAATTGAACATACCCGTGTCCGACACACCCGAGTCCGAGGAACATAGGCTATACCTGAATTGTAATTATTTTCCAAAACGCACTGCAAGAATAAAAAGGAATTGTGTAGGTAGGGAATTTATTATTAACATGTCATGTTGTTTAGCAAGAATTTGAGTTCTCGAGGGTCTTTCTCCTTTCTATTCTACGATCAATGAAACCCTCTTTGCTAGCAAGGATTAGTGTAAATGTTTTATGTTTCTTCCACTGTCTTCTCGCCAGCTATAGGCGTATTTAGACAGTTTTGTTATATGATTGTAATTGTAGAATCTTTTTTTATTAAGACAATAGATGATTCTTATATAACACTCGGGAGCTTAAAAGGATAACTGCCATGGAGAGAAATTCTGCACTGATATGTGTTACATGGTGCTTCTATTATCTGGTGATAGAAGAAGTAAACCTTCACCCGTAGATTTTTTGAAAATATGAGATACTTGCTCGCTTTTGTTCTGTTTGTAATGCTGCCACATCTACTTTTACTGATTTACTTTTTGTTTGTTCCCCTTTTTAGATTTGAAATTGAGGAAGTATACTGATTGCCACCGGGATATATGGACCTTGTGTCTGGCTTAGAGTTCAGCTTTGTTTATATTGTCTTCTTAAAAAATTTGTTTTTCTTCAAGGAAAAAGTGTCTTAGACATATTTTATTGTGTCTTCATATTGTTATTCTTCAAGGAGAAGTGTCTTTACACTTATTTATATTATAACTTTCTAATTTTCATGTATAATATCTTAGTTGAGTGCTGGGGCAGGGGGGTTTTGTTTTAGTTGTAAGATTTTTTTAGTTTCTGTTGATTTCTTTAGCTTTCTTATGAAGCATTACATTAGGATTTCTAGCTTGTTTTTCAGCCTGCCCTTATCTGTTGTCCTTAGAAGGGATTTTTATAGTGCATTACTTATGTCCATTTTCATGTGGGAAAAAAATGCAGAGTTCGTATGCATTATGGGCATCCTGATGTATTTGATCGAGTCTTTCATATAACTAGAGGAGGGATTAGTAAGGCATCACGTGTTATCAATATTAGTGAAGACATATATGCAGGTAAGCTCGGAGGATGCAACTGTTGGTTTCCATTTTTAATTTGTATTATTTTTCTCAACTCAACTACTTGAGTTAGTTTCTTTTCTTCATTTCTTTTTGCTATTACTTTTGAAGGATAAGCTGACCTCGTACAGAAGTATAGTCAAATGTACACACCTAAAACCGTCTGAAAAATGCATATAGGAACTTAGAGAAGATTCTTCTAATTACATAGAAATCAAAGAATGTGATTTCATTCTCTATTATCAGTAACTGTGGTGCTGAATGTAAACCATTCCAATCCTTTCTTCTTTTATCAGAACACCCTTGCCATGTATTTGAGAATAAACCACTTAACTAGAGTCATGCTAGCCACTCAGACAAATTAAACACTAGTGTATGTAACTACAAAGTATGAACTGAAAGTTCTTAGACCTGCAGTCTTAATGAGATTTTCAAAGTGAAAATTTTACCAAGAGGCAATACAAACAGAAAAAGGGAGTCTGACATTGTTGCTTAAAGCTTATTTTCAGCTAATTTCATGATAACTAAATAAGATTTGTTGCAGGGTTCAACTCCACATTGAGGCAGGGTAACATCACCCATCATGAATACATTCAGGTTTGCTTTTCTTTTCTTTATCTTTTTTTTTTGAAGGGGCTAGTACATCGTATTTGTCTCTTGGACTCATCTTTATCTATTTTCTTGAGATTCTACTTTTTAATGCAGGTTGGAAAGGGAAGAGATGTTGGATTGAACCAGATTGCTTTATTTGAGGGGAAAGTTGCTGGAGGAAATGGAGAGCAAGTCCTAAGTAGGGATATATACCGACTTGGACAACTTTTTGATTTCTTTAGAATGCTATCTTTCTTCTTCACAACTGTTGGTTATTATGTCTGCACAATGGTACGATCACTCATTATATTATCTCTATTCATTTTAAATTTGGATTATATTGCCAGTCTTCAGATTTGTCTGATATTACTTTTCCATTATTGCAGATGACTGTCCTTACAGTTTATATATTCTTATATGGAAGAGTTTATCTGGTAAATACTTTTTTTCTTTTCCCTTTCAGTTCTTTTAATGTATCATTTACTTTTCTTTTAACTTATTCTTCAGAAAGAAAGCAAATTAGGCAATTAGTATTTACTTTTTTTTTTTTGGGTCGAGTTTCTTTTAATCTTTATGTCATGAAATTTTTTTAAAAATAAAGAAAAGCTGGACAGCCAATTAATTTCATTTTAAAGGATGCATTTGAAATATTGATAAAATTTGGCTAGGTAAAAAACGATCCCATTGATAGGGCATTCTGTCAAAATTTCTTGAAAATCTTGGTCATATTGCATCTACTGGGTTCTCCTCCAGCCATTGTTAGCTTTTTGGAGATCCATAGGACACTGGATAATCTTTTATCCAAAGAAAGCCACCGTACAGAATAAAAAATACATCCATCAGGGTGGAAAAGTATGCTTTTGAAATGAAAAGGATGTACTTGAACGTGTAACTTATTTCTTCATTTTTATCTCCTTTTATTTTGCCAGCAAGTGCTTCATATAAATTTGTTTGTAACTGTGTTTGGGCTTATTATTTTAATATAAAGCCACTTCAATAGAGACATGAGTTGTTTCTTCAACTGTAACTGGGCTTAACTTGTTGGTCACATGATACTGGTCCAGCTCTTCCTGCGAGTAACAATAATTTTGTCAATTTGTTTCCAATTCAATCAGGCTTTCTCTGGACTCGACGAGGCAATCGCTAAGCAAGCAAGGATCTCGGGTAATACAGCATTGGATGCAGCTCTGAATGCTCAATTCTTGGTACAGATAGGAGTTTTTACCGCAGTCCCTATGATAATGGGTTTTATACTTGAGTTGGGATTGCTGAAGGTTTGTCAATCTGATTTTTATCAGAATCTTGATATTCTTTTGTTCTGTAAATTACAAAGTTTGGTTGGCTCAGTTTGGGAAAGTTGTGCATTAAAATTTTAACATATTATAATCTTACTGTCTTTGCAAAGCCACTCCTTTTGTTTTTGTTCTAATAAGCTTATTGCTCAGCTCTTTATAGGTTTTTTTCATTCTAATCATCTTTTGGTTGGTTGATATGCAGGCTGTATTCAGTTTTATTACAATGCAACTTCAGTTATGTTCCGTCTTCTTCACATTCTCCTTAGGAACTAGAACTCATTATTTTGGACGTACTATCCTCCATGGTGGTGCAAAAGTATGGGTTTGCTTTTAGTCGATCTTACATATTCAAAGATTTTTTTTCTCCTTTTTAAAATTTAATTGATGTACTTTCATCTTTTGCAATTGAGCCAACAGTATAGAGCAACTGGTAGAGGTTTTGTGGTGCGTCATATCAAGTTTGCTGAAAATTACAGGCTTTATTCAAGAAGCCATTTTGTTAAGGCGTAAGTGATACTTTCTGTTGAACTCTTATCAGTTAATTTTCATTTGTCAGTTGGAAAAGTTGAAGCAGAGGTGGGAACTGAGCTCGTATGATATTTATTTGTATGAAAAAGTAAAATTGCTTTTTTTTTTTAAGCTTTCAAACTTAATATTTCTCAGGCTTGAAGTGGCATTGCTTCTCATTGTATACATTGCATATGGTTACACGGACGGGGGTGCTGTTTCTTTTGTTTTGCTTACTCTTAGCAGCTGGTTCCTTGTCATCTCATGGCTGTTTGCCCCTTATATATTTAATCCATCAGGTTTCGAATGGCAAAAGTAAGTTCCATAGCACTTACGTTTTGCTGCTGTAGCTTTTATCTTCAAACTTTTCAGAACTGATTCTAAGATGCCATTGGAGTATAATTACTGCAAGTCTGCAACTGTACTGCTTCCATAGGTTACCATCGTGTAGTTGTTATACTTTTGTCTTTTAATGAACAGGACTGTGGAAGATTTTGATAATTGGACCAGTTGGCTTCTTTATAAAGGTGGAGTTGGGGTGAGGGGAGATGATAGCTGGGAGTCTTGGTGGGATGAAGAACAGGTTTGTTGTTGTGATGCTAATTAGTTCTTTAGTTCTCATTTAGTTTCTGTCAATGCATTTGACTTGTTTTTCTGCATCACCTGATGTCAAGTTATTTTTTCTTTCTTTTGCGGTATGAAACTGTGATTGTCACAGGGAACTTTTCTGTGCTAGATTCTCATCTGTACCCTCAATTATGTAATGAGGGACCCTAAAAGTTGCTTCAATGTTGTCTCTGTTCTCAATTTTACCTTTTCATTTTGAGTTCAAAACAAATTTTCCATTTCTCTCACCTTACATTTGTATGCCAAGTGTCTTTTTCAATTAGGTATAATATGTTATTTTAGAAACAAGCTTTAGGTGTTGGTTGGAATTGCTTGTCTGATAACTGCTTTTCTTCTTATGTTTCTTATTGCGGAAAGTATTACATTTCTTCTGCAGATGCATATCCAAACACTGAGAGGCCGCATATTGGAGACAATATTAAGCTTGAGATTCTTTATGTTTCAGTATGGCATTGTTTACAAACTCCATCTTACGGGAACAGATACATCACTTGCGGTGTGCTTCTTGCCCTTCTAATTTTCTGGTTCACATTTGTTGGCTTTGTTTCTCGAAGTTAATGAAGCATGTTATTGAAACTCATTCCCTTAACTTTCCCCCTACTCAATATTTTCCTCCATGTCATTTCATCATTTAGCAAATCATTTCCAGCCAATGCTGGAAGATACAAACAGTGTGCTTAGTAGGATGAGAAAGGAGAGTAACATGACATAGAAGTTGAGGATGGAAATTGTTAGGAATGCTTTTTTCACTTGCATGTATGAATTATAATCTAGCCACATAGGATTAATTAGCGAGACAAAAAAGTTGGGAGAATATGAGACGAGTTCCACCACTACAAAATTGCCGCCATCCCACTTGCCAGGCATGGAAGAAGTGACATCTGTTTGTCTTTAACTTCTAGAAAACATAGGTGACTGTTTGCGGATTATGCTTTTCTGTAGGTGAATATTTGGTTAACCAATGGGATGGATATAACCATTAATGCTAGTGGAATTTGATAGAGTGTTTACTGACAGTACATAGAAATTAAATATAGTGGAACAGTTTCATATGTTCGATGAACTGTGTGTGTGTGTGTGTGTGTGTCACTTTTGTGTATGTATGTATGTATATGTATATGGCTATGGCTATGGCTATTGTTATATGGACCGTTATACAAGAAGATTGGTATGCTGGTGGTCCTGGTTATTGAAATTTCTGTCACTTTAAATTATGTCTTGTGGGATTAGATGGTATATTCTTGGGCTAGAAGTTCTTATTACACTTGATCTTGATGGTTTCTTTTTGCTGTCCAGATTTATGGATTTTCCTGGGTCGTGTTGGTTGGATTTGTCATGTTGTTCAAGGTTAGTATCATTTATCATTTAAGGGCATCACGCTTCACCACCTTCCAAACACGCCCCTCCCCTGAAAAAAAAAAAAAAAATCTTCAATGTACATGCTTTTGGTTAAGGTGTCTTAATGATTGATTGTCTATTGACTTGCAGATATTTACCTACAGCCCTAAGAAGTCCCATGACTTCAAACTGGTGATGCGATTTATGCAAGGGGTTATGTCCATAGGACTTGTTGCTGCCCTTTGCCTTGTTGTTGCCTTTACTAAGTTATCAATTGCAGACCTATTTGCGAGCATCCTTGCTTTCATTCCTACTGGATGGGCCATATTATGTGTAAGTTTTAATTTGCTCTACCTTTGGCTTTGGACACCTTTCTTTTGATTGAACACGTGAAAGCAATTATTCTCGACTAGGGCACTTATGTGAAGACACTTTACAGGTTCCTCATAACTGAATTTCATTGATGACTCAATTTGGTCATTGTAGGTAGACACTAATAGGATATATGTTACTTGGACTCTTCATTTTTCCTAAACTATCTGTCTGAGATCTGTGTTCGACAGATATTTGGCTATGGATATAGGGGTATGATCTTTCAAATATATGAAAAAACTTTAAAAAGATTTTAACATACCCGTATCCGACACTCACTCCCGAGTCCGGGTAACATAGCTAATACATTTAGCTATTGTTTATTTTTCACTTAATAGAAAAGGAGTTTTTCTGATTATTTTGTTTTGATATGGATTGAGGAGGACTTGGTCCTGCTAGAGCTAGTCTAATATTCGTGGGCTGTTGGGTAGTTCCGTAGAAGCAGGAACATGTTTAACACGAGGGCGGGTTTTTATCTGAGTAGAGAGTAGAAAGTTGATTTTATTCGCCCGTTTCTTCATTTTTGTTTAAGTTCAAACCAGTTTATATGGTTCTATTTTGTTTCTAACAATCTCGAATCCATTTTTTTTTTTTTTTGTTGCTGTGTTATGTTGATATATTAGCTGGCTGTAACATGGAAGAAGGTAGTTAGGAGTCTGGGTTTATGGGACTCGATGCGAGAAATTGCCAGATTTTATGATGCAGGAATGGGAACAATTATATTTGCACCAGTAGCAGTATTATCATGGTTTCCGTTCATTTCAACCTTCCAGTCTCGTCTTCTCTTTAACCAAGCGTTTAGCCGTGGGCTGGAGATTTCTCTCATCCTTGCTGGAAACAAAGCCAATGTCGACACATGAGTGTGCCATCCCATCTCATCTCTCTTTCAAATATACACTGCTTTCCTACACCTTACATTTTTATTATTTATTATTTGAGAAATCTCTTCGTTGAGGTTAGCTTTGCTTGCTGTATCCACTAATTTATTTTCGAGGAAATATTTTTTAACTATTTTGTCGGCCATGTTTTTTTTATTGTGTCAGTTTCCATTAAAGGAATGTCTGTCTCTTATCTATTGCCATCACAAATTTAAACTACAATCCTCGTATATATTTGAGTTTGTATGTTTCGGCTTTCCCTTCATAGTAAGTTCATTCCTTTTTTTAGGGTGTTGGGGGATGGGCAGGGTTTTTCCCTCTTTAGTTATTAACCACTGAAGGCCTATGGGATATTAATCCCTCCTCCCCCCCCCCCTCCTTCAAAAAAAATCACTAGGTTAAAATAATAAAGGGTTTGTTTAATCGGTGCCTATAAATAAAATTATTTTATTATTAATATAGGTTTTTTAATATATTATTTTTATTGAATTGAAAAAGGTAAATTATTAATTATACTTTATATATATATATATCACTAGTTTAACATTTTTCAATAATAAATAAACTTTTGAATTTTATTATTTTAGTTAAGCTTTTAAATTTTTATTGTATTTTAAATAAACTTTAATCTGTACTTAGATATTCTAATTTATATTTAAATAAATTTTTAACATAAATTAATTTTTTATTTGAAATAATAAGAGTTCATTTAAGTATAAATTAAAAATTAAGAATTTATTTAAGATAAGAACTTATTTGAGTAATAGGGATCTACTTAAAAAAGTGAAATGGTTGAGGGATAAGAACTTATTTTAGTATTTTAACTTATTATTTAGTACTTTTAAACTAAATAATTTTCTTAATTACTACTAAGTATTAATTCAGAATGTGGTAAGAACCATTGGAGTTTAAAAACTAACAACGGTTGTCTTGTATCAACAAAGATCAATTTCTCTTAATTACTACTAAGAATTGAAAGTTTTGAAACTTGCCTGGAATAAGAAGGTTGTGTACCATAACTAAAAACTTGACTGAATATTTTAGTTTGAGAAGAAAATAATGAAAATATAATAATTAATATTTATATATCAGGTTTATCAAGTCAAATTGAATTCGAGTATCACGGAGTTTATGTGATAAATAATTAGAATACGATATAAAACATAGTACGAAAAATTAATATAAATGCAATATGAATTATTAACATAATAAATTTTATATAAATATATAACATTTTAAATATGATATAAAAAATAATATAAAATATAATATAAATACACAGATCATGATATGAATTTGCAATATAAAGATAAAGCCCAGATTGTAAAAGTCGAAGAAAATGGTGTATAAATTCAGGCTCGGTCCGAATTGTACAGTAGCCGAACTTATGGAAAGCTGGTAACATCCAAGAGAAGATGAGAGGAGTAGAAGCAAATAGTGTGCAAAATTGTTATTTGCTCTTTAGCTCAAGTGGTAATAATGATGTAAATTTCAGATAAAGAATTAAAAATCTTAAGTTTGATTTTCGAGTTATACTACCTTTTTTTTTCTGCTTTTCATATGGAATTTGATGAAATAACTTCAAGAAGAAGGTACCTACCAAATGAAAGTAGGTAAGAGTAACCACCAAATGAATGGCAGTTCAATCACCAAGCATCTGAACAGAACACCCTAATAGTAGTGAACATGGTCAAGGCAGGAATCTGGTTCATGATCCAAGCAATTGCTCTGATTGCGGTAAATGAATGGGCATAATGAAACCCCAGGCCAAAACATAGGTATCGGTTTTCTGAATGACAATAATGGGGGGGGGGGAATTCTAACCCTTCTGTTGAACTTAACCTACCCTGTCAATTGAACAGGTTGATTAGAAATGTTAAATTACAGTTGCTTCAAATTATCACCTACCTTTCTTTGCTGAATGACCAGTCTTCCGTTTGTGACGACTGAAATCTGACACAAAACGAAATGTCTGTCCACAGCCTTCCTCAGCACACACATAAGGACGAGCACCCGTGTGAACCCTAATGTGTTCAGTTCGAGCCCATGCCCACTTGAATGTCATCTTGCAGCCCTTCCAAGGGCATTTAAGAGGTCGGTCATCCATATGAACTCGACGATGCTGCACCAGATATTTGTGTGAGAAGAACTTCTTCCCACACCCTTTGACCGGACAAATGTTTCTTTTGTGCATGGCCAGCTCTTGTTTGGAGCCAAAACTCATGGTGCAGCCTTCCATGTCACACTGATATTCTGCTTCCTCATCTCTTACTTTTGCAGTGTTGTGACCAGCTAGAGTTTTCAAATTTGAAGCATTCTTCACTTTCTTCTTACCGGCTTGCTGCTTCTCTTTTGGTTTAGTTTCAGAATCTTTCATAGGCTTTCGGATTCTTTTCCTAAGGCGCGTGCTGGGTCCACCTTCTATCTCATCTTCACCATATGAACTGCACTGTCTAGCACTTTGCTCAATTTTGGTGTTCTGATTCCGAGGAGTCTCTCGGTTCAATTGCCGAGAGACTACTTGTTTTGTTGTCTGACGTTTCCCTTGTTTCACATTCCGGTGGGTTTCTTGTTTTATTTGTCGTGGAGTCTGGGCTTTCTTTTTTCTGCTTCTAAGACTCCTATTTGGTTGAAGATAATTCTCATCCAATGAATCATATGAAACTGCATCCTTCCTTTCAATAAATTTCCCTTGCCTGCTTCTCGGAGTCTTTCTAAGCTGCTGCAGAGAAGTATCATCCAGTGAATCATCTGAAACTCCAACTTCCCTCTCAAGAATTTTGGTTTGCTTACTTCGCGGAATCCTCCTAAGCTGGTGAAGAGAACTATCATCTGGAGAATCAGATGAAACTTCATCTTCCCTCCTATGCTGTTGATGAGAATTACCCTTCAATGAATCAAAAGAAACATCTTCTCTATCAGTAAATTTGGCCACTTTGCTTCTAGGAATCCTCCTATTCTGCTGTTGAGGATTATCCTCTAGTGAATCATCTGAAAATGCATCATCTCTTTCCATACACTTCATTTGCTTGCCTCTTGGAATCCTCCTAAGCTGATGTTGAGAATCATTGTCTGATGCATCATCTGATATTGCAACATCTCTCTCAAAAAATTTTGCTTGCTTGCCTTTAGCCATTCTTTTATACTGCTTAAGGGAATTATCTGCTCGTGAATCATCCGAGATAGCATAATTCCTCTCCAATGACTTGATTTGCCTGCCTCTAGGAATCCTCCTATGCAGCTGATGAGAAATTTCCTCTTGTTCATCATCTGACACAGCATCTTCTCTCTCCAAAAATTTGGCCTGCCAGCTTCTAGGTATTCTCCTATACTGATTAAGAGAACTTTCATCAAGTGAATCACCTGAAACTGCAACATCTTCTTCAATACATTTGCCTTGCTTGCCTCTGAGATTCCTCCGATGCTGCTGCTGATGGGTAAAGTCCTCTTCTGCATCCTCTGATTCAGCATCTTCTCTTTCAATAAATTTTGCCTGTTTTTTTCTAGAGAGATTCCTGTGCTGTAGAAGAGAATCATCCTCGAGCGAATCATACGAAATTGCCTCTTCTTTCTCAATCAATCTAGGTTGCTTGCCTCTAAAAAATCTCTGTTGCTGCCTAATAGAACTACCATCCAATGAATCATCTGAAGCTGCACCCTCTGGCTCAATGCATTTCACTTTCTTGCTTGGTGCAATCTCTTCCCTCATTTTTCTCTTTCTATCATACTTTTTAACCACCTTGGTTATTTCAGCTTTCTGAACATTTTCTGGTTTTCTCTCAAGATTTTCATCTGAAGGTGCCCAAGCATGGAAGCTTCTTTCTTGTTCTTGTTCCTCAGGATCCCTTTGTCCCAAAAATGGATGAACCTGATTCGACATCCAAACTTTACCACACCATTTTCCTGCCACTACTTTTTTCAGTTTGCCAGACCTCCTCCCATACACATTCAACTTTGTGGGTGAGCTAGCAGGAGAATTACGGCCAAATGCACTGTATATAACACAATTGTACGGCATCTGTTTACTGTACAGTGTAGAGCGGCTGAGATTGGCACTATAAAATAGGTTGATACCCAGCTTTACCGCCCAGTCCCCATTCCCAGGTATAGCATCCTCATTATCAAGAGCTGAACGGATCCTCTCCTCATCATCCTTAGTAGAATCCCCAAATAAGATGTCATTCCAGGGATAATAAATTCCTAGTTCTTCACCCACCGTCTTTGCTTCTGCTTCTATCTTGGGATACTCTGCATTGTTTTATAGCTAATAGTTAACGACTGCAGATAAAAGAAAAGAACCTAAAACAGTTATTTGGTAGAACTATTGATTAGTTTTCTGAAAGATGCAAAACATGCAAATTATAATAACCACTAACTGAAGACTTTTCTCAGGTAAAAAAAGAAATTGTTGCAATTAGAAGAAACATGTCAAGTTGGCTGGTGTATGGTGCCTGTCATTGATTATAAAATATAGATCAAACTTTATCCTCTAACTTCACCTGTAGGGCATCATTCCCCTTCCATGTGTATCAATAATCTCAACACAAAAAGGTGGAGTATGGGAAGGTTAAAATACAGGAAATACTTCTGCATTTTCCCCTACCTTATGTTACTCGGACTCGGGAGTGAGTGTCGGATACGGGTATGTGCCCGACACGGGTATACTCAATTTTTTCTAAATTTTTTCATATATTTGGAAAATAGTATCCCCATACCCATGTCTGAATATGTGTCGGACACGAGTACTTAAAGGAAAATGAAGAGTTGGAGTAATATAGCTCCTACCTACTCAACTTTTTTACCCACATGCAGTACCATCCAAAAAAGTTGCACAAGATAATGGAAACATAAGGTAACGCACATTACTTCACAGAAAAGTGTATCTCCCGATTTTTTTTGTTCTTTTGAGTGAAGGGTGAGGATGAGGAGTGTAAATTTTATGTGAAAATATTCATTTGGGTATAACGTATGCCAAAATGCACCTGGATGACAAAGGAGAAATACATGCACTCCTCCTATTTGACGAAGTTGCTGTTCTACTTCTACAGCATGCTGAAGACAGAAGACATGCATTCGAGAAGAATCTTCATCAGACCTTGGAGCAAATGGAATATCTGTGATTGGATCTCTAATTTTATCCTCCAAACCATTTGATCTTCTTGAAGCAAGATTATCAGTTTCAAACTCTATAGCTCTGTCAAATGTTTGAGGGCTCCTATTCTTGATGTCAACTCTTCTAGATCCAGGTTCTGAATAGCAATCAATAACATGGACAGGAGCTTCCTCCTCAGAATAAAGCCTTGATAACGACGGATTCTGCCTCCCATTTGCATTACCAGGAGAGAAACCAGAATCATTATAACGAAATTTCCTTTCAGGTGAATCGTTTGCTGAATTTCTCTCATCACCAGAGACAGTAGCATTTGGTTCAACATGATCTTCTTCAGAATCAGATGAATTTCCATAAATTGAAGCTAATAGACCAAGAGCAGAAGTATCTCCCCCTTTTTCAATATCTTCCACCACTTGGTTACTTTGATCTACCATCTGAAACTTGTACTCAGCAGAACGAACAGGGATATCATATAAAGCATTTGGAGCACGTTTATTCGTCCACCCTGTATCCAAAGAGGGGGGAAAAAAAAGGCCCATGATGTATTCAGAATAAATAAAAAAATTTGAAGGAAAATCAGAACCTAGAGTAAATCTTCAGCAAAAGAAATAACACAACACTATTTAAATAAAATATTAATTACAGAAGCTTGGATAGGCATGCTGATCTAGACAAACGTATGATCAAAGACATCATGCAGCATAAGTAGTTTAACTCAAACATGAAAACCATTGCATCCTATTTAGATGCAAGTATGTGAGCAACCAATCGTCTCGCCGGCCAAACAAAAGCCAATTAAAATGAGAATAACATAAAAAAAAAAAAAAAAAAAAAAAACGGGACATCAATTCCCATTACCTTATTTGAGTTACCCTATCTCTATTGCACTTTGGATATGACATTTCCTAGGAACCCAATAACCTCCAGCCAAATTCCAAACTAGTGTACTTACAATCATTAACAGGACAACTTCTGTTTTAGTCGACTAACCTTTACAAACACTACATGTATCATAAAGAAAAGTTAATGCCCGACAAGCACAAGGAAAACATTAAACAGAAATGAAACAAAGAAAATATTTACTTTGACTAGCATGTAAATCACATGAAAAGGATCAGCTAATTGTAGAAAATTTCAATATATAACCTACTTGTACAAGGATTTTGCTCAGAAGTGATTGCATCCCCTTGAGCAGCAGTGAACCCATCGCGAGTTACTCCAGAACCAACAGTCCAATCATTAAAAAAGTAACAATCAGCTGACATGAGGTATCTAGCCGCTTGATCTGTTGGTTGAAGAACAGCAAAACAAGCAAAGCACAATATTCCACATGTGACACATGAAAACAGCCTCTGATCTGACAATGCATCACCTTGTACAGCACTTTCTCCTTCCATGCTCATGTTCAAGGTCTGCGACGGCAGCCTACACAAATAATCAGTTCCACTAAAAGAAGAATCCCGGTTAGCCTCATACGTAGAAACAAATTTTCCTTTCACTGTATAGAAACCTTTTACTCCCTTGATTTCTTCATTCCCACCTAGCATGATCTCTTCAGAAGCTAAGTCTTTGGATGATTTCACTACTTCCTTGTAGTTGCATAAACCAAGGGACATCCTAGGGTTTAATCTTAATTGGGATACAACACGTAAATCTGAACAAAGAGAAATGTCAGAAGAACTTTTGGGGAGTAGTACCACTGAAGATCCTTTTCCAAGAACATGAAGTAGGTCATTGTTCTGTATAAGATTCTGCACAAATAATTCTTTAACCAAGGTTTCTCCTTCACTTCTTTTCTTGTCCTTTAGTCGAGAACTCTTTGGCTTAGCACTGATGCTCATAGGTACCCTGCAAGGAGAAACCCAACAAAAATGAGGACAAGGTGCATAATATAAATTATTGCTCTTCAATTTATTGTACTTCAGCATCCTACAAACAACTTTTGGTATGAACATGCCAATAAATATCCACAGATTTCTGCCCTTTAGATCATCTGGACATTAACTTAGTAATAACGAGAAATAAAAATAAAGGGAGTATGTTACTTAGACTCTTCAACATTCTAATGTACCAATGGTGGCCACATATAGGACATTTCAAAGTAAACAGACAACGTGGCCATCTAAATATTACTAGGAAAAACTAAAAAAAGTAAAAGATACCCATCTCCAGCATTTGAACCCAAGTCAGAGCAACAAAGGAGTAGGAAAAAACATTAAAAAAAAAAAAAGAGCAGGAAAAAACAAGAAATTTTTTCAAGCACAAGTAATAGCAAGAGATGAGCAAGTGCAAAACATTTTCTACCCCATTTACCTATCCCCAGAAATTTCCCAAGTACTGTGGAACTATTCAATTAAATTTCATATGCATATTCAAATGAATTGCAATAATATTAACAGTAAGAGCAGCAAACTATAACAAAAATTGAGTGAATAAGCGTTTCAGCTATATTTGGTTGAGAGGCAGAATGTATCAAGAAATTAAGAACCCAGGCATTGGATGTAATCATACTGCTTCTACAATAGACATGAGTCATACCTTGAACATAACTCAAGTGCAAGATCATAAAGTAACTGGAAATGAGAGACCATAGGAGGATAATTGATTGAAGCTCTTCGAATAGCAGCATCTCTGGCCACTCTCAACCATTCTGGAGTTGCAATATTAGCGGCCTCTCCAAAGTTAAATCCTAATGGCAAAAACATATGGATGAAATAAGCTCCCTCCTATGATAGTAAGTAATAGCAATTCAAAGGTATCTCACCATGACTGAACCCTGAATGATAGGCTCTTGGGAAAGTGACAACAAACTCCCCAGCATTTTGCACTAACCTGGTTTCAGAATACTATTAATGTAAGAAACGGGCAAATAATCATCCCTCACAAAGAAAGTAAAATCATGTTATAAGACACTAAGAGAATAAATTCCAGTATAAAAGTATTTCAAGGGAACTTCTTAGTGTATTATCTTTGCTAAGATAAGGAGAAAAGGATGAGCGATAAATTTAATTAAAAGAACAAAAATAGAGTTAAAACACTTTCATATAGAATGAGAGAAAAGTGAAATGCAAGCCAAAAAGACGTTCAATGTAAAGATCACAAGAAGTAATTTTTTATTTGAATTGAATCTAAGAAACTTTGTAGAAAGCCAAAGAACACTCAAGAGTGCAAAAGAATTGAGAGGTAAATTTACCTGCAGCATGGAATCCCAGCACGAGCAAATACTTCAGGAGACATCACTGTGGTCTTCTCGCCAAGAGTAGAAAATGTAACTAATACATGACAAATTAAAATAAAATTTGCTTAATTGGCATGTTTGGGAAAGATATAATATCAGTACCATCACTTAAATATGAGAGATTGAACCGCTTTCCTAGTTAAACCAAAACAACATCAACGCATAGAAACTTCCTGGAATAAAATTAACCTGATCCAAAATGGCAGGTCAAAAACCATTGATAAACTAGAAAGTCAATAAGTGCTATTTTAATCATGAGCCACTCAGTCGTCAACCTAATTGCTTTGCAGGTACTACAGCTTGAAAGGGATATAAAACACATGTTACATGTACAAGGGGATAAGAAATAATAAACAAAACAGTCGCATAAGCACAATGACATGTAGAGATATATATAAATCTATAAAGAACTATATGCCATATCCTCCGTTCTTCACTACTATACCAAAATACTTTTTAAGAAAAAAAAAATTTCATGGCAGATATCTATAAGACAAACAACCACAAGACCAAATAATAGAAATCTTCTCATAACTACTCCGTACCACAGCTCCTAGAAAGGACATAGAAGACAGAGTTTTCTTATTAGATGGAGGAGTAATCTCGAAAATAATACTCCAGTTACTTGAAACTCAAAACCTAAAATCCTTCAAGCCCAAGACCTAAATCAACAGAGAATTGAAGAGAAAATGATAACTACTTCACTTAAAGATATCTTGTGATTAAACACAAGACAATAAACTAACATTATCCCACAGCCAATCTGATCATATTCAACCGAACAAAATAGTATAGGAGAGAAACAGAGTAGGCTTACTAGTTACTAACTAAAATGCCAACAGATAACTAACACCCCTTAAAAAGCTCCATCGTCACCATTCAAAAAACGTCAAATTCGAGCACCTAGTCTATTAAGTTTATTCTTCCTTTGTTCAAACCAGTCAATCTCACCAATGTTATCCTACATGGGCTACTACCTACATTATATGCAGAGTCAACAGAAAGTATTCCACATGTAGCTAACTAAGAAACAGAGGAGACAAATTTAATAGTTCACTGAACTTACCAAGAGGATTGAACTCTCCTCCATAGCCATCAACCCTGAGCACCTCCTCGAAGGCAACTGCAGCATCCCTTGGAACACCGTACCATGTCTTCCCTGCTCCCATATGCAAATAATTCAAGCTATGCAAGTCGTGATCCTCTACGTGCCAAGCGAACCAACTAAACAACATTGCAATGTACACCATAGGGGAAGTAACACCCGGAATCTCCTCCTTCATGAACCTTAACAATGACCCTTTTGCCCTCGAAACCGCTCTCATATTCCAGGGTGTCTCCCCCACAGTAACCCCTTCCCCTGCTTCTCTCCCTCCCCCACTGCTCTTCTTTAAGTTCAACGGCGCAAAAGCTGAACCAGGCATGTCGTTAGCATACTCAACGGAAAAGGGTTTGTCAACCGTTGCTTTCCAGAAAAGGGTTTCGACTTCTAAAGCTGAAAGGGAACCCTTTTTGCTGTGTCTTTTCAAGTAATTCCTTTCAAAATTCTTCGCTTTTGCTTCGAATTCTTGGAAAGTGTAGTACTCCCCACTCTGCCAAACGGGTTTATGAACGGGCCGAGGTTTTCTGGGGCAAAAGCCGATCTGCTGTTGGCGGGTAGTGAATGTGGGTGCTGGCTTCGAATCGGAGCTAGCATTAGCTGCAGCACGAGCCAAAAGGGAACGATTCAGGTTCCCAATTGCTGTTTTTTTAGGAGCAGGTGGCACCGGAGGTATAATTTTGCAGATTCCATACTGGGAAGCCTCTTTTTCGATCTTGAAAATGTAGGCAATTGGATCTTGAAACTCTGCCAAAGTAGGTCTGTACTCTGGAGCTAAAGGCAGAGATTTCAGCCATGAAAACACTTCTTGACTTCGCTCAGGTGAAAGGCTTGAAGAAGCAGCCATGAAAAGAAGAGTAAAATTTTCTGGGTAAGAATTTGGGTAATCATTGAAATTTCATTTTATGAAGGGAACAAAGAAAACAGAGAATAAAGTTTTTAGATTCTTCTAAGCCTCCATTTTCTTTGTTTTTATATTCTGAGAAATGTGGTTTCTTTTTTCTTTTTTCCTCTGTTTTTTCTTTGTGTAATTAACAGAGGAAATGGTGAAAATTTTATTGAGGGCAGAGAAGGGGACAGGCAATGGCAAGCTATGGGGATGGGAAGAAACGAAGAGTAGTTGTTATGCCATGTGACTAGTGGGGTTTTGTTCTGGTTGGCGTGCGGCTATGAAAATGGCATTCATATTCCTATTATTTACCCTCTTGCCATTTTTTTTTGGGTTAATTTGAAAAAACATCCTTTAAGTAGTAAAATTATTGTTCATAATTTATAAAAAGGCAATAAAAAAATAAAAAAATTTGTTAGAAAAAAAATTGTAAAAATAAAATTATCTTTAATAAAAAAAAATTTCATTTTTTTTCTTTTTTAGTCAATAAACTTAAAATTTTAATTTCAGAAATATTATTACTTTTTTTAAAAAAAGTTAATTAAAAAAATATAAATATTTATTTTTTAAAATAAAAATAATATTTTTTTATTTTTAAAAATTTTTTAATTAAAAAAATAAATTAAAATTTTTTAAAATATTGATGTGAAAAATTTGCCACTTGAGTTTTTTTTTTCACTCTAAATGATTCATTAAAGGTAAAAATATTTTTACAATTTTCTTAAAAGTAATTTTTTAATTTTTTTTATATAAATTATTATTAGTCGTTATATCATTGATAATTATGCTATTATTGAAAGCATGTTTTCAAATTATCATTTTTTTTCATTTCTAGCGCCAATGGGCAATGGACAATAAATTCTTAGGGGTTGTGAATACACTTGTGCGAAAAAATTATAAGGAAAGTTTTTTATGATGAGCGTAGGTATTATTATATATATAATTTATTATGTTCATATATAATTTGTGTTATATTTAAATGTAAAAATAAAAATATATATGTAAAAAAAATTATATTATTTAAAAAATTATATATAAACATGACAAGTCATGTTTATATATAATTTGTCATGTTTATATGTAATTATCATGTTATATGTAATTTGTCATATTTATATATAATTTGTCATATATATGTAATTTATCATGTTTATATGTAATTTATCATGTTTATATGTAACTGAGCCTATTTTAAGCTCACCATAAGGGGGCTTACCCTAGAACTCCCCCCTTGTCCGATGATCGAATTATCTATTAAAGTTGGAAGGATTATTCGATATTTTAGAGGATGGGATAGAAATATTATATTTTAAAAAACAAGTTTGGATAAAAATTCATTTACAAAAATAGATAATTTTGAACATGATATTTTTTATTCTAATCTGATTTAGCCTAACCCATTTTACAAAGGGATCAATAATTTTTATATAAGGATCAAATTTTTTTACCGAAGGATTGATCCCTTTTTAAAATGAATTTATTTTTTTGTGTATAAATTTAGACTAAATTTAATAATAAATTTACATGATTAGGTTGGATCTAAGAAAAAAAAAATTGTCCATATTTCAAATTAAACCGAACTTGAATATATGACTTAGGATCAGTTTGAATCCGACGTGACCCAATCTATGACTTCTACTTGTGAGTAAATATTATTAATAAAAAAATATTTAAATTTATCATTAAGGAGTGTTTAAGAATAACTCATTTAATTAATATATTTAAATTTATCATTTTAATTGTAAATATTATTAATAAAAATATTAATTAATAATTGTATAACACTTCTTAGCAAATTTTTATTTTATTTTAATGATCTCTTATTGGAACTGCATATTATTATATAATTTTCAAATATACTTTAAACATTTATTTCATTTATTTTCTTATATAAATATTTTTAAAAATTGTAATAATAATTCAAATAAATAAATAAATAAATAACCTTATAATTTGAAGGTTACAACATGTTCTACACTTTTTACTTGTGAATTGTGATTTTGACTTGAAAGTAGTCAAAACAGAGTCCAGAAGAAAACCAACCACATGAGATTTTTTTTATTCCCACTCTCTCCGAGCATAGATTTACGTGTCATAATATGATTAGTTCCCTTGCTACATTACTGTATGCCATACTCCATAGTAACACTTTTTTGTCCAACCAAAATCAAAGTTTTATTTTTTTAATATTTTTTAAAATATATTTTAGATGATTGGTTGGCTATAATAATAATATATTAATATTGACCTAAATAATATATATTAATATAGTAATACAATAAAACCTTTAATTAAAGGAAAGGCATCTCAATGTGAGATTCCATTAAACACGCTCACCCACCCACATAACTAAATAAATATAGTCAAATTAAGGTTAAAATAAACTTTTGGACCTAATCTTTACATAATATCAAACTTTAGACCTCATCTTTCACTTATAACAATTAAAGAACTAAAGTTTCAAGATTTTGTATTTTATTTTAGAGTTTGTTTTTTACTAAAAAATTATCACATATTTTATTTTTTTAATTAATTTTTTTATTATATCTTAAGAATATATATCATTTTACTAATCTTAGCCGTCCAATTAACAGTTTGTTCTCACAAGAGAATGTTGGATTAGTTGATTAGTGTGGGTGGGAAAACCACTGATTAATGATTCACTTGCATTAGATTGCATCAGTGGGTGGCCTCTGTAATCATCACTGGCAGTGCCTACTTTCTCTCACTTAGAGGTCGGCTCAGCTCAGCTCAGCTGGGTGTGAAATTTACCCCGTTAGATAGACTTGCTGATAGGGGGATTTGTCTAACAACTAGCTTAAGGAGTGCCCTCCCAACTTTATTCTAGTTTTAGAACTTAGAAGAAGGGACAAAATAGAAGCATAGATGGCATTTTTAAAATAAAATAAAAAAACTTCAAAGTTTTCTCATTCTTTGGAGTTTCCATAGGCTTCTCTCAAGCTGCTTAAGTATTGTGCTTATTGCCCGTACATGAAAAGTTATCTTCCCATTTCCCACCCCCTTTCTTCCTTTTGTTTGAAATCGATTTCTGGGTCTTCATCATCCTGAAAGAGAGAGTAAGACCATGAAAAGTGTCCTGAATCTTTCTTTATGCCAATTTGGCTTTTCTTTTTTTCTTCGGAAGTTTCCTTTCATAACATTCATTACCAATTCATGTTATGACAATCACTTACCTCTGGCTGCAGTTATACAGCCGATGAAGACTTCTTAAATGCTGATGCAGATTCTTTGACTGCATTGGAGATCCACCAGAAGACCGGTTCGACTTGGCATTCTGTGGAAGCCTTCTTAAACCATATAATATCAACTCTGAGAGTTGCTCCAAGTTTTATTTATGCCCAAATCATTTTGTTTCTATAATTGTTTGTTGAACCCCAGAGTTAGATGCCTATACTTTTTATGTTATTCCTACTTTTCATTTTTCTTTAAGTATCTGTATCCGATATCTGTGTCCGACATATATCCGAACATAAATCCTTCAAAAACCTTTTAAATACATGAATATCTTAAAAAATATATATTTATGTCGGACACATACCCGTATCCGACAATCACATCCAAATCCGAATAACATAGCTATACTTTGCTCATAGTTGTCACTGTTGGTGACTAGTGCTGCATTTGGTTTTCTATGAATGAGAAATCACTGTAAAACGCGCTGCTTACAAAGGCAAATTATTTCCAATTATGATTTATGAACAATCTCTGTCTCGGCTATTGTTACAACATGTAATGGCTGTATCAACTCTACCTGACAGTAGACTACATTTGTGATAAAAACTCCCTTGCGATTGTATTACATGTTGATGTCGAACTCTTATTACTTCTATCCTTCTTAAAGAAAAAGAAGCCGAAAAGATAAGAAAGTATTGTATAAAACGGTTATTATCATATATCTTTTTTATTGTCATGTAATCAGATTTTTAAAAAAAGTCAATTATTTATTATCTGTAATAATTAAATAATAAATATTTATTTCAGTAATTCATTAATAATTCTGATAATAAATAGTTGATTTTTTTCAAAAATCTGATTACGGGACATGATTTAAATGAAAATGATATATTCTGACATGGAAAAAAAGATATCTGACGTAACAGTTTAACACTATCTTCTGGACGGAGAAGCGAAGCTCAAGTCCAATTTTCTAGCTTGTAGGAATCGACCATATCTTTCAGAGTTTGGGGGGTCGAGGGTTTTGTTGAGCTGACGCTCGATGTATGCATTGTAGGAAGAGTAACCTGGTTGGATACGAATGGCCGGCGCCGGTGTTGTCGTTGGAAGGTTGATTTCTAGTGTGTTGAAGGGCGGTTTTGAGGCGGTGGTGTGGGGATTGGGTGGCTAGAAAAACAATGGAGAGAAAGGAGGATAAGGAGGGATTCATTCATGTTTTACATAAAGAGAGAGAAACGAAAATGGAAGGATTTGGTGTTGTAAGTTTAGGTCAGGCAAAACATTAATCTATACTATATTTACCTATAGTAATTAAACACTAATCTATACTATATATTAGAGATATTCCATGGGCCGAACTAGATTTAAATATGACATCAACATCACATATATTATCCAAGCCTGATCCAACCCAAATTATGGACCTCAATTTATATCTAAACCTGTTCATATTTATAAATAAGTAGTTCAAACTCGTTTAAGCTCGTTCATATTATTTTTTTAAATCTTTTTTAAACAAATATACTATTTTTTTATTTTTTTCTTCTTTTATTAACATATTTTTAAATGTTTATACTATAATATTTTTTTTATATGATATAAATTACATAATATATATATATATAAATATAAAAATAATATATTATAATATGAAAAACAAATCGGACCGAGTCGAGCTCAAACTTTAATTGTTGAAATCGAGATCTAACCCATTTCTAAACGAACCTTATTTTTTTACCGAAACTCATATTTCAAATCTAATTATTTTGTCCAAACCCTCCTAAGTGTCAGACGAACCTTCAAAATTTTGAAGATAAGTTGGCCCTTGAACAGGTTTGCTATATACATGGTTAACCAATAACTCAACTATTATATAGTAAAGAAAACCAACCTGGAATTGCTATAATAATAAGAAAAAGGCAAAACGGGACAAGGAAAGGAAGGAATTGTGAAAAAGCATAAATATGGAGCCTTTGGAAGTAAACAGCATCGTTCTAACCATCATATATTGCAAGTAACTGCAGGCAGGCAGGTCATCCCTAACCCAACATGCTACTCGTTGTGACATGAGCCCGAAGCTATTTCAATATAGAAGAAATAACCAACTTTATACAATGGCTAGCTGGGATCATAAGAATCTCCATCAGATGACCATAAAAATAAGAAAACATCAGAAGGAATCCAAACATCCCCACATCTATCGATATCCTATCTACCTGCTCCGCACCAGATGACTGCTAAGAGCACAGTGGTACTAAAATGTCAACAGCATACATGAGAAAATAGAGATGGAAATATATTTTTCTTTCTCAAGAGGCTGCAGCAGTGGGCAGAGCTTCCATTGCAGCAGATGACCCAAAGGATGGCAGAAGCCACCCCTCCTTCTGGGCATACTCCATATAGAAACTGAATTTATCCTTTGCATTTGGAAAGTCCAGAGCCAGGTCCTCGAGCCCATCCTTGACCCTGGTGAAGCCTTTGGTCATTTGATTAATAGTGATTAGCCCTTCATTGAAACACACCTGCAGCATATCTAGCATCCTATCATTTTTCTTCTCCATGGCCATCACCAGTGCTTTCTTCACCACCTCGTGGTTGAAGAATGGCATTCCGATGTCACGGATACACTGACAAGCTTCAGCCACAACACCCCCACTTTCGTACTCCTCCAGGAGCTTCATTATCTTGTCCTTTGCATCCTCCACAGCCCAGCCAGTTCCACCTCCCCAGCACCTGAGGAGCCTCTCACCAGCATGGCGTGCAGTTATAAGTGATCGAGCCATCCGGACAGTCTCACTTCCACTGCAATTTGGTGGCAACTTGCTGGCAATCTCTTCAAGATTCAATGGAACCAGCACATCATCAATGACAGCCCTAGCCAAGAAAAGAGCAAGCTCACTCGAAGCATCCAGAATATCCAAGGCAGTATCTTCTGCAGACTCCAGAAGCATGACAAAGCCATTCACTATATCTTCGGTAGAAAAGATCTCAATGTGAAGAGCAGAGAGCAAAACAGATGCCATTTCTTTCTCCCTGTTCTTCCTGTCTAGGGCAAGAGTGATGAGCTTCTTTAGGAAAATTGGATTAAATTCAGGCAACCCTAGATCTTCAAGACTTCGAATGAGTTCAGGAATATCATCCGAGAGAAAATACTCATGAATTATAGTTACTACCTCTTTCTTGTACTGGGTCAATTTTTTGTCTTCATTTTGAGCCTCTCCATCTTCATACGAGGATTTCATGAATGATGCATCAAGCCATCCTTCAGAAATAGCCTTGGGGACAATCGATTGAAACAACGTTTTCGCAGATGGAATGTCAAGAGCAAGATCATCAAGACTCTCTGCTAACCGAGCAAACCCTTTCACCATTTGACTCGAACTTATCAACCCTTCCTCAGCTGCTTCCTTCAAGAGTTTGAGCATAAGTGGTCCGGCTGTTTGAATTTCCATGGCAAGAACCAAAGCCCTCTTAACAACCTCATGATGAAAGAATGAAACACCTAATTCCCTAATACACCTACAGGCCTCAAATGTATCACCACTCTCCACATACTCCCTTAAAAGATTAGCAATCTTTTTCTTCATTTCCTCAACTGTGACATGAGTGCTACCACCCCATCTCCTCTCCAAAAGTTCAGCATGATGGGGAGCTGAGAGATAGCTCTTCTCCGCAGTTTGGAGAACATGATATCCCTTGGAAGATTCAGGAAGAGTCTTCTTTGCCCTTGTGAGGAAAGCTGGAGGCAGTATCTCATCAACCACAGCACGAGCTATGAACAGAGCAAGGATATCGACTGCATCTAGTATATCCACAGCAAGGTCATCAGCAGACTCGAGAAGCATCACAAAACCATCCCTAATCTGGGGTGGGCTGATGACATCAGCATACAATGCAGAAAGCAGAACTGAGGCCATTTCCTTCTCTTTATCATGCCTGTCCATGGCCATGGAAACAAGCCTCTTTATAAAATAAGGATGATATTCACTTGAGCCAAGATCTTTGAGGTCAGATGCTGCCAATTCCACAGCACTAGTGCTAAAATATTCTTCTATAAGCGAAACAACAGCTTTTTTGTACTCATCTAGGGGATCAGAAATCGTTGACCCAACAAGTTGGTATGGCTCCTGGCAAAGGCAAGGGTAAAGAAATTAAGCATCAACAAAATTTATTAACAAGTGAGTATGCTGGCAGGTACAAGTGGCATTCAAAAACTCTATAAACGAGTGGTTTACCAGAAAAGAAATGTAAAATGCAAGTATACAAAAGACAAAAAAGTCTAAAAGGTGCAAATACCTCTCCACTGTCATAGTTAGGATCATTTCGATCGATATGTGATTCCCCGTCAGTATCAAGGAGTTTCCCCCATGTGCCCTTACCACCAGCACCATCTGTTTAACATTATTAAGGAGGAAAATAACTAATAAGAAAAAACAGATAACAACTCTGTGGTGCAATCTCCCATATTTCAAGGTAAATTTTTTGACAAAAAATGCAGATGCAAACCAGCATAGCACCATTGGCCAATATAAAGCCCAAAACGGGCAGAAGCAGAGAAAATAAATGATAATATGATAACTTTGATTTATCAATTATCCTTTGAATATGTTTATGCACAACCTATTGCCGCAGATTAATAACACTAACATTACCCTTTGAGTTACAACTTGAGGCTCACACATTCCTACTAAGCAAGTACTTCAGAAATATGACTGGGGCATTAATATAAAACAAGCAATTAAAGCATGAATAAAGAATTAGAATCAAATGCTGTTGACCAATATAAAGTAAAGAACAACTATAAAAGAACTCAAACCAAAAATCAGCCAACCTCTCCACTCCATCTTATATCTATTAAAAGTTAACAAGGTTCTACAACAAGCATTACAGTATTATGATCCCATCATCTCATTTAAATGAAAAATAAATTATAAGTAAAATAAAATTCTACAAACCTAACAGTTTCATTGTGATAAACCTAAAAAAATTACTAAGCACTAAGTAAATCAGTAGAGAAAGGAGGTGATATTGGTCGAACATTATATAGTTATATTAGGAATAAAGGTTCAAATGAAAATTTGCTTTCCCTATTTGAGCACAATTGTGTCTGGTTGATCATTTTTTGTTCGACCAGAACCCAAACACGACCAAATCAGTGATCAAATCAGTTATAAAACAAATAGCATTTGCAAGGCTAGCAAGTTATAAAACAAATATCCAAAGCGGTGAGAAGAGGAAAACATGCATTGAATTGAACAATTCAAAGAAAATAACCATTAACAATACCCAAAGTAGTAAGAAGGCTCACCCTTCTTTACACGGCCGAACTTCCCTGAGTGAGAACGACGGACATGCCTCACTGCAATACCACCAGTTGGCGCCTTGCCACCAGCAGGAACCTTTAGTTGATGATCAGAAAGCAAAGAAGTCGGTGATTTCGGGGATGATGACAATCTTGGGGATGGTAAAGCAGTCTCCACATTTTGACTCGCTATTTTCAGCATTTCCCTTTGTTCATTAGTAAGAAACCCCTCACCTGACGCCATTTACTCTTCACCAATTTTATATGCCTTGTAAAAGTTTAAGAAAAAGAAAACTAAAAAATTAACATTAACAAAAAAAAAAAAGAAGAAAGAAATTACTTTATCTTAAATTACACTGTTTTCGCAAGACCAAACATTTAATTCGAATAAACAATTAATTAAAGAAATATTGATGAGCAGTGAAAAAGTATTAAAAGCAACTAAGAAATAACTGCTAAATGCAATAAAATCTCATTGACTATAAATAAGGTAAAAAAAAGTGTTTTATTACAGCAGTAACGGTTACATTCATTCAGCATGCTGTTTTCCTTCCTTTTCCCACCAAATTCCTAGCAACCAAACATAACGAGTACAACAAAATCTACCAAAAATACCTGTTTTCTAGTATAAAACTTGAATAAATAAAAAATGAAGGTAGATCCCGTATCCGATCCTTCTGTTCGTTGCCTGGATCTCAAGCCAAGACAGAAGTGAATCGTATCTCTCTCTCTCTTTGCTGATTTAATTTAAAATTAAAATTAAAATTTAATATATATATATATAAGGTAAAATAATAATTTTATCAAAACATGAATTGTATTTTGTACATTTAACTTTAACATCCCATGTCTTGGTGAATCCACCATCCGAACTCATGAGGATTTTGGAGATGTGGAAAGAAATTTGGCATAATGTATTACTTGTCCTTTGTTTATTTTATTTTATTTTGCTCCTTCTATGATAGGCTGTTTTATGGCATTAAAGCATTTGAAAGCTCACTAGCAAGATCATAAGCTATTTTCTTCTTTCAAAAGCATAAAGGCCTATATGCCATGGGGTGTTAAAGTTTGATTGCTTATGAATTACTGTATTAGTATTTCTCTATATAACCTTGAATTTTAAACTAAATCAGTCAAATTTACCTGATATTATCTGATATTACAGATGGGGCTTAATGAATATGATCAAAGAGAAAACATCAATCATGGTGATTCCTAACCTTGTACGACAACAAGGTGCATATATTTAACTTTCCAGTTTCTTCTTAAAAGAATGCCCTTTTGGTTCACATCTGATATTTTCCCCTTAGAAGCTTGTTTTCTAGCTAGGCACATTTTTTTTTCTTCTTATTCAATCATTTGCAACAGTTGGAACCCCGGCAGTGGCATCTTAGGCAGTCAACATTATGCACAACCAAACATGACCAGACAGCTTCTAAACCTACATCTACATGTTAAGGTGCTATATACACATCCTCATATAAATGTTAATTAAAATGAAAGGTAGCTCTATCTCTATGGGATGTCAAGATTCTTAAATTTGCATCAACTTTAATTCTTTTTTTGCTTCCTTTTTCCTATATACTTACAGGATTCACAACCGAAAAGGAGCAAAAAACACCGGAGCAATTCGTATACCATTCCTTCTACGAAGAATAAAAGGTGGAGAAGTCCCTTGTCTGACACATATTTATCTATCAACAGAATCTGGTTCAGCAGCTACAAGTACAGTTTCACTACCCTTTGATACACGAGAATCTGATCTAAAGGAAAGTGGTTCTCTTGATGCAAGCATGATGAGAAGAGGCCAATCAAACAGTGTGCTCTTAAAGAATATACGTTCTCCGCACCTGACCAGGTAAATAAGCTTTCCCAGTTTCCTGACTAAGAACCCAACCCCCCTTCTTTCACTGATTAACTAAGAACCCTATATTTCCATTAATTAACAATAGTTTTCAAAATAATGATCAAAATGACGACAGGCTTAAGACTTTGCATTCACTGATCATATGTTAGACTAGCAGCATAGTAGAGAATATAAGGGTAACAAAAAAAAGCTTAAAAGTCAGTATATTATCAAGCAACAGCTCTGACCCCATCCACTGGTCAAAAAAGTTAGAACAAGTGCAGAAAGCACCTTTCAGAAACTACATTCAAGAGTTCTTTAAGGGTAAAGAGAAAACATGTACTAAATATAAAACTGGAGTCCTTTTCCAGGACATTTATGAAACTAATGGTTGGGCTATCTGTACCGTTTTCCAGGACTTATATCAAACTATAAAACCAGGGGTCAGCGTGTTCATTCAAACCCATTAAGGAAACGACGCGAGCCAACCAAAAAAAAAATGAACAGATTCAACATATAATAGACTCGATTGAAAACAAGAGAGCTGAAAAATCAAAAGCAACAAAAAAAAACGAAGAGAGTAAAGAGTTGAAGAACATTACCCACGATTCAAGAGGGAGGCTGAAAAATCCAAGAATTCAATAGCCCTTTTCTTTGTTGTTATAGAAAGGGAGGTTCTGGTTCTGGTGAGTATTGAGTAAAAAGGGCGAAGCCCTGATCTGGTTCTGGTCTGGAGAAGAAGGCTGCTGGTGTGGTGGCGAGGAGTGAGGACCGTGAGCTGAGGTGATGCCGCCGCCGCTGGTGAAAGACTGGGTAAAAAAAGGGGTAAGGAATGAGAATTAAAAAGTCGGAGATGGGAGATAAAATGTTAGGGTTGCTTTGCCTTTTAGTGAGTATTGACTATTAAATAAAAAAATTAAAAGCAAAGAAATAATTTTTTTTTAAATATATGCTTTTCTATCCTACATTATTTATTTATTTATATATATATATATATTATTGGATGACTTTAGGGCAAGATATATGTGAAAATTTTTAATGAAATTATTAAAATTTTTATTATGTAAAAATTAAAATCGATAAAGTTTTTTAGATAATTAATCTCATTCATTGTATTTCAAATAAAATTATTCATAAATCGGATCGAATAAAATCGATTACACCTTAAAAAATACAAAATACAATAAACACATGAATTTTCTGATTTAGACTGATGTGGACATGTACATGGATTTATTTGTATATTTTGATTTTGATGATTAGTCGACCCAAAAAGCAGCTTCTGAAAATTAGTAAGAAAGTGAAAAAGAAAAAAACAAAGGGCGGTTTGAAGATAAATAGATTCGATTCAAAGTTTAAACAAAAACAAAATATGATAATGCAAGGATTAGAAAGAAAAAAAAGGTTTAGAGAGAAGAAAATAAATCCTTTATAAAAAAAATAAGAAAAGAAAAGAAACTAACATCTAACAATTCTGGGGAATCCAATTCCAGCTGATTGCTGCAGTTTGTTTAGAAAGGATTTGCAAAAGGTAGCCTAGCATTAAATATGGTATAATCGAGTTGAGTCGAGTCGAGTTTAAAGTTCAAACAATAAAATATTTGAGTTCGAACTCGACTTGAAATTCGAGATTTAAAATTCGGCTCGAGTTTAGTCGAGTTTTATTTTTAAAGTTTGAGCTCGATTTGATATAAAAATTGAATTATTCGAATTCGCTCGATTAAGTTCGTTTACTTAAGAAAAAATGAGTTTGATTTTCATGCTCGACTTTGAATTTGATTATTGTACTCGAGCTCAAGTTTGAATATATTTTTTCTTATTACTAATTAAAAATAATAAATATATATTAAAAAAATTGATTAGACTTGCGAATCACTCGAATCGGACATTAAAATATTCGAATTCGACTCAACAATAACCGAACCGAATTTGAATTTTTTTGAACCAAACTTTAATAACTTGTAAGCACATATATCTTATTTACACTCTATTGTCAGTTAACTCCCACAGCCTCACCTAGAGTTGCTAAAGGCATTGGGGAGATCAAATATATTCAGACTTCAAAATTGAACCTAGTGATCATCCATATACAAAATCTAGCTGCTGAAATTCTTGAGAGGTCCATCGCGGCCATGCCTTTACCTGGGCCTTACATTGTAAGTTGATTGCTCAATGCTCAATAGTTCATCCAGGTGCCTGCTAAAAATCCTTGGGCTCTTGTATGAAAGACTCGTAATTGATTACATTATATAAAATACGATACGATACGATAAGAATAGATGAATATTTTAAAATTTATATAAAATAAATTATTAATACATTAAAATTTATATAAAATATATAATACTTTAAATATGAATATGATACACAAAAATAATACAAACACGACTCGTATACAATTGTCAGAGTTAGATAAGAGGAAAACGGAAAAGAAAACCAAAAGCACAACCCAAAACACGGGGTTTAAACTTTAGGGAAAAAATTGCAAAATTATATATACATTAGATTTTTTATATTTTTTATTGTATAAAATTAAAATTATGATTTTTTTTATCTCACTATAATTAGAATCTTGACATTGTAAAACATCCAATTTAATTTTTGTTAATATTTTTTTAGTTGTATGATGTAATTTGTAAAAAATACTTACTTAAGAGATGAATGACAAATATTTGAGCAAAGCATAAGTAGGTGTAATTGACCCCACTCAATTTTGAAAATTTGTAAATAAATATATATTACATTTTTGTTTAAAAAATTGGTATTTTTACTACATTGACCCCACTAAAATTAAATAAAAACTTAAAAAATGTGTCAAAAGTTAATTTCATCTAATTTATATAATTTAAATTTTGTGTTTTTTGTATTGTTATGGTGTCTGAAACACGAAACATGCACAACATGAATTGTTAGGTCTAGCATGGTGCATGGAGTTGAGAAGACAAACTTGTTTTTCCATGTATTAATTTCAAGACGTACTGTGAGACAAATTGAGGTGAGATTGTTATCGTGTCTGAACAGAAACACGAAACAGACGCGACATAAATTGTTAGGTTTAGTATGGAGTGGGGAAGACAAACTTCTTTCTCCCTGTATTAATTTTGCGACGTACTGTGAGACAAATTGATTTTTATCTTACGTGTTTTTCTTATCGTGTTTGAACAAAAACACGAAACAAGCACAACAAAAATTGTTAGGTCTAGTATGCAGTGGGGAAGACAAACTTCTTTCTGTGTATTAATTTCGCGACGTTATGTTTTCTAAAGTAAAAAAAAGCAATACAAATAAAGGTTATGTTTGTTTCACGGAAAAGTTATTTATTTTTTGAAAAAAAAAATAATTTTTTGTTGTTTGAATGATTTAAAATAAAATATTTTCATTGTTTGATAGTTTTTTGAAAAATCTATATTGATATAAAATGATCAATCCCTAGATTTAAGGGATCGATTCTTTTTTGTTTTGCTGTAACTTTTATTTTTATGATCGATCCTATTAGGGATGGCAATGGATAGTAAAAAATTGGATATCCTACATTATCCGATCCGTTTTTTGAGCATTCGATTATTAGATTTATTATCCGTAATGGATTCAAAGTGGATTCAGATATGAACCCTTGGATACCTGTTATCCAAATCCGTTTTGGTTTTGGTTAGGATAGTATCAGATATCCGAATCTGTTTTATTTATACGAATAACGAATTTGGATATCTGAATCTAATATCTATTTACATATTTAGTTCTTGTTTAATTTTGTGTTTTTATTTATAAAAAAAAAATTGATTTAATAAATTTAGATATTTAATGGATTCGAATATCCGACGGATATTACTTTTTAAATCGGATGCAAATTCAGATAGTAAGGGAATAATAAATGGATTCAGATTTCGAATAAATTAAGTGGATTTGGATTCGAATATTTAAAAAATTGTAGATATCCGATTCTTTGTCATCCCTAGATCCTATACATAGAGGATTGATCATTTTTTTGCTTTGATTTAAGAAGAGATCGATCACTTTTGCTTTGCTTCAGCTTTCGAAAAATGTTTTACTTTTTTCAAAAGTGTAAGATATTTTTCAAAAATAAGTTAATTTTTCGTTAATTCGAAATTCATTTTTTATTGACCAAACTATTTTTTACAAAACAAATATTGAAAAATATTTTTCGAAAATCATTTTTTACGAAACAAATGAAAGCTAAATTAAGCTTGAAGTTCTTCACTTGTCTCTAGTTTTAATAAAGCAATATATAGCTGTATTCATTCATATATATGTAAGAACTGAGGAACAACTTCCTTCACAAGGTATTTGGCAAGGTATCGGTAGACTTCTTGGGTGGGATGAACACTATCCCAAAACAAAAACTGTGAAGGTTTTCCACACATTGGAGTCACTGGATTACACAAGAATGAAGCTTCCAGGAGTCCGGTTCCACAGCAACCTATATTTGTTTTTACAAATCCTGTTTGGCCATACAAAACAATTATGTTACTCGAACTTTTATTTTTTCTAAAATATCCGTATTCGATATTTGTGTCCGACACATACACTACAAACAGATTGCCATATAGTGACGGTCTAAAAAGCATTGGTAAAACTCCAAAATCTGTCGCTAAAAGTCCTAAAATCCTATACCGCCAGTCAAAATGACTATTCCGACAAAAAATTAAGCGACGATAAAACCCTCGTCGGTATAGACCTATACCGACGGAAAAGGTGACCGTCGGAATAGAATGTATAACCTATACCGACGGTTTTAGGCGTCACTGATGTAACAAAAAAAAAAAAGAAACTCAACAAATAAGAGAAAGGGAAGAGAAATGTAACCAAAAAAAAAATCACAAGAGAGCAAATCCCAATCTTTGACAGAAAACTTGCTGCCTAAAAATGGAGGAAACAATAAGCTTAGTACTAAGCTGATTTGAATGATAGCCCTTATCAAAAGAATTTGGTTGCAGTATTCTAGGCTATTAGTAAACTCAATTGAGCTCTCCATTAAATTTCTATTGCAAACAACAAAATATATTAAAAATAGAAACTAATTATCATTGATTAATAAATCAAAAGTTACAAATTGAAGGATTTAAGAACATCAAAGGCACCAAATTAGCAAGTATGACAACATTTCTGCCTAACAGCATTTGCAAAGATCCTTAAATAGATGAAAGAGCATTTGCAAAGATCCTTAAATAGATGACAGAGCATATCAGAGGTTAAGGACATGACACTTACATCTTGATGTCTTCTTTTTACAAATTTTCTTTAATACCCATCCACACATGCTTAGACATAACTCCCAAAATACATTAAAACATAATCTCCATTATTTTCACTTCACAAAAGTAAAAAATCATAGTCCCAATTAGAAAAATTCCATTCACAGTCCTATTTTAAAATCCAAATCAGGGTCGTATGAGAAGAAAGCTAGAATGAGAAAGAGAAGTTAGGGCTAGGGGGCAACCAGATGAAACCCAAATTAGAGCACTTATTAAGATTAAAAACAAATGAGACAATCACTCAAGAAACGTATAATCTCGAACTGAACGAAGCTGAGATTCATTTTCAATCCAATCTCTCATTTCTTAACTAAGAAGAGATAAATATATTAAGCATCAGTAGCGAATAAAAGAACAGATCTATCGACTAAATAAAGGAAGAGAAAGAGAGACACATACCAATGACAAGGTCAATTGAGCGAAAGAGAAAGAGAGACATAGCAGAAGAGCAAAGTCAATGGAAGAGAGAGAAATGATGAAAAACCAACATAAAACCCTAAATATATATTAGGTCTATACCGACGGACAAATTAATGATCCGTTGCTTTTGGAACATTTACAGACAGAAAAAAAAAAACCGTTGGTAAAAAATACCTCTATACCAACGGTTTTTCAATAACCGTCGGTATAGGTATATATATAGCAACGGAGTATTTGGGCGTCGGTATATGGTCTGTATATTCTGACGGTAACAAAAATCCGTCGGAATAGATACTTTTTACCTACGGATTTCAACCGTCGGTATAGATAAGCGTCAGTATATGGCAATTTGTTTGTAGTGATATTTGGACATGGATATGAAGTATGATCTTCCAAATATATATATATATATTTATTTATTTATTTTAAATTTGAATATACTCGTGTCTGACACATTCTTATCTTAAATCCGGGTAACATAACAAAACACGGTTAAAAATTGGTTTAAGTTACTAAAAGAATTACTTCAAGAAAACAGTTTTATGATTACCATATTGTTGAGGATGATTTATCATGTCAAAAAATGACTCATAAACGTCGGCATATACAATTTTGCTCCTTGGCAGCGTTGCTTGTATTTCAGGCAACAGTTTGGCAAGCTTCTTGTTATAAGATTGAGCATCTGAGTTCTGATCCTCCAAGCATTTTCGATTTGTTGGAATAATCTCAAATCTGGCTGTCATTTGAATGGGTAGGCAACCAATTGGTGGTAGACCAGCAACAACCATTTTTCGACATCCGAGATCATATAATTCCTATAAATTCAATCATAAGTGCATAAATGAATAATCATGTATTTAAATATCGATCGTAATGCGATGTAATGATAATTATTTTATAGTTTTATCAATAACATCTATTACGTCCGCAACTGCGATAAACGCCACACAATCGAAAATATATCGGCACTGTTGAAAAAAGGACCAGCCGGTCAGACCTGTTTAATTGAAAATCGATGATCTGTCCGGTCTGACACATATGAAAGAATCAGGAGTCTAGTGAACCGGCAAAAAACCGAATTAAATCGGTAAAAAACCTTTTTTCTTACTTTTTTTTTTAAGTGATATGATTTGAATTTTTAATCTTTTATTCATACATTAAAGAGTACACGATTAAGTCAAATACATATTTTTATTAACTACTTACTATATTTAATACTTGTTTAATATCAAAATCATATATTTAATATTTTATTTTATTTTTTAATTGAATAATCGGTTGAAACGGTTGAATCTGTAACCCGAAAATCTCACCGATTTAACCTCCAATCCGGTTTTTTATTAATTGTACATGGGAGACCCTTGACTATAATTTAGGCAAGACTTAGGTAAGGTTTCTTAAGTCAAGTGAGTGAGTTGTATTTACCTTGAGAAAATCTTCGAGTTTTTGCAGCAGAAAACGTTGGTACCCGTTAATGTCGAACTCCAATCGTCTCGTTGGTATATCGAAGAAATTGAAAACAAGGTCATTAGTTCCTGCACTGATTATTACCAGAGCCTCACCAATGATGTTCTTGGCAATCTCTTTTCCGACAATCCCCTTAAGCTTCTTTATGTAACTCTTAAAGAGCTCAACTTGTTTTGAAACTGGGATGACATTGGATAACCTAGTAGTTAAATCATCGTATCCTGACCCAGCTGAGGCAAAGCTAACACCTGTTCTGAGCTCATTTTCTGATAGATTTGGTTCCATGAAAGGCGGTACAATCTCTTTGATCCCAAGAGAAGATGCAACAAAATCAGGAACAAGTTTCCCATCTGAAAACCTCCCTGTAGGAACGTGGCCTGGAAAGTTTTCTCCATATGGGGGCCTGTTAGCTTTAAACAATGTGCTGATATAGTTGTTATTGCCTGTATCAACAGTTGAATCACCGAAGATGATAATGGCGGCGAACTTCGGCGGCGGCGTTGTGGTGGCGCTGCTGCAAGTGTTGATCGAGCTCATCATCCAAACGAGTACTACGACAACAATGAAGAGGTTGGAGGAGGTTGTCATCCCAACTTTTTAAGGGGAAAAGTGAAGCACTTTTGCTACTTAGAAATATTGAGAATATACTTTGTGAATGGATGACTATTTATATTCAAAATTGTTAGATATTCGGTTTCAAATTAATTAATTTGGGTTTTGGTGAAATTTTTTTAATTAGAAAATTAATATGAAGTAATTAAATATATTTTATGAAAAATTCTTTGCTCACGGTCCGTGATTTCTAATGGAAATAATAGACACACTACTGTCACCAATTTTTCAAGATAAAACTGATTAACTTTTTTATCCCGATAAAATATTTAACAGTTGATTAAAGCTCACGGATATAATTTATTTGTCATTCCAAAGGGAAGTGACGGACCGTTACGTAAGGTCCATATTTTATATAGATATAATATGTTAAAGTTCTAAGTGAATTGGAATTTTTAGTAATCAAATAATAAGATTATAAATTTGGAGCGGGTCTATATTAGAATTATGAGTCTATGTGATCCTCAGTAGTAGGAGAATTCGCGTATTCGTATTCGTATTCATATATCATAATTATGTTTAAGGTATTATATATATATATATATATAAATTTTAAAATGTTAATAATTCGTATTTTATAGATTTTAACATGTTTGTGTATTCATATCATGTTCATGTTATTTTTTATATCGTATCATATTTTAGTTATTTTTTTGTATTGTATTCGTGTAGTGTAATCGTGTACTCTAATAAAATATTAATTTTCTTTAAGAATTCTATAAAGTTGTAGGCTCAAATTTGATGTTTATTTTTGGATATTTTGACCATTTTATAAATTATACGTATATATTATTTTTGTGTAATTTAATTAATATTTTTCTTAATGTTCCAGACTTTTTTTTTTTTTGCTTAAAAATTTCAACAAAATAATAATGGAATGACAATTTATGACTTGGAAGAGAACTATGAAAAGCAAGAAAACGTAAAATGAATGTCAAGTTAAATTTTCTCTAAAAGTAAGACAGTTGATAATAACCACCATACTTAAGTGAGGCCACAGTCTTTCTTGGAAGCATAATAGTTTGAAGGAGATGCTCCGATGAAATGTGAGATTTGTAATGTTTTTACTTTTTTATTTTTTATTTTTTCAATGAATAGATCTAGCGATTCATAAATGTGTATTGTGTTTATGTTTTTATTTTAAGTCAATCGTATAAATATAGACACAACACAAATTATTAAATGTTTTAAAAACATAAACATGAATATGATAAATGTGTATTAAACGTATTATATTAATCATATTTCTTATTATAATATTTTTTTTATTTATTAAATGTGTTGTATTAGTGTCGTATTTAAAATTATGAAATCTACTAATAAAAAGTTTTAAGTGACTTCCTAGTGCTTCTATCTGATACCGTATAAACAAGGCATTTCTTAATCTAGCTTTAAAGGGATAAAACCCTAATCCAAGAAGCCAGAGTGAAAGTGGCTTCTAAGTGTAAAACTACCTATGGAAAGGTAACTACTCTGTGGCATTATGGCATTTGTGCAAGACAGACATTTTGGATGAAGTAGTGGAGTTCTTCAATAAAGATCATTGATGTGGTAGTTGTGTTAGATGAAAAGTGTTCTTCGTAAACAAGTTACTTTTTATCTCAGAATACTGTAAGCAATGAATGATATTGTTATACCCATCTATGTTATTCAAATTTTCTATTTTTTTAATTATTCATATCTGACATATATGTATGATATATATTATCCGAATATGAAGATATAATCCTCCAAAGATAAACTTATAAAAAAAAAATACCCATATATAATAAATGACACTCAACATAAATATCCATAAATTACTAATATATGACACTCAACATAAATATCCATAAATTACTCTAATGCTATGTTTAAAAATATAAATTTGAAAATTTGAATTTGAATTTCATTTGCTGTATAAATTGTGCATACATTATGTATAAATTAATTAAGATTCAATATGATTATATATTTGAAAATTATAAAAACATGATTTTCAAATTCACAAATAACAATAAATATTTCAAATTCATCACTAAATAACCAAAAAAACAAATCCATGAATTTAAAAAATAATCATCAATATTACATTTACATGTATTTTATTACACAATTTACATTATTTTTGAAATCTAAATTCATCTTTTGAAATACAAATTTTTAAATGCAACCTAAAATTATTTTAATAATCCCGCTATCTATATACCTTGTATATAAAAGCAAGAACTTCCATAGAAACCGAAAGATATTCTATTTTTACACTCTTAATTTATTCATTTGCTTTTCTCTCAATCTATTGGCAAAGACTATTTGTGTTACAGGACTGATAAAAAAAAATTCGAAACATGATACGGATACCAAGTCTACAACAATTAACCATAGCGAAGAACAAGAATCCAGCATAATTAATCATTGTCTAAACATTGCAAAATTTTAACTGCGAGTGTACAAACTAAAAAAAAAAAAAAAAGCCTACTGTGGGTACTGGCTGGGTAGTAACTTCATTCACAGTTTCTCTTAAAAGTTATCGACTTACGGTCCTTTTGCATCTAAGTAGTAGACCTTTAACCTTCCCGTCTCAAAGGCTAATTCACAATCACTTCCTTTGGTTTAACTAATATAACAGAAAACTAAACCATGTTAGGCCTCTGTGGAAGCAGAAGATTGTAGAACTTATCTTGCAAAAAGAAACTCTTTCCCTTGCTATCAACCCATTTTTTCCATCCACACCACCCACCATTTACGATTTTCTTAAGATCATCAGTTCCTGTATAGTGGGGATCTAGTATAAGAAATGCAGTCTCCAGTAGCTTCGTCGTAATCAACTCCTAGAAGAGTGTATGCAAGAACACCACCACCTGCATCCATAAAAATTAAAAACTAATGTGATCAGAAATCATGTTACTGTTAAAATGATTTTATCCCACATCGGTTAAATCTTGAATTGCCTAGGATCTTATATTCAAGTTAAGCCTCTCCATCTACTGACAATTGGTTTTAGGTTGGATGCTTAACATGATATTAGAGCCAAAATTCTGTTATGTTGTTTTTGCTTGTTACCTTTTTCGAGTTTGTCACGTGATAGGCTCTTCTATCTCCGCCTACATGTGATGCAGACCTGTTAAAGTGGTATTATCCCATATCGATTAAATCTTGAATTGCCTATGATTTTATATTCAAGTTGAGCCTTTCCACCTACTGCTAATTGATTTTAGGTTGGATGCTTAACAGTTAATTTCCTGATAGATAACAAAATCCTAACCGTAGTATAGCAAGTGACTGCACAGACTGCAGGGTACCATGATACAAATCCAAGAAACATGATCTTTACCAGGGAAAAGCCTAGAGTAAATGGCAATAAATTATTTTAAAAAATGGTATTCTCACTAATTACCAATCATAATTGGTGTTCCTTGAGTTTCGAAATGCAATGCCAGCTCTCGACATTTTTCAGGAAGCTCAGATCCTGATCTAACGTTTATAACTTTGCAACTGACCTGTTAAACATAGCATCTTGTCAAACATAGCCTAAAGCATAATTAACAAAGTCTGAACATGATTCCACTATAATATTTCACCTCATATAGTCATATCTAATGTTGATGAAGTATCCTAACATTATATCAATGATAATTTTCTGAAACAGAACAGTATACTTACACCCAAAAGTTTATCCAAAACAAAGCTCAACTCAATTGCACCAATCCATTCACGTGACCCAATGAAAGCAGGATCCTTGTCACCAATATCTACAAGCGACTGTTGTATTTCCCTAAGAGAAAAAAATGGTATGTTTATTGGTAAAATATCATATTATATCATTAGCACTCAAAAGTATAAGGCATGCAACAGATTCTTTAAGCAGAGAGTAACAGACCAAACTAGTCGATAATCAGTCCATATGAAATGTAATCATGGTCTCTAGCAGGATGTTAATAAGCTAAAACTAAAAGTCAAAATGTGTACATTGGGACTACCAGAAAGAAAATGGAAACGAAATAATGATAAAAGCTTTAGAAACCTTAGCCTGCTGCCCATTTCATACCTGTGTGAAGGAACATCTATGGATGAATAATGTTGGAGTCTGAACCATGAAACAATAGTCTGCAGAGAGCGGTAAGCACAACCCCATCCCTAGAAAGTGATCTATATAAGTTAGTCGGAGAACCATAGGAACAAATGATGACCATCATCTAAATCAAAACAATCTTCAATTTATTGTCATCATTAGAATGGCAAGAGACAAGAAGATGTAACAAAGAATAAAATATGCTAAGAAAAATGAATGATTAGGCAGCTAAGAAAGAACATCATTGATGGTGAAACAGGTCTTCTAACCAGAAAAACTGCTTCACAACTTGTTGACAACACTAGCAAATCTAGAAAACATTAAAGAAAGAATACTTCTGCTTATGCACGACCTTGCTCCTTAAGAACTATACTTCTTGGTATGCATATCATACAATGTTGAATGCACATTCTAATGCAAGGATCTCTAACGATAACTGACTTAGATGATGATAATTCTGTCAGAAAAGCAAATTGTTGAAATAAAAGATAATAAAAAGAAGAAGAAAGTCCCTTACTGAATCATCAAAGCCATCTTGAAGATAATGATAGTACTCGTAAGAACCTTGAACTAGAGAGACAATGCCTCCAGAGACTGCACAAAAAACGGAAAAAATAATTTTTTCTAAAAAGAAAGTTAACAATGACGAAGAGAAGGGGAAAGGTAAAAACAGAAAAAAGGAGATTATAGCCACTAACCTCCACTGCTTGGAATCCCAATATGCACATCTTTAAGCAAAGAAGAACCTGATATTACCCCAAATATAACCTTATAAAGTTAATGCACAGCAGAAACATAAAGAAAGAGAAAGGGTGGAATAAAAAAATGCCCGAATTTCGATTACGTATTTTATGTCAACAATTACCCTTTCTTGTTGAGCTGTTGCTTGGACGGTCTTTTGTTAACAAATCCAGGGCATTGGCAATTCTTAAGAGAGGACGATCAAATGGCAACCCTAGCCTTAGATGTAGGGATCTTCTAGCATCAACTGCCAAACATAATTTAAACTATGAAAAATCAAGATGTGGTCCAGAATCGGAGTAGAATTCTAAATTTTTAATACATTATTAAGATCACTTCAGACCATGATATGAACTAGTAGCTTAGTTTCTCATCAAAATCTTTCTATAAAACAGTAGACTTTTATATAAGCAAAAACAAATGATATTGATGGTACAAAGATCTTTCTTCGTGTGCAAGGTTGGGAAGCAGTTCATGGCAAACTCCCCATATTTGCCTGAGATTGTGACATTGCACCATAGAAATAAACCATTTTTACCTCTCAAGACAAAATTGGTTTTATTGAGTGATATATAAAAATTGGTCGTACAATTACTGTTTTCTAAAACATCCCAAATTATTCAACAAAGGCAAGCAATGCAGTAGCTTTATTTGTAGATATGATACTAGAGGAGAAAAGGTAATAGATGTGCTAGTGCCTAGTTGCCAGTACTGAACTTTACATCCCTTGAATAATTACTTTCCAATGGCAAAGATTTTCTGCTGTCCCATTTACAATTCAACAATACTTCGATAGAAACAAAAGTTCACATTTATCGAGTACCTTGCTTCATTTCAGTCTCCCCGTAATTAAGTTCATAGATAACAGTTATTGGATGTGCTATCCCAGGCGGACTAAAGTGATATGGATGTAGCTGCAAAATGCAATTAGTTTCAAGTTATTTGTAGAACAAGATAAAATTCAAGAATAAAGATCTTTTAGATAAAAAATAAAAAATTTAATAATTAAATATTTGAGGAACTAAAATAAAAAATCATTTCAGTAAACTCTAATTATTATATAAATTGGATGCTCAATCAAAGCACCTTGTCAACAGGAAACTATGTCCTAGCTTCCCCGAAAGTGTTTTTAAACTACCAGAGCAAAAGAGAGAATTTTGTATCTCTTAGATAGAAGATAAGGACTTAATATATGATTCTGAACCTAAATAACAAGCTAATATTATAACTCAAGATTCCATAGTATCAGATGTGCCTGGTGTCAAGATATACTGTGGCTTGGAATTTCATTCAGCTGTAGAGAGTTGAAGTGTTGTAGCCTGTCGAGCTTAAAATTTCTGTGGCTTTTTAACACTTAATCTTCAGAAACATAGATGGTATAGGATATAGAATATAGAAATATTGAAGCATGTTTTTGAGTGTATTAGTGATTGCTTTAAGAAAGATGGTGAAACTGGAAAGCTGCACCTAAGTTGGACAACTAGAAGGCAGAATGTGTGACCCAAAATTTCACAACCTATCAGTAATTGCTAAACCACACAACACCGTAATGGAGGAGAAACTGGGAAACAAAGGTGTGAGCCGGAGTAAAAGAAAACCCAATGTATATCTCTTTCTGAAGAAGATATATGGAGTCATGAAGACCCTGTTATAATATATGTAAAAAATTACCTCCGGATGTTGTGTTAACAAACTAGGCAAGGTCATTTTCTTCATAGAAATTAACTGGTCAATTAACCCAGGGATGATTAATTTTGAAATTGCATGCACCAATGGGATGCCCTGGACTGCGTAACAGAGTACTTCTAGCTTGAAATCCACAATCAAAAGTCTAGTTTCTTCCATAGCTGATAGAAGAAAATGCATTTAGTGAGGAAGACAAAAACTTGACTAGGAACTTGTGAGTATAAAACAGGATTAAATGAAATAAACAAACATAATTAGCAACTGTCATGAAATTGAAGGCAATACCTGGAAAGTATTCTACAGCAGGTGCACTGGATTTTGGAGACTTTTGAGATCTATTAAGCAGAACACTTATTTGGATTATATCTGCATTCTAAGCATAAACACATTTCACAAAAACTAATACTAACAGCCACTGCAATAGATGCAGTGGATGCAGTATAAAACAAGCTACCAAAAGAAAACAAACTAATTAACCCTGTCTGTAAAAGTATGACATGGGATAATTCCTATGCTAATTTCTTTACCTCTGCAGAAAACAACTCGGGGGTAGATTTACTCTTCAAAGAAAAGTGTGCACATCGTAAAAGCTTTTGCTCAGAATTATGAGCAGCTTCATTCAAAAGCTCAATGTTTGGGATAGCCATGTCAAAATCCAATTCTGCACCACGAAGAATGACAGGTTGAACTACATCTAAAGAGGCTTTACTTGATGCTTCCACCATATACACAACATTTGGATCTTTGAAGTTAGCAATGACTGCTTCAATTGCACGCGAGAAGATATTCTCCACATCTGAAGCACATTAAGAACCTTGTCTCATTAAAATGAGAAAGGAAAATAATTCAACAAGTCCAAGCATAAAACTGAAAAGGAAATTAATTATAGAGATATCACAGTATCACCAACAAGCACATATGCATTATGCATGAAGAATTTCATGTCCAGATCTGCAACCAACATGGTAGAATAACCGAGCTCAAGAAATCCTTCCAAACTAAGGTTTGGTTAACTAACCACATCTGTACCTCTAATCTTAGTGACTAAATGCTTATGTATATAGCACATAGAATCTCCACCTAAAAATCACTTGTCACCTCCAAGTTTACCATCTCTAATTGTCCTTGAAAAGACAAACATTTAACTAGCCTCGAATACCTTGGTAAAATGATCTATGCAAATCACATTCATCATTCCATAAGCAACAACTATAAAATCACCAATACTCAATTATCAACAACTCTAAGGAAGTACTTAACAATTTCAGCAACTATCAAAACACCCATATTGACATAGACCTCACACCGCCATAAACTGCATATCCGATTTGACAAGCATTCAACTATTATAGAGAAGTAGTACTTGATAATTTCAGCAACTACAAGAAATGATTAAATGCAAACATTTGAGCTAACATAGATAAATCTGATAAAGAAAAGACGCTACCAGAGGGCTTGTTTACAGGAAAACAGACGGGCAATTTAATTGGAAGCTCGCAGCGTAGTAAACAACCACTCTCCCACACGAATTTCTCAGGATTATCATCGTACGTAACAGAATTAACTAACTCGAGGCTTGTCGAACTCTCAGTCTCCGATACAAAGAAACGAATCTCCCCGGTATCCGGATCAGCAACGGCTCCGATCGTCCCTTCATTTGGCGAACTTGTCCTTCCAGATAAAACCTTGCTCAATTTCCGAGCAGCTTCAATAGCCTTCGCCGCTGTCTTTTCGGGATCGGATTTTCCAACGATTAACGCTCCAATTACATCGAATCCTTTCAAGAGTAGCGTCCTGATTTCCTCTGCTCCAGTTGGAATCAAATTAGGGAAGTTTTGGTAAAAATTAAATTAGATTTGAAATTCAGATTTTCCAAAATAGGGTTTTGATGTTTACCTGATTCCTTGTGGACATCCGGGCTGGAGGAATTGGAATGGATGCATCTGAAGGTGGAGATGATAGTTAGTGGAGGGAAAAATGGGGATCCGATTAGCCATTGGAGATCCGATTCATTTCGGGTGATCAACAGCTTAGGGCACTCGACTCGTATGCTTCCATTGTGCTTCTCCATGGACTACACTGGGCAAAATGAGGACTCGGGTACAAACCCTCGAGAATTTGATGTCGGTTTGTTTGGGCCGGGCTTTTCACTAGGGAAATAGGAGGAGGAAAATAGAAATTGGAAGGGAATATCCAAACCAAAGGGAAAAAAAAAAATTATTGAAATTTTCTTGGAGTCTGAAGCTTGATGAATTGGATCGGGAATATCCAAACCATGTTAGAAAATGTTCATAAAATCGGATCGGGTGAGAGCCAAACCCGAATAATTTTTTTTGCTTGTATAAGATGACCGAGTAAATATGTGAAACATGCATTTCAAGCTTATTCAGTCGGAGCCGATCTTATAAATCAATCAATGACACTACATCCCCCAATAGATAATTCAACAAAGAGGGCGTTTGTTATGATGAAAAGTGATCACTTTTCATGGAAAGTAATTGGTGGGAATGTGATTCCCATGTTTGGTATGCTAAAAACTGCTCACTTTCCTGGGAATGTAACTTTCCTTGGAGAGTTACTTTCCCACAAGCATTGGAATGTGATTCCCATGAGAAGTGGTGGGAAAGTAACTTTCCCATGTAGTTAGAAAGTTAAAAAAATGTTAAAGACAACATTATCCTCTTTCTATTTGAGTTAAAATTATCAATTGAAATATTATTTTAAAATATTTCGTACAAATATTTATTAATAATAAATATTACTGAAATATTTAAATAATATTTAATTTGCATTCTGCTTTTTAATTTTTCAATTACTTGAGAATAACTTCGAAAATTTATTATTAACAAACATTTTTTTTATCATAAAAATAACTCAAATTACCAATTGAAATATTATTTTTAAATATTTAGTACAAATGTTTGTTAATAATAAATATCATTGAAATATTTAAATAATATTTAATTTTTATACAACCTTTTAACTTTAAAACTACATGAAAGTAATTTCAAAATTTTATTATTAACAAATATTTTTTATCATAAAAATAACTCAAATTATCAATTAAAATATTATTTTTAAATATTTAGTATAAATATTTGTTAATAATAAATATCATTAAAATATTTAAATAATATTTAATTTGCATATAGTCTTTTAATTTTTTAACTACATGTGAGTAATTTCAAAATTTATTATTAACAAATATTTTTTATCATAAAAATAACTCAAATTACCAATTAAAATATTACTTTTAAATATTTAGTACAAATATTTGTTAATAATAAATATCATTAAAATATTTAAATAATATTTAATTTGTATCCAGCCTTTAAATTTTTTAACTACATGAGAGTAATTTCAAGATTTTATTATTAATAAATATTTTTTATCCTAAAAGTAACTCAATTTAAAATATTATTTTTAAATATTTAGTATAAATATTTTTTAATAATAAATATCATTGAAAAATTTTAAAATTAATAAAATTAACATTTTTTTTTATAAGGGTAGTTTCAGAAATTATCATCACATTCCCAGGATTTTAATTAGCACTTTCCCATGTATACCAAACGCTAGAAAGTTACATTCTCATGAATCACATTCTTAAGAATCACATTCTCACGAATCACATTCTATGGAATGTGATTCCTGAGAAGGTACCAAACGCCCCCAAAGTTTGGGAAATTCCCGAAAGGAAAGCTCATCCTTGGTCAAGAATATCTGAATGACACAAGATTGGAGGCAGAAAGCTCCACGTTCTTAACGTAGTCGCAATCAATAATCTCGAGATACTTCAGGAAGATTGATGAATTGGCAACTTTCAGATCGACAAGGGAATCTGAAGCTTCAACAGATAACTGTACTAGAAACCGGCGATTGGATAAAGAGTAATCAAGAACTTCCCCACTGATATTTATATGTTTCAGTACACAAGAGCTGTAAGGGAACTACAGCTTGGAAGTTCAGGAGTCGACGAACGCAATCTCTTCATGGTATTAAGCGGCCTATTTGATTTCTGAAGTCCAGTTCAAGCCTTTCAACTTTCTTATTTAAAGCAAAGCAGATCCAATCATCAATGTCATGCCTGTAATCTTGATTCAAATCAAACGGAATTCTGAATTCAGGACACAATTCACCCAATTTACGTACCTAAGCCGTTCTAAATCTAAAATTTTCTCTTCCTCAATATAATCATGATGTTTGGTCGTACTTCATAGTAAAATGTTGCATTTGAACCATCAAAATTCAGAATTGGGATAAAGGTCCAAAGCTTTCTCCATTGGTGCGAGAGAATGCAGGATTTTGCTGCTTCTTTCATTGTCATAAGAGATAGAATGTAAACCAAAATCTCACGTGATAGTTCACTTATTCTATCTTCTGCATGTTTTTCTAGTCTTGAAAATATTGGACACAACACAGAAAAAAATTAAAACAAGACATAAAATACGACATAAAATACGAAAAAATAACACGAACACGGTATGAATATACAAATATCTCAAAATCTATATAATGCGAATTATTAACTTATCAAATTTTATATAAATATAAAATACCTTAAATCCGATTATGACATGACAAAATACACGAACACGATACGGATACACGAATTGTTTTCCTCCCTTACCAAACAAATTAATACTAATAAGTCAGTATAAACAGGGAAAAAAACAAAATATTTCCAGCAAACTTCAAATCCCTCTCTTAAAATATAGACATCGAAAAACAAGCAGAGAAATTTTGCTAAAACTGATTCGAAAGACGCTCAAAAGCTTAAAGGAACAAGAAAACAAACTAAAAACTTTGGAAGGAATTGAATTACCTCTTGCTTATATGTTTGTTTAAATAGATTATATACATATATATTTCATTAAAATAACATTTTATTTGATACTATAGTTTTTATATATTATATATCTATACCAAGTAACACCGACTCAGTTGGTGAAAATATAAAAAAAAAATCATTAAATTTTAAAAAATAAAAAAATTAAATAAGAATAATTATGTATTTTAATATTTTATATAATAATCTTTTACACCCATTTTTCAAAAAACTACTTATTTACAAAAATTACTCTTTTTTTTTTTACATTTGATATTTTTAAAATATAATTTATTATTTTTTAAATATATATTTTCACTCACATGGTGAGTGTGTGAAATTCTAGTTTTATTAAAAAGAAACAACAGTGAAAATGTGTCACATAAAAATAATATACTTGTGTAAATAAAATAAAATAAGATTTTAAGTTATTTTTATATAATATATTGTTATAAATAAGTGATATCATAAATGAAAATCATATTCATACTTAATTATAATTTTTGAAGGAAGAAGATTCAAAACCATTACTTCGATAAAAAGATAAAATGTTTTAATGTTAATTATATTTTTTAACTTAAATTTCATTTTATTAACTATATTTGAAAAGTAAGATTTTGAAGGCTTAACTGGTTATATAAACAATAATATGATTAACATGGACAAAAAATAAAATATTTAATTTGTATTTTTAATTAAAATATAAATATTGTGAATGATATTTATGTGCATTAATATCAGCATATATTTAAAATAAAATATGCAATAAAAATATAAAATATATTTAAAAATTAAAAACCATTCAAATAAAAAATTCTATACCCAGTAGTGCGCGGGAAAATTTTTAGTACTTAATTATTTAATAATTAAAAGTTAAATTTATGATTAAATCATTTTGGCTCAAATCAGTATCAAATGTTTTACTTGGTCGTAATCATAAAGCTTAAATAAAAAATTCCTTCTTTCTCATTTTGGTACCTAAAAAACTTTTATTTATGATTGGATACATATACTATAATTCCATCAAACAAGTTGATACTTTACCCTAACACCGTTAAATAAATGTCGATGTGGCAAATAGCACCCAATTAGATAATGACACGTGACAAAAATGTCACTTCACTGCAACCTCTATGATGCCACGTTATCATTAAATTAAAAAATTCAAAAAAAATAGGAAAAAAATAAAAAAGTTCAAAAAAAATTATAAAAAATTATAAAAAAATCTAATTTTTTAAAATATATGTATATAAAAAATCAAAACATTTAAAAACTAAATATTTATATATATATATTTTAAACTTTTGTAAAAAAGAAAATTTTAAATTAAAAAAAATGAAAAAAAAAGGAAGAGAAAAGAAAGGAAAGGAAAGGAAAGAAAGAGAGAGGAAAGGGAGACGAGAGGGTCGGCTGGCCGCCAATCGGTCTCGGGCCGGTGAGAGAGAGGGAGAATCGGGAGAGAGAGGGGGAATCGAGAGAGAAAAAGGGGAGAATCGGGGGGAAAGAGCGAAAGAGAGAGAAAAGAGCAGGGGGAGGCCGACTGGCCGCAGTCTGGTCGGCCCGAGGCAAATCCGGTGCCGATCTACCCCGAGCCGACCAGGCTGTGGTCGGTCGGCGCCTCCCTGCTCTCTTCTCTCCCCCTTTCCTTCTCTCTCTCCCATCCCTCATCTTTCTCTTTTCTCTCTCTTTTTTTTTTTCATTTTTTCTTCAAATTTTTAGAAAAAAATTATTATTTTTTATATATTTTTTAAATGTTCAAAAAATTTTGAATTTAAAAAAAAAATCTTTTTTAATTTTTTTTGTTTTTTTTATATATTTTTTGAATTTTCTAAAAAAATTGAAATTGAAATTTTTGATTTTTTTTTTAATTTTTTTGAATTTTTTATAATTTTATTTTGAATTTTTATAATTTTTTCCAATTTTTGTGACTTTTTTCTATTTTTTATGTTAATAATGATATGACAATATTGATATGGTATTTTTTGTCACGTGTTATTACCTAATTGGATATTAATGTCATATCATCTATTTATTTAACGGTGTTAAAACGAAGTACCAACTTGTTTGACGGAATTATAGTATAGGTACCCAATCAAAAACAAAAATTCTTTAAGTACCAAAGTGAAAAAGAATGTATAGTACAATGGGCAATTTTTTATTTAAACATAATCAAAACCAAAACATAATGAAATTATAACAAATAAAGTTTTTGTTTTTCTTTACAGATTTTATTTGAGAGTGTGAAGTGTACGATAAATCTGATAATTCGTGTATTGACATCGTGTTTGTGTATTTTTATTAACTACGTTTATCTTTTAAAAATGCGTCGTTTGGTTATATTTTATCTAACTATAATATAAAATTGACTACACCAATGCTCCATGTGCTAACACCTATCAGTTTTTTTTTGTTCAAGAAAGAAAGAAGAGAAAGAGGAAGAAAGAAAAAAAAATGATAAAAAATTTGTGTGTTTATATTTATGTTATTTTTTTATGTATTTAAAGTATTATAAATTTTTACACGTTAATAATTTGTTTTATGTATATTTTGATACGTTCGTGTATTCGTGTATTCATATAGTATTCATGTTATTTTTTGTGTTGTGTTTTAATTATTTTTCCTATACTGTGTTCGTGTTGTGTCTTAATTCTTTTCATATTTTGCATATTTTGTCATTATGATTCAATTTTGAAAAAAAAAATTTGTGTTCGTATCGTGTCTCAATTCATGACTAGAGGTGCTCATGGGCCGGGCTGGGCCGAGACCCGAAAATTTATCAAGATCCTTGCCCAGGGCCGGCCCCGGGCGGCACTGTTCATCCATTTAAAAAATAAAAAAAAAATATTTTTTTTATTAATATTTTTATAATTAAGATTAAATAATATTATTTTAATACCTAAAACACTGTTACGAACCGGGCCAGGCCGGGCCGGCCCGGAACAAGAATTCCCTACCTAGGCCCGATCCAATAGCCCGTCCCATGAGTAGGTCTATTCATGACATATTTTGCATTATTTGTTATACTGATTCAATTTAGAGAAAAATTTGTATATTTGTGTTCATGTTATTTTTTTATGTGCTTAAAGTATTACAAATTTATATAAATTTTTACACGTTAATATTTCGTTTTATATAAATTTTGACACGTTCATTTATTCGTGTCGTGTTCATATTATTTTTCGTGAAGTATCGTGTTTTAATTATTTTCCGATGTTGTGTTTGTGTCTATCTCAATTTATCCCATATTTTGAATAATTTGTCATAGTGATTCGATTTTAACTCTAAATTCATTTACTTACGATATTAAAGCATAAAAAACTATTTAAATAAATAATAATAATTAATATGATTAAACATATATTTATTTATGATTTTTATTTTAATTAAATATTAAAAGAAATTAGTAAAAATTTTACACGTAAATAATTCGTTTTTTTTTTATATATTTTGACACGTTCATGTATTCATGTCGTGTTCATATTATTTTTTGTGTTGTGTTTTAATTATTTTTTTATGTTGTGTCCTTGTCGTGTCTCAACTCATTTCATACTTTGCATAGTTTGTTATTGTGATTCAATTTAAAGAAAAATGTATGTTCATGTCGTGTCTCAATTCATGACATATTTTGCATAATTTATCATAGTGATTCAATTTAAAGAAAAAATTGTTTGTTCGTGACATGTTCGTGTTATTTTTTGGTATTTTCAAAGTATTATAAATTTATTTAAATTTTTACGCGTTAATAATTAGTTTTATATAGATTTTGACGCGTTCGTGTATTCGTGTTATGTTCATGTTATTTTTTGTATCGTGTTGTGTTTTAATTATTTTTTCATATTGTGTTGTATCATGCTCAATTCATTCCATATTTTTGCATAATTTATCATAATAATTTGATTTTAACTCTAAATTTGTTTGCTTAATATATTAAAATATAAAAAGTTATTTAAATATAATAATTTAATATGTTTTAATTTAAATTTATTTATAATTATTAATTTAATTAAAAATTTATAAATATTAAAAAAAATCTCCATTCACGGAAGAATTCTAGTTTTATTAATAAAGTTAAAAACTTAAAACAACGCTCCTAGATTTTCTTATGGGAAAATATGAGAAACGTGCAAGGAACAGTAACTTTATTGTTAAAGAGTACAATAACTTACAATTATTTGTAGAAAGGAAATGAAAAGATGAAAAATTATTGTGAAGGAAACTGTAAAGTCCTAAATACCCTTAATGAAATTATATGTTTATATCTTCAGACTCTTCCTCCCCCCTCGTCAGTTTGGCTTTTGTTATTCTTTCCTCCATTTTCGCCCTTTTTTTTATTTATTTTCCTTGTCTCTTACCACAAACCTCCTCTCAAATCTATTGTCTGTGAAGGAGAAGGCAAGCAGAAGAAGAGATTTTTAGGTTATAGTAAGTTCAGGTGAACTTAATTTGGTGAATTTTTGTGATTATGCCTTTTGTCTAAGCTTTAGTTTAATGAAAATCACCACAATAGCTGCAAATTGGTGGCGCTTGAAATTTCATTTTTTATGTTTATTTTAGGGGAGCCAGTTATTTTGATATACTACATAGCTAAAATTGGGGAATGCATTATCTTTTCCACATCAACCTTTTGTTTTCAAGGCTTGTTTATAAATTGGAATATGTCTTACTCTTGCAGAATGATATTGATGTAGCATGTAGGGTGGTGGATTCGAATTTTCAGCTAGTTCTCAAGCCATATCAACTGGTTGGAGTAAATTTTCTTCTTCTGTTGCATCGAAAGGGTATTGGAGGAGATACTTGTTCTAATCTTTTGATACCAATGTTATGTTAAGTGTGAACTTTATATTTCTAGGTTTTTTATATTATTGTTGTGATACCTAAAATAAGAAATTGTAATTGTTGATGGGAATTTGTTTAGTTAGTGAGCACATTCCTTAGTCATATCTGAGAAGCAAGAACAAACTTTTTCTGTAAACCTAAAAATGCTCACTCTTAAGTGTTGTTATCGGCCTACGGTCTCCAAGTATATTTGGAGATTGTTAATTGTGATTGGGTGATTAAAAGTTAAGATGAAGAAAAGAAACATAAAATTCATAACTATGGGTTGTGTTATCGATTCTTGTGTTGCATAATAACTTCATTGACCTTTTTCAGTAACTTTCTTGAAATGTATCATAACTTTCGTGGGAAAGGAAGGAGAAGGAAAAGTTAAGAACCTTGAGTACCCATACGGTAGATGTTGGCTAGGTTATCTAACTTTTTATGATGTTTTGTTTTCTCTTAAATTTCAGGCTGGAGATGCACTGATATAATTGTATGATAATTTTAAATGTGACTTTGAGACCAAGATTAATCTTCTGAAGCTGGTATGTTTTTATAGGTTTATGTGTTTTCTACGAATGCAATTGTATTATCTTGTGATACTACTGGAGCTGAAACTAATTTATCAAGATTTGATGTTGCAAACTTCTTGTTCTTCAGAGTCCCCTTTAGAAAATACTGTTTTATCAACCAATTAATGTGCAGCAATGCTCTGCAAGGTTAAATTCTAGTCTTACTAGTTTGAGCTTTTTCTTTCATGCTACATCCCCTTCTCTTATCATCAAAATCAAAAAATTTATAATAACATGGATGAATCGAGTTGCGAAGTATATAATTGAGAATAAAACCTGTATTAAAATGACATACCGTTGTATGGAAGATAACGCTGATGGTAATATGGCTAATGTGCTTAAGTATTATGTTTTCCAGCCAGAAGACTGAGGCTGTACTTAGCCTTACACCCAATCATTAAAAATAGATGGATATTAAGTAAAGAAAGTTTACAGCTTTTATTTGGCTAACATAGATATTTATCCTTTGACTTCATTTCATTTTATTTTAATCCTTTCAATTATATAGGATTTGACATTTAATATGTCCATTTGTGCTCTTTTAGGAGATAACATCTACAACTTTGTAGAATTGCTTGCTCATAATATTGTAAGAACATCTTTATTAATTTTGTTAATTTCACCATATATTGCAGTTGAATTTTTTTTACAGGCAAAATAGTTTCATGTCATGATAGTTGTTTGTGCCTCAATTTAATTGAAATGATATTCATGCTTGTTATTTTCTTGCTTGCATATATAGGACTATGAAGAAATTGTCAGTGTAAAAAAAGTACATATAAGTTGCAAGAATGTACATATAGTTATGCTACATGTACATATTGTTTACTATATGTACATATAGTTATGGAGTTGACCTAGATGAAATCTATTTAAAACATCCTATGAATGTGGACCATAATTGATCCTATTTCACAGTTGTACTATATATCCACAATATTCTCATCAATCTTATCTTTCTTGCAAGGAATTAAGAAATTTTGAAGTATTTTTTTTCTAACCCTCGAGCAATTTAATTTTTTAAAATTATTGATTGCAATGATGTGAATTTATTGGTTTTTGTGGTTCATGTTTGTATATGTCCACCATCATAGTGAAGTATATGACCAAAGTATTTCTCATGTATTTGCGATATTAAAGTTGTAATTGAACTTGATCTTTAATGTTTATAATATGTGAATAATTGCAAGTGTTGCGTAAAAGACAAAAGTCTTTCTTTCTCCCAACATATAGACCATTTGCACCCTTTTCCTCAAGTGATGGAGTAAATTTTCTTATGTGACATTTGTTTGGGGCTTGTAAAATTGAAATTTCTATGACTCTTATAAAATGTACATAAAATTTGCTTTGAAATTTCTATGACTCTTTCTTTCTCCCAAAATTGTATTTGTCATGTATTTGCGATATTAAAGTTGTAATTCAACTTGATCTTCACTGTTTATAATATGTTAATATTTAAGTGTTGCGTAAATGAGAAAAGTCTTTCTTTCTCCCAACATATGGAAGTGATGGAGTAAATTTTCTTATGTGACATTTGTTTGGGGCTTGTAAAATTGAAATTTCTATGAATCTTATAAAATGTACATAAAATTTGTAAGAATGTGGCACATAATATCTTAATTGATTCATTTTTGGTAAAATACATATTATTTGTAAGAATGTACATATAGGTATGCAATATGTACATATTGTTTTGCTATATGTACATATTGTTTTGCTATATGTACATATTGTTTTGCTATACGTACATATTATTATATTATATTTTCTCTTGATTGGTCTTTTTAAGGAGGGTTCAAACGTAAGAGTCTATTGTTGCTTTATACATTGCAAAAACATATTGTTCGATCATTATAAAGTTGAAATGAGTGAATCAAGCCTTAAGAAAAGAGTGTATTGTTATTGTCATATTGATGGTGAGTTGTTGATTGTTAATGGCGACTCTATAGAATATCGAGGTGGAAGAACAGTGGGTGTGATGATCGATGAAAACACTAGTTTTGAAGAATTAGTGCATGAAGTTGGGGAAAAATTAGGGAAGAGTGTTGTTGGTAATGTATTTAGATATAACTTATATGTATATTTGCAGAAGACAATATGTACATTCCTGCATACTTATATGTACATTTAAGCAAAACAATATGTACATTTTTAGTTTCTACTAAATTCAACCCTAAATTGGTGTGATAGAATTTTACAGATAATATCTGTGTTTTACTTGAAGGGAAAGATGGGGATATGGAATTCCAAAGTATGATGGAAAAGATTACCCCAAATATGTCATACAAAGCATACTGCCTTGAACCTGAGGTAGGTTTCTGATTATTAATGTGCTTCCACTATCATATAAAATTGTCATGAAACTTGTCATTTTATAGAGGAGGAACATGTAAGAGCTTTGTAGACACCTAATTTTGTCCGGACCACTAAACAGGTATGTTTTCTTCCCATATTGATGTTCCCAAGTGTAAAAAGACTGTTTTCATCCTGCAGGTGGTACTCCGAGACTTAGTTTAAGAGGGCGAGCACAAAAAGTCAAACTTGAAAAAAAGTCAACCCCGAAAAAGTCAACCCCGAAAAAGTCAACACCAGAAAGTCAACTACTGAAAAAGTCAACCCACTTTCAAAATCAAGATTTTAAGTTCAATTGAAAAATGGCGAAAGAATTTTGATAATCCGAGGTCTACATTGAAAGATATGGAGTTCGGAAGTTGGGATTTGGATATTCAATAGAAAAGAAACCCTAATCCGAGAAATTTGGGGAAAAGTGCTTAAACGATCAAACTGGTCAGAATTGAAGGTTCCAAATGAAAGATAAGCACTGACTACGGGTAATGGAGAAGTCACTTGCAAGAAAAACCGAAAGAAAAGTCAATCCGGGAGAAAACCGAGAATTAGGGTTTTTAGTGGATTTCGGTGAAATCGGGAAGAATCACAGAAATGGCCCGACTTGGTAAGACCAAAGCCCCCAATGGATGAGGAATGATTAAAAAGGATGGACCAAGGCTCAGATTGAAGAAAATCTGAAAATCGGACTTGTTTTGAGCAAAACCGGGTTTCGGAGGTTAAAGGGTAAAATTGGAAAAATTTGGGAAAAATAGCAAATGGACTCCGAAAATTATGGAAAATTTGTCAATCTCATTCTTAAATCATTTGAAAGAGATTGGAGAAAGAAAATCTTGATTCCGAGTTCGTTTGCAAAGTGGCCAAATCCCGGGCTTCTTATGTAGTAATTCAAAAAGATAAATCCCGGAAAAATAGCAAATAGACTCCAAAAATTCTGAAATTTGGCAAATCTCATTTTTAAATTATTTGGAAGAGATTGGCGAAAGAAAATCTTGATTCCGAGTTCGTTTGCAAAATGGCCAAATCCCGGGCCTCCTATGCAGTAATTCAAGCCGATAAATCCCAAAAAAAATACCAAATGAGCTCCAAAAATAATGAAAACTTCCAGATCACACTTTTTAATTATATTGAAGAGATTGGTGAAGAAAAATCTTGATTTGGAGCTCGTTTAAAAAATGGTAAAATGTAGGGGCATAAAAGGGCATTTTTGGGAAGAAAAAATCCAAATAAATAGCAAACGGACTCGGATAATTTTGAAAACTTCCAGAACTCAATATTTTATTATTTTGGAAGTATTAAAAAAATAAAAATTGAATTTGGAGTCCGTTTGATATTTATTTGCATCCGGGGGGCAAAATGGTCATTTCACCCAAGCAACCGAAAAGGGCTTTTTTGGCCCTTCAAAAAAATCAGAGTTGGGCTGGAAAAGAGAAGTGCTGGCCTGCCCAAGCCCAAAGGAAGGAGGAAGCTTAGGATTTTTTCAATCAAGTGATTAAAAATCAAGAGTTAAGTTAGAGATTTTCATTTTTGAGCCTAAGTCCCAATCCCACATCCCTTTGTAATGTCAAGCCAAGGAGGTGCTCACCTTATAAATAAGGAGTCTTGGCCTTTGGTTGAAATCACCCACTACCCCTTGTGAGATAGTCTATACACTTGTATTAGGATTATCCGGGTGGTGAGTCATAGTGTTTTACTCTGAGGGTTCGTAGCTTAATCCGTTCAAAAGCTACTCTGAGGGTTCGTAGCTTAATCCGTTCAAAAGCTACTCTGAGGGTTTGTAGCTTAATCCGTTCAAAAGCTACTCTGAGGGTTCGTAGCTTAATCCGTTCAAAAGCTACTCTGAGGGTTCGTAGCTTAATCCGTTCAAAAGCTACTCTGAGGGTTTATAGCTTAATCCGTTCAAAAGCTACTTGGTGAGTTTTCATTTTAAAATAATGTTTCTTGTTCTTCCTTCATTTCCTTTCTTAAGTATATTTTTTTTTACATTTTGTTTTTACAATAAACTCACCATGGCCAAATGGCCTACATTATTTATTTTAAGTTGTTGTTTCAATTCATTTTACCATATTGTTTATGCTATTTTCTTTGTTTTTGATGTTTTAAGTGTTATGTTATTTCATGTTCTTAAGTTATATTTAATTTGGTTGCTTTGTTTGTTGCCATTTATGTCTTAGATATCATGTTTTTGCATTTTTAATTTTCTGTTTTCATGTTGTTTAAATTTGAGCATGTTTTAGAGTTAGCATATTAAGTGTTTGTGAAAATGCTTGTGTGATTCTTTGCATGATTCTTGTTTTATATCTTAGTGAGCATGTTTTAGATTTGGTATATTAGGTGTTTGTGAAAATGCTTGTGTGATTTTTGTGTTATGACTTAGTTTTTCATGCTAGCATACCAAGTGTTTGTGAAAATGCCATGCTTGTTGGAGCTTGGGGCCATTTGGCTATTCCATGTGTTTTGCATTGTGTGTTGTATTTTTTGTCATGCTAGTTGTTAGGTTTTTGCATTTGCATGATATTTGGTTGGATTTTTGAATTAAGCATGCCTTGTGTTTGTGAAAATGCCATGCATGTCTTAGGTCTAGGTTACATTAAATGCCATGCAAGTTCATGTTAGGTCTAGGCCATATTATTTATGTCATGCATTTTCCTTACATTTAGGTTTAGATCCATGCATTTCATGCATTATGTTTGCTGCATTGTTTCATGCATTTCATGTTCATGCCACTTGAATAATGACTTGAGCCAATTAATGGTTCAAAGTCATACTCTCTTGAGCACACTTGTGGAAAATTAAGTTTGTCAAATTGATTATTCTACCTTTGTGATTTTTTTTTACTTAGCCAATTTTTATCTAACTTTCAAAAAGTCCTAGCTACTGCTTTCAAGTCATTTTATGAGTTTCAAATATTTTTATTTTTATTTTTAAATGATTTTATCAAAGACAAAAAAAATGTGTTGGCAAAGCAGTTTTTTTTTTCACCCAAAACTCGTACATCTCCGATTTTTCTGGGAATTCATCTTTGATCAGAAAATTAAGCCAATTTTTTCTCATGTAGTTTTATATGTCCTGAGTCTCCAGTATTTTTTTTAGAATTTTTGGAATTTTTAAAAATAGGGTAAAAAATCGTGGATTAAAACTGGACAGTGGAGTCAGGATTGAATTTAAAGAAAAACAAAGCAGTTTTTTCTCCTCCAAAAACTTGTACATCTCTGATTTTTCTGGGAATTCATCTTTGATCAAAAAATTAAGCCGATTTTTTCTCGTGTAGTTTTAAATGTCGTGAGTCTCCAGTATTTTTTTCAGAATTTTTGGAATTTTTTAAAATAAGGTAAAAAATCGTGGATTAAAACTGGACAGTGGAGTCAGAATTGAATTTAAAGAAAAACAAAGCAGTTTTTTCTCCTCCAAAAACTCGTACATCTCTGATTTTTCTGGGAATTCATCTTTGATTCGAAAATTAAGCCGATTTGTTTTCGTGTAGTTTTACATGTTCTGAGTTTCCAGTATTTTTTTTAGAATTTTTGGAATTTTTAAAAATAGGATAAAAATTCGTGGATTAAAACTGGACAGTGGAGTCAGAATTGAATTAAAAAAAAAAAACAATTTTCTGTTTTGGTTAATTTACTTAGAGTGGGCTGATTAGAAGGGTTAGCTACTGACTTAGGGTAATTTCTAAGCCTTTTCAAACTCTAAAAATGGTTTTTCAAGTCCCGGGTTAAGGGTAGTCAAGTCCGGATTTTTTAAACTTAGGAAATTAGAGCCATTTTAAAGAAATTAGCCCAGTTTTTATTTTTAATTCAAGCTTTTCAAAATTGTTTTCAAACAATCACAAAGTATTTTGGTTTTAGAATATTTAATTTGACATATTTTCCTAAGGTAGCCGGATATCTTTTTAGATATACGGATTTCCTTAATTAAAGGAAAAAAATACATTTCATGCATTGCATTTTTATATTCATGCATTTTATATAATATGTGATTCTTGCTATAATAATTTCTATGATATTGTTGTTATTTTGATTTATATTTTTTGATGTTACATGGTTTATTATATGGTTTCGAATATTTCATGATATCCTATGCTTTTATTTAGTTATCTTTATTTAGCATATACGTATTCATTTATTTTAAATGTTTTCAAAAGATAATGGTTTTCAATAAAAATAAAGATATTCCCGAGTTAAAATAATTCATGAGTTCTCTACCGGGTTTGCTGGAGGGAATATCATCAATTATCATTAATAAAGGAATATCTTTCTTTCAAAAAAGAGAATGATTCGGAAAGTTTTCCAAAACTAATAAAAATTTCTATATTTTGCCACGTTTGTTGGGGAATATAGGAAAATTTTGAATTTATAAATTCTGGATCATTTTCAATAAAAAAATGAAATTATTTTTCTTTAAATTGGGAATTAACTTGAAATACTAAATTTAAAACCAACTTTTTACCGAGACTTGAGATAACACACGATTAATAAGGTACCGATTTATACGGGCGTTGTGGGGGTGCTAATCCTTCCCCACACGTAACCGACTCCCGAACCCGCTTCTTTGATTTCTCTGGTTTAAAACGCAGACTTGAAATTGGTTTTTAAAATGTTTTAATTAATTTTTAAAATATTTTATAAAACCGGTTTTAATAGGTGGCCGATCACACCTAGCTAAAAAAGATTGGTGGCGACTCCATGTCTTTTTTAAGGTCATTTTCAAAACCTTCATTTTTCTAGAGGAATTAAGTCGACTTTTCCTCGATTTTTTTTAATGTCACGCCTAACGAATAATAAAGTCTTGCGATGAGACGTCGTTATTATTTTTTAGGTTGCGACAGCTTGGCGACTCCGCTGGGGACATATTAGAGAGTCAGGCCTAGAAATTAGTCGTGTGTTATCAAAGTCTCGGTTTTGTTGGTTTTATTGGTATTTAATTTTAATTCCCATATTTTTTTAAATAATGAGAATTTTGAAAATAATAAAATATTTTTAAATATGTTTATACTCATGTGCATGCATTTTATTATTGTTCTATAGCTATTTAAGGTTGTATATTATAATTGCTTGTTGGTTAATGCGTTACACTATTCTTGAATGTTTTAATTGCTAGGGCATTTAGAATAAGGGGTGTAGAATAGGTGGTGACAGGTTTGTTTTGTTTCTCCACACACACTACACGTGCATTTGCATAACATGAATCCTCTACCCGGGTTCCGTCCTTTTAAGTGGGAGTAAAGTAACTAAGCCTTCGTGATTGATCCTCCGTATGGGCTAGTGAAACACTTTCGGAGTATAAAGTACCTAATGCCTTCGTGATGATCCTCCGCATGGGCATAGGAAAATATACTCTAACGAATTGAACCCGCTTTTATCGGGGTGCCTTACTAGCCTTCACCGGCGACAGTGAGGAACAATTCGGGGCCTTAGAACCGATTCACCCTCATATAGTGAACCTAGGCGAAGCCATGCCGGATTTCCATTAGATATACCGAAAATAGGAACACATAGAGGGACAGTTCTAAACCTTTTGTTACCTATTTTACACTCCGAATAAGTGTGGTAGATCGGGCAACGATGTACGTACATCGCCCGTAATAAATGTGATACTCCGCCTCGATGGCATCGTGATGCCTAAATAAGCAGATATTGCTGGGGCAGATGTTCATTAGCTGTTTTAAAAAAAAAAAAAAATCTTTTTTCAAGCATTTTTGCATGTGGCACATTTCATGCATGAGTAAATAGAGCATGTACATTTTTGGTTGTATTATTGATCTCATTCTTTGCAATAAACAGTTGGTAATTGAATTTGATGATTTCATAAAACCGGTAGTGTCACATGAACATTTGCATATTGTACCATAGTAAGATCCACCCTGAAATTCTTTTGAAAATGATGTGATTGGTTTATCAAAAAAAAAATCAAAAAAAAAAATAATTGGAGGCAAATCCTGCATAATGAGATTTTTGAATAGTCCCACCAATTTCGTGTAATCATTGATTTCTTTGTATATACCTTTGTGTTAATTCATTTATTTTTGCATGTATCATTTTGACATCATGTTATAGTCATAGCATGCATGGTCATTCATTGTAAGATACGTTTATGACATGCATGGTCATTATTTGTATATACTTATGTATCAATTTATTCTTTCTTTACATGCATCATGTTGGCATCAGGTGGCATTCATGACATACACGGTCAGCATGACCTTCTTTGTATATACTCTATGTCAGTCATTTATTCTTCACATGCATCATAATTGACATTGTGTGGCATTCATAGTGTATATGATCATTCATTGGGAAATGCATTTGGAACATACATGGTCATTCATTGTATATATCCATGCATTAATTTGCTTATTTTTACATGCATCATGTTGGCATCAGGTTGCATTCATGGCATACACAGTCATCATGATATGCTCATGCATTAATTTGTCATATTGGCATCAGGTTGCATTCATGACATACACGGTCAGCATGACCTTCTTTGTATATACTCTGTGTCAGTCATTTATTCTTCACATGCATCATAATTGACATTGTGTGGCATTCATAGTGTATATGATCATTCATTGGGAAATACATTTGGAACATACATGGTCATTCATTGTATATATCCATGCATTGATCTGCTTATTCTTTACATGCATCATGTTGACTTTGGGTTGCATTCATAACAAACATAGTCAGCATAATTTCTTTGTATATGTTCATGCATTAATTTGCTTATTACATACATCATGTTAGCATTAGGTCGCATTCATGACACACATGGTTATCATGATTTTCTTTGTATATACTTTATATCAATCATTCATTGTTTGCATGTATCATAATTGACACCGTGTTGCATTCATAGGATATACGATCATTCATTGGGAAACATGCTAAAATGCATATGACCAGTCATTGCATATATCCATGTGTTGATTTGTTTATTCTTTGTTTGCAACATGTTGGCATTGTGATTGCATTTATCACATATATGGTCAGCATGTTTCCATTGTACATATCCATACATCATATTGTTTAGGCTTCACATGCATCAAATTGCATTCATGGCTCATTCATCATGACATACATTTGGGGGAAATAAAATAGAAGTTGGCTTGGCTTTAGGAGTCTTTGAAAGAATTTCCATTTCAAATCAGAAGAAGTACTGAGTACACTTTTAATACAGGCTAGTGCTATGGAGGATGAACAAGTTGCCCGAATGGAAAAAATGGAAAGGGAACAGAAAGAATTGCGAGAACAGCTGGCAAAGTCTCAAGCAGAATCTAAGGATCAGATGACTAAATTGATGGAGCTGATGTCCACCGTAATCAAAGGAAAAGGATACACCGAAAACTTTGTCGCCGGAGAAGGATTAGAGGTACAAAAGGGCCAAGATGAGGTCGCAATAAGTGATGCCCAGAACACTGTTAACCCCGTCAATGTCCTAAACTCAGATGATCCAGCTGAACAGGCCAAGTTGAAAAGGGTTGCAGTAAATGAGGTTGAGTTGACAGATTCCCAAGGGAAATATCAGTTGCTAGATGAAAGACTCTGGGCAGTAGAAAATGCAGACGTATTAGGGAGTGTGGAGGCGAAAGAACGATGCTTGGTCTTCGATTTAGTCATTCCTCCTAAGTTCAAGATCCCTGACTTCGTGAAATATGACGGGACGACTGATCCATCAGCCCACATCACTATGTTTTGCCGGAAGATGACAAGTCATATAGATAATGATAAGCTTTTGATTCACTGCTTTCAAGATAGCCTCAACGGATCCGCAATTAGGTGGTATAGTCAGTTGAGCAAGGATCAGATTCACTCTTGGAATGACCTGGCTAGGGTTTTTCTAAACCAGTACAAGCATATGACTGACACGGCGCCTGACCGTCTCACCTTGCAAAATATGAAGAAAAGAGCTACTGAGAGCTTCAAAGAATATGTGCAACGGTGGATGAGCCTGGCCGTCCAAGTACAACCGCCCTTAACTCAGAAGGAAACCACTGTCCTTTTTGTGAATACACTGCAGGCCCCGTACTATGATATACTTGTTGGCAACATCACAAATAATTTTTCAGACATGGTAATTTCAGGGGAGATGATTGAGAATGCTATCAAGGATGGGAAAATTGAAGGAGAAAGAACATCCAATACCAAGAACAAGGGGGCATCTGAAAAGAAAAAGGAAGATACCCAAGTCGTGGAAGACTTTGCCCCACCTCCCCAATTCTCCTCATATCAGCCATTTTACTCTACCCTGAATAATGTCTCTCATGGTTTTTATCCCTACCAACCAATGACTGCAAATACACCAGAATTTACATCTGTCTATCAATCGAACACCCTTGGGGATAATCGAAAGGGGCATAAAAAGCGAAAAAGAAATCTGGTTGACCCGATTCCTATGACATACAGTGAGATACTACCTCAACTCATCCAGAATCACCTTGTGACACCCATGCAAATAGCGCCTCTGAAACCCCCTTATCCGAGCTGGTATGATGCTAATGAGTGTTGTGGGTACCATTCTGGCAATCAAGGTCACTCAACATAGAACTGCCCCGCTTTGAAGTACAAGGTCAGAGATCTCATCAAGGCTGGTTCGATAAGTTTTGAAGATGGGGAAGCCAAGTGTCATAAGAAACATTGTGCATGATCATATTAGGTTTTTGACACATGTAGTTCTATACACGGTGATGATGAAAGCACTTGTCTCATGTTAACATCTACATGAATTAAATGAATTTTGAATTTTAAATGCTTTGTGTTTGTTGTGTTTCAACAATAACTTGAATTTGCAAAAACAAGCATTAAGGAATTTTTAGTGATGGATAGTCTCAAGAAAATTGATGATCAGTGTTACAAATGACCCAATACCTTCTCCATTCTCTTTAGGTTTTCCTAAGCCTAAATCTCTTAAACCAAGAGCACTTGAAAGACCTAATGCTTCAAGGGATATGAATGATTTGACTTCATAGAAGTATTGTCATTGCAAAATAAGCAAGGATGTAAATCCTAGTCTAGGCTATGAACAAAGGAATGAACTTTTTGAAATTTTTCGAATTCCTTGAAATTCAAACAAATGAGACATTCTTTCAAGAGTCTAGATTTTGATAATTTGGTGTGTGTCAAGATTGTGCTAAAACCATTCATGACCTTTCCCAATAACCACAAAACACTAATTGCCCAAACATCACTTCATGATTGACACCCTGGGGCACAATGACTAAACTAGATTATCCCTTGCCCCATGAGAAAATCGTTTTTTGGGTCATATTTTCCTTGTCTTTTCAAAGAACTCAGATTTGAAATTCATCCTTTTCAGTACAGACCTGGACTTGCTATGTTCCTCGTTGATACAAATTCTCATTGATTAATCAAATTGGGGCATCATATGTGGAAATGATGGATACATGGTGAATAAGGATGGACTAAACGCATGAATCATTGGGGCATGCGACGAAAAAATAAAAAATAAAAAAAAAGAGAGAAAAATTGTGATATCATGCATATGAGAATTCGGATGATTCCAAAGTGCAAAATGAAATTTTGAATATCTATTTCCCCTGGGGATTGCTTTTCAATGTAAATATTCGTGCTTGACATGAGAAATGGCCATCTTTCATACCCCTTTCGCACAAAAAGAAATTATCCATAGTCACCCCTTTTGAGCCAAAAGAATTTTTTCTTCTTTGAACCCTAATCAAGGGCCACCCTCTACATTGGGGGCAAATGCGAGGAAAGATCTTTTTAAAGATCATTGTGAAATGAGTCCTAGCTCAAAGACAGATACAAAGCAAATGGAGCCCCGAATAAATACGGGCTCACTCTGTCAAAGAAAAAGAAGAGAAAAAAGATGGCGAAATGAAAGCCAAGAAAAACAAAAGAAAAACACAATGAAAAAGAAAATGTGTGTGAAAGATATGGCAAATTGAAAGCCAAAAGCAAAGAAGAAAAAAAAAAAAAAAAAAAGCAAAGTCAAAAGGGAACAAATGTCCAAGAAGGAACAAATGCTTCAAAGAGAATCCTCCTCAAAAAAAATAGATCCTTGATCTGATTACCCTCAAACACATATTTTGGGCCTATTTATCTTTTCTTTCTGAACCCTGAGCTATGGCCTACATTATATGCTTTAAAAGTCCATTTTGATCAAGCATGAATATTTAATTTGAAAGGTTTTTCCTCAGATTTTATCCCATTTCATCGAATTATCATTTCACTAAAGAAGAATTTAGAATTCTCAAGTGCATGGTAAAACAATGAACAAAAAAAAATGGAAAGAATGGGACTCTAGGGCGAAAACCCAAAAATGGGCGGTCTAGAGTAAATTTGGAAATTTTCGATGCCATCTATGATAGTGCCGATACCCCAAAAGAAAAGATCTTATTAAAGGAGTGGTCATCGAGGAACATCTAGGAATTCCTTTACCACCCAAATTGTCAGTTCTCATTCAGAGGATTGTCTTCAAAAACTGAAACTTTTTTCCTCCAAAATCAACTTTCCAGTTTTAAACATCCCGGCCAATCTTGACGCTTGTCAAAATGCCTTGATATGGAAACTAAAAGAATGTTGAATTTGTTTGGTTCTCAATGAATTCATGATTTATAAAAATTGTTCCATTTGTGAGCCTAGAAGGGATATACATTTTTGTCATGAAGTTTTCCTGGAAAAGCCAGAATCTTGTTATACCAAGCCTTGCCAATCCCAGTTGAAAAAAAAAAAAAACAGATTGATACTTAGAGAAATTTCTAACAACGATCATCAGTCTTCAAAATATTTGTACATCACACATTGTGGGGTTAATATTATTTGTTCAGAAGTTTTCAAAATGCGAAAACAAATAAAAAGATTTTTTTGAAATACCCATTTTGATGTTGGCATGAGACAAGGATTTTTCTAACTCAAAGGTGTAGAACTGCCAGGATAGGTCTTGACTTCCAGATATGAGAAGAAGAAATAGAACCCGGTTCAGATCTCTGTTGATGAAAGTTTGAAAAACTGTTGGGGCAAAGAGAATAGCCAAAATGAATTGAAGATATACTCTGATTTGAAGAGGAAAAATGAATTTGAAAGGCTAAGCCAAAGTCTAGAAAAACAGCCGGGGGCACTTGCATCACTCATGAGCATTCATCTCTTTATCGAGCTTTTGCATCTGCACAGTGTCGGCAAGCATTTGCATCATTCATGGGTATTTGCATTGGCATTATTCCATAAGCATCTGTATTTTACCTTTACATTTACATTCTTCATGGAATTCGTATTTGTGTCATCTCAAGCAATTGCATCATTTCTAGAATCATTGCATTTTCATTACTGTGTGGTAATTGTAGTTACACCATTCATAAACCAGTTACATGAACACAATTAGTAGGGGCATCTGCATCATGAAACATGGGCATCAATCCATGTCATTTACATTTGCATTAAAGACATTTGCACCAGTTTAAGTCATTTCGTGTCTTATTCAACACCTGCATCTGCATCAAAAAGCATTCGCATCTTCTCAAAATCGTTAGGGTAATTTTCAACAATTCTTCAAAGAACATTTTTAAGACCTCCGGGCATAATTTTTCAAATCACAGGTAAGACCTCCGGGCAATATCTTTAAGACCTCCGGGCAACATCTTTAAGACCTCCGGGCATAACTTTTTTCAGGGGTAAGGCCTCCGGGCACTATTCTTAAGACCTCCGGGCATCATTTTTAAAGTCGCATACAGCGCATTTTTTCCAAATTATGGGTAAGGCCTCCGGGCACCATTCTTAAGACCTCCGGGCATCATTTTTAAAGTCGCATACAGCGCATTTCTTCCAAATCACGGGTAAGGCCTCCGGGCACCATTCTTAAGACCTTCGGACATCATTTTTAAAGTCGCGTACAGCGCATTTCTTCCAAATTATGGGCAAGGCCTCCGGGCACCATTCTTAAGACCTCCGGGCATCATTTTTAAAGTCGCATACAGCGCATTTCTTCCAAATTATGGGTAAGGCCTCCGGGCACCATTCTTAAGACCTCCGGGCATCATTTTTAAAGTCGCATACAGCGCATTTCTTCCAAATCACGGGTAAGGCCTCCGGGCACCATTCTTAAAACCTCCGGGCATCATTTTTAAAGTCGCATACAGCGCATTTTTTTCAAATCACAGGTAAGACCTCCGGGCACCAATTTTTAAGACCTCCGGGCACCATTTTAAGACCTCCGGGCATAATTTTTCAAATCACAGGTAAGACCTCCGGGCAACATCTTTAAGACCTTCGGGCATAACTCTTTTTTTCAGGGGTAAGGCCTATGGGCACCATTTTTAAGACCTCCGGGCATAGTTTTTCAAATCACAGGTAAGACCTCCGGGCAACATCTTTAAGACCTCCGGGCATTATTTTTTTAGGGGTAAGACCTCCGGGCACTAATTTTTAAGACCTCCGAGCATAATTTTTTTCAAATCATAGGTAAGACCTCTGGGCAACATCTTTAAGACCTCCGGGCATAACTTTTTTCAGGGGTAAGACCTCCGGGCACCAATTTTTAAGACCTCCGAGCATAATTTTTCAAATCACAGGTAAGACCTCCGGGCAACATCTTTAAGACCTCCGGGCATAACTTTTTTCAGGGGTAAGACCTCCGGGCACCAATTTTTAAGACCTCCGGGCACCAATTTTTAAGACCTCCGGGCACCATTTTAAGACCTTCGGGCACCAATTTTAAAGCCATTCGAGCATAAATTTTTCTTTTGAAATCGAATTCATTCCCTTAAGACGAATCGAGCCTTGTTTAGGCAGGGAATTCAATTTAAGGACAAAATCTTCAATTTATTGTTTTTTAAAAAAAATGAAAAAAGAGAAAATAGAAAAAAAAATAAAAAAAAAATAAAAAAAATAAAAAAAATAAAAAAAAGGAAAAAAGAAAAAAGAAAAAAAAAAGAAAGAAGAAAAAAATGAAAAAATGAAAAAAATGAAAAATAGAAAATGAAAAAAATTAAAATGAAAAAGAAACCCCTTTCCCTTTCCTTCACATGTGATGTCACTGACCGTACAAAATTAGTGTCGGTTTATCTTTGCCTGATTCCTGATTCTCAGCAATAGCCAAAGAGGGGCAGCTGTAGACACCTAATTTTGTCCGGACCACTAAACAGGTATGTTTTCTTCCCATATTGATGTTCCCAAGTGTAAAAAGACTGTTTTCATCCTGCAGGTGGTACTCCGAGACTTAGTTTAAGAGGGCGAGCACAAAAAGTCAAACTTGAAAAAAAGTCAACCCCAAAAAAGTCAACCCCGAAAAAGTCAACCCCAGAAAGTCAACTACTGAAAAAGTCAACCCACTTTCAAAATCAAGATTTTAAGTTCAATTGAAAAATGGCGAAAGAATTTTGATAATCCGAGGTCTACATTGAAAGATATGGAGTTCGGAAGTTGGGATTTGGGATTTGGATATTCAGTAGAAAAGAAACCCTAATCCGAGAAATTTGGGGAAAAGTGCTTAAACGATCAAACTGGTCAGAATTGAAGGTTCCAAATGAAAGATAAGCACTGACTACGGGTAATGGAGAAGTCACTTGCAAGAAAAACCGAAAGAAAAGTCAATCCGGGAGAAAACCGAGAATTAGGGTTTTTAGTGGATTTCGGTGAAATCGGGAAGAATCACAGAAATGGCCCGACTTGGTAAGACCAAAGCCCCCAATGGATGAGGAATGATTAAAAAGGATGGCCCAAGGCTCAGATTGAAGAAAATCTGAAAATCGGACTTGTTTTGAGCAAAACCGGGTTTCGGAGGTTAAAGGGTAAAATTGGAAAAATTTGGGAAAAATAGCAAATGGACTCCGAAAATTATGGAAAATTTGTCAATCTCATTCTTAAATCATTTGAAAGAGATTGGAGAAAGAAAATCTTGATTCCGAGTTCGTTTGCAAAGTGGCCAAATCCCGGGCTTCTTATGTAGTAATTCAAAAAGATAAATCCCGGAAAAATAGCAAATGGACTCCAAAAATTATGAAATTTGGCAAATCTCATTTTTAAATTATTTGGAAGAGATTGGCGAAAGAAAATCTTGATTCCGAGTTCGTTTGCAAAATGGCCAAATCCCGGGCCTCCTATGCAGTAATTCAAGCCGATAAATCCCAAAAAATACCAAATGAGCTCCAAAAATAATGAAAACTTCCAGATCACACTTTTTAATTATTTTGAAGAGATTGGTGAAGAAAAATCTTGATTTGGAGCTCGTTTAAAAAATGGTAAAATGTAGGGGCATAAAAGGGCATTTTTGGGAAGAAAAAATCCAAATAAATAGCAAACGGACTCGGATAATTTTGAAAACTTCCAGAACTCAATATTTTATTATTTTGGAAGTATTAAAAAAATAAAAATTGAATTTGGAGTCCGTTTGATATTTATTTGCATCCGGGGGGCAAAATGGTCATTTCACCCAAGCAATCGAAAAGGGCTTTTTTGGCCCTTCAAAAAAATCAGAGTTGGGCTGGAAAAGAGAAGTGCTGGCCTGCCCAAGCCCAAAGGAAGGAGGAAGCTTAGGATTTTTTCAATCAAGTGATTAAAAATCAAGAGTTAAGTTAGAGATTTTCATTTTTGAGCCTAAGTCCCAATCCCACATCCCTTTGTAATGTCAAGCCAAGGAGGTGCTCACCTTATAAATAAGGAGTCTTGGCCTTTGGTTGAAATCACCCACTACCCCTTGTGAGATAGTCTATACACTTGTATTAGGATTATCCGGGTGGTGAGTCATAGTGTTTTACTCTGAGGGTTCGTAGCTTAATCCGTTCAAAAGCTACTCTAAGGGTTCGTAGCTTAATCCGTTCAAAAGCTACTCTGAGGGTTTGTAGCTTAATCCGTTCAAAAGCTACTCTGAGGGTTCGTAGCTTAATCCGTTCAAAAGCTACTCTGAGGGTTCGTAGCTTAATCCGTTCAAAAGCTACTCTGAGGGTTTATAGCTTAATCCGTTCAAAAGCTACTTGGTGAGTTTTCATTTTAAAATAATGTTTCTTGTTCTTCCTTCATTTCCTTTCTTAAGTATATTTTTTTTTACATTTTGTTTTTACAATAAACTCACCATGGCCAAATGGCCTACATTATTTATTTTAAGTTGTTGTTTCAATTCATTTTACCATATTGTTTATGCTATTTTCTTTATTTTTGATGTTTTAAGTGTTATGTTATTTCATGTTCTTAAGTTATATTTAATTTGGTTGCTTTGTTTGTTGCCATTTATGTCTTAGATATCATGTTTTTGCATTTTTAATTTTCTGTTTTCATGTTGTTTAAATTTGAGCATGTTTTAGAGTTAGCATATTAAGTGTTTGTGAAAATGCTTGTGTGATTCTTTGCATGATTCTTGTTTTATATCTTAGTGAGCATGTTTTAGATTTGGTATATTAGGTGTTTGTGAAAATGCTTGTGTGATTTTTGTGTTATGACTTAGTTTTTCATGCTAGCATACCAAGTGTTTGTGAAAATGCCATGCTTGTTGGAGCTTGGGGCCATTTGGCTATTCCATGTGTTTTGCATTGTGTGTTGTATTTTTTGTCATGCTAGTTGTTAGGTTTTTGCATTTGCATGATATTTGGTTGGATTTTTGAATTAAGCATGCCTTGTGTTTGTGAAAATGCCATGCATGTCTTAGGTCTAGGTTACATTAAATGCCATGCAAGTTCATGTTAGGTCTAGGCCATATTATTTATGTCATGCATTTTCCTTACATTTAGGTTTAGATCCATGCATTTCATGCATTATGTTTGCTGCATTGTTTCATGCATTTCATGTTCATGCCACTTGAATAATGACTTGAGCCAATTAATGGTTCAAAGTCATACTCTCTTGAGCACACTTGTGGAAAATTAAGTTTGTCAAATTGATTATTCTACCTTTGTGATTTTTTTTTACTTAGCCAATTTTTATCTAACTTTCAAAAAGTCCTAGCTACTGCTTTCAAGTCATTTTATGAGTTTCAAATATTTTTATTTTTATTTTTAAATGATTTTATCAAAGACAAAAAAAATGTGTTGGCAAAGCAGTTTTTTTTTTCACCCAAAACTCGTACATCTCCGATTTTTCTGGGAATTCATCTTTGATCAGAAAATTAAGCCAATTTTTTCTCATGTAGTTTTATATGTCCTGAGTCTCCAGTATTTTTTTTAGAATTTTTGGAATTTTTAAAAATAGGGTAAAAAATCGTGGATTAAAACTGGACAGTGGAGTCAGGATTGAATTTAAAGAAAAACAAAGCAGTTTTTTCTCCTCCAAAAACTCGTACATCTCTGATTTTTCTGGGAATTCATCTTTGATCAAAAAATTAAGCCGATTTTTTCTCGTGTAGTTTTAAATGTCGTGAGTCTCCAGTATTTGTTTCAGAATTTTTGGAATTTTTTAAAATAAGGTAAAAAATCGTGGATTAAAACTGGACAGTGGAGTCAGAATTGAATTTAAAGAAAAACAAAGCAGTTTTTTCTCCTCCAAAAACTCGTACATCTCTGATTTTTCTGGGAATTCATCTTTGATTCGAAAATTAAGCCGATTTGTTTTCGTGTAGTTTTACATGTTCTGAGTTTCCAGTATTTTTTTTAGAATTTTTGGAATTTTTAAAAATAGGATAAAAATTCGTGGATTAAAACTGGACAGTGGAGTCAGAATTGAATTAAAAAAAAAAAACAATTTTCTGTTTTGGTTAATTTACTTAGAGTGGGCTGATTAGAAGGGTTAGCTACTGACTTAGGGTAATTTCTAAGCCTTTTCAAACTCTAAAAATGGTTTTTCAAGTCCCGGGTTAAGGGTAGTCAAGTCCGGATTTTTTAAACTTAGGAAATTAGAGCCATTTTAAAGAAATTAGCCCAGTTTTTATTTTTAATTCAAGCTTTTCAAAATTGTTTTCAAACAATCACAAAGTATTTTGGTTTTAGAATATTTAATTTGACATATTTTCCTAAGGTAGCCGGATATCTTTTTAGATATACGGATTTCCTTAATTAAAGGAAAAAAATACATTTCATGCATTGCATTTTTATATTCATGCATTTTATATAATATGTGATTCTTGCTATAATAATTTCTATGATATTGTTGTTATTTTGATTTATATTTTTTGATGTTACATGGTTTATTATATGGTTTCGAATATTTCATGATATCCTATGCTTTTATTTAGTTATCTTTATTTAGCATATACGTATTCATTTATTTTAAATGTTTTCAAAAGATAATGGTTTTCAATAAAAATAAAGATATTCCCGAGTTAAAATAATTCATGAGTTCTCTACCGGGTTTGCTGGAGGGAATATCATCAATTATCATTAATAAAGGAATATCTTTCTTTCAAAAAAGAGAATGATTCGGAAAGTTTTCCAAAACTAATAAAAATTTCTATATTTTGCCACGTTTGTTGGGGAATATAGGAAAATTTTGAATTTATAAATTCTGGATCATTTTCAATAAAAAAATGAAATTATTTTTCTTTAAATTGGGAATTAACTTGAAATACTAAATTTAAAACCAACTTTTTACCGAGACTTGAGATAACACACGATTAATAAGGTACCGATTTATACGGGCGTTGTGGGGGTGCTAATCCTTCCCCACACGTAACCGACTCCCGAACCCGCTTCTTTGATTTCTCTGGTTTAAAACGCAGACTTGAAATTGGTTTTTAAAATGTTTTAATTAATTTTTAAAATATTTTATAAAACCGGTTTTAATAGGTGGCCGATCACACCTAGCTAAAAAAGATTGGTGGCGACTCCATGTCTTTTTTAAGGTCATTTTCAAAACCTTCATTTTTCTAGAGGAATTAAGTCGACTTTTCCTCGATTTTTTTTAATGTCACGCCTAACGAATAATAAAGTCTTGCGATGAGACGTCGTTATTATTTTTTAGGTTGCGACAAGCTTAAATCATTGGGGTGTAGGATAGAAATTGTTAGAATATAAAAAAGTACATATAGTTTGGAATAATGTACATATTGTATTCCTACATGTACATATTATTTTGTTATATGTACATATAAGTTGGCTTATTTTGTTGAAGCATTTCTTATAATTCCTGTTAGTTTTTAGTCGTTTTAAATGAAAAAAATGACATGCAAACATAGTATGATTACAGGTTTGGCTTTAGGGAGCAACACTCTTTTAATTGCAATTATGTTACTGTCATCGTAGTATTTACTATATTTCTTTTATGTTGCATGTCCCACAATATTGAGAGAGAGAAAAAAAAAGGATGCATTTAAATGACGTATAGGACATCAATGTTAGTAAAAAAAATATTTAATAAAAAATTTAACTTATATGTACATGGCCACAACAGAATATGTACATTCCTGCATCTTTATATGTACATTTCTGCATCTTTATATGTACATTTAGGCAAAACAATATGTACATTTGTAGTTTTGAAGAATTAGTACAATTTTAATATGAAATAGATGCTGTCAAGAGTGGAATAATAGTTAAATGGTCCTAAATCTTAACAATATTTGTAAAAGGAAATTGAAGAAATAAGAATTTATTACTAAGGAGATCGAAAATACAAATATACCCTTAATGAAATCAACATAATAGCAAAAACAAAACTTGATATTTTGCTTCCGATAATCTTCTTCCCCTTCTCCTTTCCCCATTTTCCATCCATTCCCTTACTTCCTGACCTCCCCATTCTATCTGCCCTTTCTTTTTTCTTCGTATATGTCAACTTGTTTTACGAATAATTCTGATGGTGTACAATTTCCTTTTGGTATTGTAAATGTAATGTGATTGTTTTGCTTTAAGAAATTAAAGAATATGAATGTTACATGTACATATAGTTTAGTTGAATCTACATATAGTTTTGTTATAATTACATACTTTTATACTTCTATGTACATATAAGTGCGCAAATAGTTTTCCACATTTCTGAGAGATTTGTTCATATACTCTTTTTAAAATATACATATAGTTATGCTAAATGTACATATAGCTAGGCTAGATATACATGTTTTATAGGTATATGTACATATAACTTTGCTTCTGATCTTGCAGTATTTACTATAACTCTAAACGTTTTGCCATGTATGAAGAACTTCAACAAATTTGGGCTACTCAAAATAATTTGGATGCATATTTGTGCGGGGACTGAGTTCTTATCCTCCTCCACCATCATAGTCAACTATATGAAATTGTATTTCTCGTGTATTTGCGATATTAAAGTTGTAATTCAACTTGATCTTCACTGTTTATAATATGTGAATATTTAAGTGTTGCGTAAATGAGATAAGTCTTTCTTTCTCCGAAGATATGGAAGTGATGGAGTAAATTTTCTTATGTTACATTTGTTTAGTCCTTGTAAAATTGAAATTTCTATGAATCTTATAAAATGTACATATAGGTATGCAATATGTACATATCAATTTGCTATATGTACATATACATATTGTTTTGCTATATGTACATTCTTTCTTATTGTTTTGCTATATGTACATATACATATTGTTTTGCTATATGTACATATTGTTTTGCTATACGTACATATTATTATATTATATTTTCTCTTGATTGGTCTTTTTACTTTTGGGTTCAAACGTAAAAGTCTATTGTTGCTTTATACATTGCAGAAACATATTGTTCGATCATTATAAAGTTGAAATGAGTGAATCAAGCGTTAACAAAAGAGTCTATTGTTATTGTCATATTGATGGTGAGGTCTTGATTGTTAATGGCGACTGTATAGAATATCGAGGTGGAAGAACAGTGGGTGTGATGATCGATGAAAACACTAGTTTTGAAGAATTAGTGCATCAAGTTGGGGAAAAATTAGGGAAGAGTGTTGATGGTCATGTATTTAGATATACACTGGAGTTTGACAAAACCAAGCTAATTGATTTGGTGAATGATGCCGGTTTGACAGATTTGATAAATTTTACTAATCGATTATGCAATTTGTATATTTTTCGAACTGAAGTGATTGAATCCGCCAACAACAATGACAGAAATATAGTGCATCATTCGAACGAAGATCTGTTCTGGTAAGAAATATAAAGGCTTTATAACATAAAAGTATATAATTGCGTTACGTCTTACTCATGTTTTTGTTATAATTGCAGTGGGGTTATTGACAATGAAGACATAAGTGGAAACTATTCTGAGAGGGAACGTAATATAGGTTCTTCCGTTGAATGTTCTAGTTCGAAGATATCTGGTGTTATTGTTGAATGTACTGCTGCGAACAAAAATCATTTTGCAAGCGAAATTTGGAAAGATCACATTATTGGCAGCGGTCAGAAATTCAAAGATGCATCTTCCTTTAGGCTGGGTCTTTATCAATTTAGTATTGCGAATGGATTTGCATATAAGTTTAAGAGGAATAGTAAGTCTTTTATTAGTGTGGTCTGCAAGGCTGAAGGCTGTCCTTGGCATTTAACTGCTTCGAAGATGCGATCTACTGACTTTATGGTTGTGGGGACATTTCTAAATGTGCACAACCACTGTGCGCAAGATGCAATACAAAGTAGACCTTCTTCGAAGTCAAAATTTGTTGCTGCCATAATTTTGGAGAAAATGAATTTGCAACCGGACACAACGCCACATCAAATTCGTGCTGCATTAGAATCTGAATGTGGAATTCCAGTGACCTACCAGCAAGCTTGGGCATGCAAAGAGCAATCCATGAAGTTGCTGCATGGGAAAGTCGAGGACTCGTACAAATTTGTTCCATGGTTGTGTGAGCAAATCTAAGATGCTGACCCCCAAAGTGTCGTAATCTGCACTTATGATAATGGTAATCATTTTAAGCAATTGTTTATCGCTTATGGATGCTCAATTATTGGTTTTTTGAATGGGTGTCGAGGGTTGATTTTTATTGATGGTTGTCATTTGAGTGGACCTTATAAAGGGACGTTATTATCTGCTAGCTCAATAGATGCAAATAATCAGCTGTTCCCACTTGCATATGCAATTGTTAGCTCAGAAAGTTTAGACAATTGGATGTGGTTCCTGGAAATTTTAAAGTCAAATGTTACCAGAGATGTGAAGTACCGTTTGATCCGCAGACAATTAATCAATATTACCAGACACCGAATATTGTGGATGATGACTTTAGTCGGTATTTGAATGGCCACATTGACATGACTGTAGTCAAAACACATTTATGCCCACAGGGGACTACTTGGAAAATATCGAAAGGGGAGCTTGTTTCGTTCAAGGCCAACACTCTGGATAAAGAGGTTAAGGTGTGGATGCATTTTATAGCGGCCAAAATGCTTCCATGTAAGCATGTTAGCGATGTCACCAAAGATAGAGCAATTCTTCTTTATGCTATTACTACAGGCAAATCGATTGACATTGGCCAGCTTATCTACAGGGCCGTAATGCATAGTGTTAGAACAACACGGGAGGGCCTATGGTTCCCCTCCTTAATCACTCGGCTGTGTGACCAGGCTGGTGTCCAATGGGATAATGGTGAAGAGTTGTTACATCCTAAGGGTCCCATTGATGATACCATTATGTATCGTTTGACCCGAGAAATTGATCGTCCCCCACCCGGACCTGGTGCGAGTTCATCCTCAACCCCACAACCTCAGGAGTTAACTATGGCAGAGCGCATAACCAGACTTGAACTTCAGAATGCGCATCACCTTGCATATCATGCCCATCAAACTGAATGCTTCAAAACTGTTGAACAACTTATCCATCTTTGTGCTCGTCATATGGGTGCTGACACGACCCAATATCCCACTATGCCACCACCACCAACAGCTTTGGCTCCCCAAGAAGCGGAAGAAACAGAGGAAGAAGATGATGAAGATTAGAACTGATTAGGTGCTGACAATGAACTTGATTTAGGTTTGGGGGGTATTTATTAGTTATGGTTTTATAATGTAATTTTAGGGGGTATTTATTAGTTATGGTTTTATTATGTAATTTTTGGGGGTATTATTAGTTATGGTTTTATTAGTTTATGGTTTTATTATGTAATTTTTCTCTCCAATTGAAAACCCTCTGCTTTATTACGCTATCTTCAGCCCATGTCAACTTCTCAATTTTATTTTTGTATTTTCTTACACAACAAGTTTGCATAACCAAAATTAGGGTTGCCGATGGCAGAGCAACAAAACCAACGAGCTGTGAAACACTATGAAAGTAAAAAACTGAATCAAACTTTAACAAAAAAGCTAAAAGAAAATAAACTAAGTTGTTATATTTCAGAAAAATTACTTAATTGTGGTGCATTTCACTTAAATATCTTCCAACTTTTCATTCTACAACCTGATATACATCCTTTACATCAATCCTACTATTCCCGAACCAGATCACTTAGATGTACAGCTCTAAACTCCCATATGTACATTCCAGCATTCCTAAATTAACTTGTGCAGCATGAAGGCTTAAAGGTTAAAACAACATAAACAATCATGAAAGTGCAGAAAACAATTTTTAGAATCCACAAAGCCTGGACTTGCTCAGAACTTGCTCTTTTTCTGTATTTCTTATATCCAAAATCAACTGGGCGGTGAGCTGCAGACGGTACTTCTTCGCATCATCCTAAAAAAAATTATGTACACTCATTAAAATTCTCTGCATTAGTGTTAAAGGAAAAAGAAGTGATTTATATGACATTCACCCGATTAAGCGGTGGACTGATTCGGCCAAACCAGGATTGTAAGTGCTTAATTAAAAATACCCCGCAATCAGATGAACTGTAAGACAAATGAGAAAATCTATTGCATCAATAGTACTGATAACTAAAGAAACATGTATAACTCTTAAACGAATTAAAAGTAAGAGATTACTCGTCATCTGATTGCCAATCAAATTGTACACGGTTTTCCTTCAACTCTTTCATTGCATCTGCAGCAGGATGATTCCAAGCACGTAATAATGCTGAAAACACTTTAACCTGAAAACACAATTTGAAGCATGTCACACAAATATTCCACTACGAACAAGGTAGTTGAGAATATGAGTTAAAGATTACCAAACGTTTCGGGAAACCAACATGCAGACGCCCAAACGGCGACCTTCTTGAGTCGATGATTTCGATCTCACCAGACACCGTATTCACGCAATATGCAACCCAATGATTATTTGCACATAAGGGTAAGCAAATCTAAAAAGGATGAATTGATTATTAATGAGAAATCAGAAATAACAACTTCAAATATATATATATATATACATTTTATACTAATGTGAATATCGATAAAAATAAGCATATATGTACGCATACCAGTTGAGCTTGCATAATATCAGCATTATTCGGTTCATTTGCAAGATAATTAGCAAAATCATTGGCGACTTCATCAGTTGTCTTCCTCCCAAACTTGTAATTAACGATGTTACACTACATTGAACGGCCACATTTCATTAATAACCTATACTATATACTTATAATCTTAATCAACATACAATAAGAATTAAACTTTTTTTATAGAGATGTAATTAGGAGGGATAAAAATTAATACCGCAAATTGTGAACTCAAAACAACACGAGTTCCAATCGATTTCCTACCGATATACATTTTGGTGGCGTTAATTACACGAACATACATCTCTACAACCTGCCATACTCCAAAGAAATATTAATTACGATACCATACGATAAAAGCGTTAATGCAAATGTGTAATTAACGAACTTCATTATACCATGTTATTCACCCAATTGGAACCGGCTAAAGAGAGTATGTCCGACCTCGTCAATGACCAACCATGCATTGCGGACAAGATTTCCCTACATCATTAATAAACATAGTTCAAATATCGCATTGTCGTCACAATAATGTTATGTAAAAAGTTGAGAGTCAATTGGATTGTGTAACTTACTCATGATTTGCATTTTCATCCCAAGCATAATTAACAACAGCTTTTTCTACTTTCTTCAATGTCGCAATTGGCCAATTAACATAGAATGGTGATTGAAGATTCATAGAAGTCGTAATTTTTCTAGGAATTCGTGGAGATCTCCTAATAACAGGGGAGTCATGTATTTCCCTCTTTCGATTTCCACGAATTTCCTCTACAAATTCCACTCCATCTTCAAATTCAAGATTGGAAGGAACATTACATTCTTCCACTTGAAAATTTGATAGAGGTGCAGTTGTCTGTGAAGTTGAGCCTTTTGCAAATGGCCTAAACATAGATGATGGAGAAACTTCATTCTCCACATTCTCCATCCTTCTAGTGAAATCATCGAACTGATCTCCCATTTGAGCATTGACATGTGCTGGAGACAACTTCGCCAATGCCATGAAATCAAGAACATTGTCTTTATGAAGTTGGACCATTTCTTGATTCCACTTAATCATCCTCTCCGTACGGCCTTTTGATGCACCCAAAAGAGTGTATCTTATTTAACCTTGCACTAAAAAGATCAATTGTAAGTATAATGATTAGCAAGGGTCGAGTCCTCAGTAGGGCTGTAATCGAGCCGAGCCGAGCTCGAATACTGAGAAGCTCGAGCTCGAGCTCGATTCGAAACTCGAGGCTCGAAACTCGGTTCGAGCTCGATCGAGTATCATTTTTTAAGCTCGAGCTCGGCTCGAGATAAAATCGAACTATTCGAGCTCGACTCGATTAGGCTCGTTTATATACTCGAGCTCGAGCTCAAATTAAGGGTTTTTAAGTATGTATATATATATTAAAGGTAAAATAGTAAATTAATAATAAAAATATTATAAAAAAAGCTCGATTAGGCTCGCAAGCTGCTCGAATCGGGTATTAAGATACTCGAACTCGGCTCGCTCGATAGCTCGAGCTGCTCGAGCTCGAGCTCGGCTCGATAATGATCGAATCGAATTCGAGTTTTTTTCGAGTCGAACTCGAGTAGCTTGCGAGCACAGGTGTCTCGTTTACACCCCTAGTCCTCAGGGATTGTGTTTTAATCTATGAGTTATTAGTTTATAACTTACGTTCAAAGAAAACAATAAAAGAAAAGGGGTTTTTGAAGCCAGATTTAAACTAAAGTAAATAATAAAAATAAGATGCAAGGCGGTATAACCAGCCAATAAAAATATATATACTAAATTAGGCGGTATAACCAGCCAATAAAAATATATATACTAAATTAGGCGGTATAACCAGCCAATAAAAATAAAACAAAGTTAATATACAAATTAGGCGGTATAACCAGCCAATAAAAATAAATATACTTTTAAAAATAAGCAAACTAGAAAAGTAAGAAAACAAGTAAGTAAGAAGAATCAAATATGAAAAATATGGTTAAAGTTTCATTCTCCACCACTAGACATCATTAAGAATCAATTTCAGATCTATCAATATCAACCAACTATCAAAGTTAACAACCGTAGATAACAACAAGCTCTGTTATCCCAATCTTTCCTTAGTTTGTCGTTAAATAGAACAAGCTCTCTATTTAATCTCTAACCATTAAACAACCTAGAATAAGCTCTCTAAATTCAATTTAATGGCAGCTTTATGATGAGAAAGATAGGTTGATCTAAGCAACAAACACATAAGCTCGGATTGTTCAACTTAGGTTATGTTCCACTTTGCAATTATTGAAAACTTGACCATAATCATTAATCACAAATTGCCACTTATGAATAGGAAATCAAGACAATTACACAGATCAAGACTCCTAAACTAGCAATAGATAATTATCAAGATCTATCTAGTTGTACACCTAAATAAATCAAGACAACATCATGAACAATTCTTGTAGAAGAACATAAGCAACTTTGATAGAAAATTAATGATAGATAGAATCTGAAAATCAATCACAAAACATGTCTAGGGCTTTGAAATCACCCTTAACCAAATAGAAGTTTAGCCTAGCATAGGCATTATAAACATAAAATTAAATAGAATCTAAGAAGAAAATAAAAGAAAGAAAGAAGAAGAAGAAGAATATTAATTATCCAACCTCTTGCTCTTTCTAAAGAAAAAGAAAACTAGAGAAAAGAAAGAAGAAGAAAACTTAGAGAATTTTATTACAATGGCTAATATCCTACCTATGTACAATATGATCCTCTACAATCATCCAAGGCCCTCTATTTATACACATTTTGGAGGGCTAAATGACAAGAGACAAGCTTTACAAATTTCAAAGGTAGGTATAATAGGTGGGTGCATTTTTCTAACAATTTTCATCATATTGTATGACAATTTTGATCAGCCAACTTGATGGTCGATTTTGTCAATATTGGAGGCCTGATCTGATCACATGGTCTTCTAGAAGAATGTTCCCCTATCAGTTACTGATCCATAGCCGTTGGAATCAGCTCATTTGTTTGCACGGTTAAAATTTCAGCCTTATTGCTTTAGTGAAACTCGAGATATAGCTGATATGGCAAAAGGTGTCGGAACTGGAACTGAACTGGATTTGCCCTTAATTCTAGTAATCTGAAATCACTCAAAGAAACTTGTGAAAAACACCAAATTACATAAAAATATAAAAGATCATAAACACAATTAGACTAAACAATAATAACTCGTATTTGACACAAAACAATAATAAAACATAACTAAAAACTATATAATTATACGAGTTATCACACCCCCACACTTAGATTGTTGCTAGTCCCTAGCAACGACTCAATAAAAATAAAATAAGAAAATCTAATCTAATCCACTTTCGTAGGAAATCACGGTGGCACTTAGCATGTGACACAAGCCTTTAAACCCCTAGGTGTCCCTAGTGGACGAGTTTAGTCTCGTGAGGGTTTACTAGAACGATACCCACAAACATTGAAAAACTAAAATATAAATAAACTACATATACTAAAAATATTTACTCCTAATCCTTTCAATACAAATTAGAGACAATCTTTGAACAAGTCTTATAAACTAATCAATAGCTTAAAGAATTTCACAAAAAATCATGCTTGAATGTAAATTGTTTGAGTTAAGCCAATATTAACATAACATATTTCAATCAAAATAGTGCATATTCAAACTTAATCTCAACTACTCACATGGGATACCCTCATGATTTTCACTCTTTAAAGTAGTGGTGAAGTGTTTACACTCAATCAATCTCATGAAAACAGTTCTACCATATTCTTGCTTGTCCACCTATTCTCCACTATTTAGATCATACAACTTCATGAATCAAGAGGTCTTTAATCAAGGTTGTAATGGGGCCAAGGGGTTTGTAATGTGGTTGAAGAACAAAAGGATAAAGATATCACAAAGGTTCCAAAGAGTTCATAAAGTTTAGAGACATAAAAAGATCATACAAATAAAACTTCTCAAAACTCTTATAAAGCACATAATAACATAGGCTAAATATTCATGTTGAGCCTTTGCATCATTCTAACCAACTTTGTAACATCTTTTTCTTTACTTTAACTAGAAGTTCAAGAGAAGATTTTTTTTTTTTTAATATGGGAATGTACTTGACAATGGTCCCTTTCTTTTTCTCTTGACTTTTTTCTTTCTTTTCCCCCCACACTTATTTCTTGTTTCTAACCCAAATTTTCAATAAATCTTCCTTGTCTTTGCAACTTGTCTCAAAACATGCTAATTCATCTTTGGAACAAAGGTAAAGATATAAGTATATTTAGGTTAGGGACAAGTTATGGTTACCAAAGAGATAGCTTATTCAATGTAGGCTCAAATTGGTTCACTAAGGGTGTGTTCTCTTGGAACATTAATAATGGATGGCTGTTTGGCTCTGGTTATAATCCTAATGCCTCTATCATATTCATGTTGTCACATGTATCAATATAGTCTCAAACGGTTTAAAGCAAGTTCTAGAGAATCATGTAATCATAAGAGCACTCAAGAAAGAAATTAGATTGATTTGTATAATGCATCAATCATTATAGGCTCAAAAACTCACAAGGATGATTATACAAGTCAGATTAAGTCTAAACATGCTTCTTTCTCAATCAACATATCATATTAACATTGGCTCATAAAAAGGTTGACATCAAGCTCAATTCTCATGAAAATCTTCTCACTAATAAATCTGTTTTAGAAAGGTGAACAAAAACAAAATTGACAATGCAAATGGTCGGGAAATATCCCAGTTGAACCCCAACATAAAGGAGGAACTTATGGACTCTATGTCATAATGTCTAGAATCCTACTAATGGCCAATGGCTCATAAAAAATAGAATTTCACAAAGAATAATCGGGAGCAAGAACGAATTTATGTCAGTATGCAACTCATTCACACATTTATGTCACAAAGCACTTTTAACAAACCAATTTTAACAAAGCAATTTTAACAAAACATCCACACATTTATGTCAGTATACAAGTCATTCAATAATAATGCTACCAAACAAATTCCTAACATCAAAATATAACTTATATTTCGCTACCAGACTTCCAGAACTTTCAATAACACAGGATTTCTAGAACTTGATAAACCAAATAAACATACGCTGTATATTACAGACACAATGCACATGTTTGAACTCAATTGATGCTACCAAAATCCCATTACATTAGAGCATAATTTAGCTGCAAGGAAAACAAATACGTGCAGGAATATAAAACAATGTATGAAATCTAAACAAAACATTTCAAAAATCAAATAAAATTATGCCATGACAAATCCAAAGAGGAAGGAGTTTACCTAAAGCTCTTCAGGACCAAGAATATGAGAAGATTTTCTGAGGTTTCACTCGGGTAAGGATTATCCTCCGATTTTCAGTCGCCTAAGGTTTTAGTTTCAGTCACCCTAAACCGAAAATGCAAAGAAAGTGAGGAAGAAATAGATGAAAAAAAAATGAGGCAAAGGGAGAAAGGAAGGAGACGAAATAAAGAGTGAAGAACAGAAAGAGAGAAAAACTGAAGCAAAAATTCGGGACCCAAGTGGAAGCTAAACTCAAGAACACAATCAGAGACAAAAGCCAAAACAGAGAAAAACAGAATTATGAAATCGGGAGAGAAAAGAAGCCAAAATTGACTTTGTTTTTTAACCTAACACTACTCATAAAATGGTAATTACGATTTCCTCTTTATCAATTTTTAAATTTTCTATTTCCTTTTCAAAAATAATTTTTTTCATTCGTATCTTTTAACATAATTCCTATTACACTGCATGTTTCTCATATTACCCCAATAATCTTTCTCAATGGTATCCATTAAAAAAAATCCTATTACACTGGTTGTTTTTCAAATTCACCCTACTCAAAAAATCTACTCTAAACCCCAATACAAATTAGGCTCTAAAGACTTCCATCTATTTAAATTTACCAAAGTAAAAAAAATATAATGATTCATACAAAATGACTAAGACTAGTAAATTAAAACACTCTTGCTCCCTAAGGCCAAAAGCCAAACTCTTAAACATAATCAATGTCGTTATCGTTTTTGTCATTTAAAACAACTTTAAACTAACACAATTTATAAGAAATGCTTCAACAAAATAAGCCCACTTAAATGTACATATAGCATAACAATATGTACATATAGCATAACAATATGTACATGTAGCATAACTATATGTACATTCTTGCCAACTATATGTACTTCTTTATACTGACAATTTCTTCAGTCTTGTACATGCAAGCAAGAAAGCAATCAACAAGCATGAATATCATTTCAATTAAATAGAGGCACAAACACTATCATGACGTTAAACAAATATCAAAGCTTTCAAATTCATTTTAAAAGCAGTTTAAAGTTAAAACTATTATTTTAAGTAAATGGTTTATCAGTTCTATAACTTATGATTAAGTAAAAATGTCAAATTGCAAATATATGTTCATAGACTCTTACAAATATCTGCTTATACATATCCAAACCTGCCCATAATAACCAAGTTTGGTGTAAGGAAACCATGTGCATGGAAAATATAACAAATCAAACTCAGTAGCCTCTCATCAACTAAATAAGGGATACAACTGAAGGTTAAGAAATCATACATGTAAACCAAATTGACAATTTATGAAGTACAATATAATTCATAACAAAGGGTACACAGCTGAAAATTATAAAATGGAAGAAACTAAACAGACAAAAATGCATCTAAATTATTGAATTCTACAGCAGAAACTCCTATTTTTAACACCAACTTTCATTTATCATTTAATTCGCTGGAATGTCAATATAGTTATAGCAAATGCTCTGTTTAGGTTCATATAAATTGAAATTTAAAAATGTTTTGGACATAAAATGCTTATTTACCTCTACATTGTTTGCCCTCTCGAAAAATTAATGAATTCAAGCCATTCTTAACCTTACTGAATAAATGATCTTTCCCCCTTTCACTTTGACTTATGTTCGCATCACAATATAAGAGTGTCAGGTACGACCAACAAATTTCAGCTAAAATGTTAATATCACTTTTAGGACAGAAAACAAACTACAATATCACAACAAACTGTTTTTTTTTTTATGGCAGAGAACATTACAACAAACAATATCACAAGACCAACCAAGTTTTCAATGATAAATCTAACAAAAATGAATTCTCTATACGATTACTTTTAGGACAGAAAACAACAGTAATTCGTGTATGGATATATATTGAATCTATAAAACAACAGATAAACAAAAATTAAAACAAGGTCAGAAGAAGTTCACCTGGTTTTGTAAAGTTGCTTTCCTTGTATACTGCTCCCCCAGGAACATACACATCAACCTTCTAATAACAGAAAAATATCATGTCAATAGAGTAACAAGAGAACAGAAAAGATATGTCATATCAAATTATAAATGTCTAATTTATATAATATACATACAGATTATATTTGTTGGAACAATGTCAATATATTATTCTCATTCTACTAGCCAATAATTATGTAATTTATCACAAAAAAATTTAACAGTTTCTGAAAGATCTTTAACAACAAAGGATGAAACAATCGCACCATTCTTTTATAATAACACATTCATATTTCTAGTTCTTTTATAATAACAACATACCCATAAATTATAACTGAAATAACATAATACCCACAAATCAAAATCAAAATAACAAACAAAATTTTACCTCAATCTTCTTCCTGAGCTTCCTATTTCGATCGCAACCCTAAACCCAACTAAACTCACAAATTAAACAAACTTTGAAATGGGTTTTCAATCCCTAAACCTTAACTTCTCAACTGGGTGAATGATTTTGAATAAAATAAAACTAGGTTAAAAACGTTGGTTGGGTGAATGATTTTTAACAGCAACAAAGAGAATAACAAAAACAGAAGAAGAAGAAGTGCAGGATTGGGGTTTGGGTCGATTTTTGTCTTCTTATTTTAACAAGGAAAAACAAAGGTTAAACATGTAATTTCCATTTCCTTTGTAATAATATCAAACTTTTACATTTCCTTTTTCAAAATAATTTTAACTTATTGTACTATTTAACAATAAAATTACTGTTCCTTGCACGTTTCTCATATTTTCCCAATCCATTTTCTTATTTCTTATCCCTCTCTATAGTAGTCTCGCTAGATTCTCTCTCCCGTTTTTTTTTTTTTTTTTTTTCTGCACTGCCGCCCAAACCCTAACCATGGCTCTTACCGTTTCGAGAACCGCAACCGGCCGCGAATTCAAAGTCAAGGACATTTCCCAAGGCGACTTCGGCCGCCTGGAAATCGAGCTGGCCGAGGTCGAAATGCCTGGCCTCATGGCTTGTCGTGCAGAGTTCGGTCCAACCCAACCACTCAAAAACGCGCGCATCACCGGTTCCCTCCACATGACTATCCAAACCGCCGTCCTCATCGAAACCTTAACCGCCCTTGGCGCCGAAGTCCGCTGGTGCTCCTGCAACATCTTCTCCACGCAAGACCACGCCGCCGCCGCCATTGCTCGTGACTCCGCCTCCGTCTTTGCCTGGAAAGGAGAGACCCTCGAAGAATACTGGTGGTGCACCGAGAAAGCTCTCGACTGGGGCCCCGGTGGTGGACCCGATTTGATCGTCGACGACGGCGGAGACGCTACCCTGTTGATTCACGAAGGGGTTAAGGCGGAGGAAGAGTATGAGAGGAGCGGCAAGTTGCCGAACCCGAATGAGACCGAAAACGCAGAGTTTCGAATCGTTTTGAGTATTATAAAAGAAGGTTTGTTGGTGGACCCCAAAAGATATAGAAGGATGAGGGAAAGATTAGTTGGAGTTTCAGAAGAAACTACCACTGGAGTTAAAAGACTATACCAAATGCAAGCTAATGGGACTCTTTTATTCCCTGCCATTAATGTCAATGATTCTGTTACAAAGAGTAAGGTAAGGATTTATTAGTTTTTTGTTTTGATTCGTTTGCAAAGTCATCGAAATTAACATTGGTGAATTAAAACTTTTGATGAGCTGACGAACTGTAATTTTTTTATTTTTTTGATTGACATTAATTAGTCTTGAACTTTAGTTGATGATATATTTTAGGTTTAAGAAATTCTGGGTTTTGTGTTAAATGCAGTTTGATAACTTGTATGGATGTCGACATTCGCTCCCTGATGGTCTTATGAGAGCTACTGATGTAATGATTGCTGGAAAAATTGCTGTTGTTTGCGGTTATGGAGATGTTGGGAAGGGTTGTGTTGCTGCTCTTAAGGCAGCTGGTGCTCGTGTGATAGTGACGGAAATCGATCCCATTTGTGCTCTTCAAGCTCTAATGGAAGGTATTCCAGTTTTGACATTAGAAGATGTTGTTGCTGAAGCTGACATTTTTGTGACTACCACTGGAAATAAGGATATTATTATGGTTAGTCATATGAAGCAGATGAAGAACAATGCGATTGTGTGCAACATTGGCCATTTTGATAATGAGATCGATATGCTTGGTCTTGAGACTTACCCGGGTATCAAGCGGATTACTATCAAGCCTCAAACTGATCGATGGGTCTTCTCGGAGACTAATAGGGGCATCATTGTGCTTGCTGAAGGACGACTCATGAATTTGGGTTGTGCAACTGGGCATCCCAGCTTTGTGATGTCTTGCTCATTCACAAACCAAGTGATTGCTCAGCTTGAGCTGTGGAAGGAGAGGGAAACAGGCAAGTATGAGAAGAAAGTCTATGTGTTGCCCAAGCACTTGGATGAGAAGGTTGCCGCACTTCATCTCGGGAAGCTTGGAGCTAAACTTACCAAGCTCACTCCTGAGCAAGCTGCGTACATCAGTATCCCTGTTGAAGGTCCTTATAAACCTCCTAATTACAGGTATTAGAACTATAGATGTCTAGGTGATTGCCTGATTCATTGTTATCAATGTCAGCGGTTAGGTCGTAATTTTATCGATGTACTAGTATGATCCATAGACTGCAAGATGATGGTTGGGGTGGAAATTTGTTGTTTTGGATCATTATTTTTTTGAATGCAAGTCAGTTATGGATGATGTTGGAGGATGTTTTCCTATTGTACTCGGTAGTATCCTTTCGTGTTTCCTTGATTTCCGTTTGATTGTGTTGTGCAAATATTTACAGCCACATCGGAAGAACTTGTCAAATGCCTAATAAATTTCTTGCTTAAATCAATTCTATCTCAGTTGACAATGAAATAGGTCCCGGAAGACTCACCAGGAAAGTTATCTTTCTTCAAGCATTTGAATTCGAGATGTAACGCATTTTAACAATTACAACATTTTGCGACTTCTTTTGTACCAAGAAAGTTGTGATACTATTTTCGTAGAGACTGCTGGCCATAGGGCCGGTAAACATATTACTGCGTGATTGAAAACAAAGATGCATAAGGGTGAGAGTAACAAATATCAGTAAACATATAATTTTCCTTTTATAATCAGTTGGCAATCGGCAATCGGCAACCATCCCTATCAAAAGGTTTAACAAGAACAAATTTCATCTTTTAAGAATGAGAAAATCTTCTTCATTGAATAAAACTGGCTTTTGAACTTCATCAATGATGCATAGCATGAGACAGCCGACATTAATTGTTTTTGGCTTATACATAAGACTCTGCCCTGCCTATGCTGTCTTCTAACATGTAAGATCAGGATTTTGTTTTATATATTATATATACTTACAAAAATGTGCTAGACATTAGTAGTTTGAAGCTTCTAAGAATCCTCTACAAACTTGCTGCAATGCCATATACGACAGCAAGCTACTTGGCAGTGGAGCAAGGAAGAACCCAATCCACCAAGTGTGATCTACGACATCGATGAGTCAGCTGCCAAGCCTGCAGTATTCACGGGTTAGAATGCAAGTGTCAGCATGAAACGTACGAGCAGCTTATCGTTTTAGCTTATACGTTAGAGACGAGTAATAAATAGGATCAAAGGACTTCTTAAATAACTTATAGATATACCGTAAGATTGTTGCATTTGATATTAAACATAAAACAGTAATATTGATTTTAGACCACTCTTCAGCACAAAATCTAAAATAGAAGACATCCATTTGTGTCAACTTTTGGCACTCATATATGGAAGGTATGTTACTCGGACTCGGGTGTTAGTGTCGGAAAAAGGTATGTGTCCACTACGGATATGTTCAATTTTTTTTCCTAAAATTTTCATGTATTTGAAAGATCATATCCTCGTACCCATGTCCGGATATACGTCGGACACGGGTATCGGAAACGGATACGTACTTCAAGAAAAATATAGAGTCGGAGCAACATAATATGGAAGGATGGTGCAGGTGAAGAAAAACTTAATAGCATGCTGGGGAAGATAACCTCATACAATAACGAACTTGAAAAATTGATTGACAGGAGAGTTAAAAAATGGAAAAGAGGAATTTGGACTAACAAGGAATATCTAACATCAGAGAACAGATACAACTTTTGTTCTTATAGGTGTACTTCCACAAAAGGATAAAACTGTCCCGACCACGCTGCATAACATGCACCACTCTATCTAATTCTCAAAAAAATTCGACATCGTTAGTGTCATTACCTTCTTTAAGGGATACATCGGAGTTCGCCAGCAAAGTACCTCAGAGTTCTCCCTCAATCTGCCAAAAGTGTAAATGTGAGGATAAAACAGTTGTACATACATTCACCTAAATACCATCATGCATCTCTTAAAAATGAAACAACAAGAAGGCAGTAACATTTCTATGTAACTTCTTACCTATCCTCATTGTCGGAGCAGTAGAAAACATAGGAGTCATTGGAACAGAGGGGTTTTTCAAAAGATGACACCCCCGGAATAGATAAAGCGAGTTTGTTTTCTTCTTGGTTACTCGAAGAAATCATTTTAGCACCGTCTGACAAATGCACCTTCTTCTGAGGCCTCAATGCTCTAGAGAAACAATTCGGATGATAATCAGGCTCTTGAACCGAAAGAATCTGGCATTCACAGTCCCTTCCTTCTCCTTTCGAATAATCAACTCCATATGCAGGTGTCAGAGATGTATCAGCTCGTAATGATCCGCAAGATGGGGTTGCCCCTGTGCTCAGAATGTTTCCTTCACTATTTCTGAAAGCCCGAACCACTTCCCTTCCATGAGAACAGTTGTGAGGTATTTCAAACCCATGATCAGAGTAATAAGTTAAAATTGGTCCCTCACTTATCACAGGTTTTTCAAAGGCACACTGTGGTACCTCAGAATCACTTCCACTTTTGGTAGATGATCTTGACTTCAGATGCAGCCGGCGCGAACAACTAAACAAACTAAAAGATATTTTTCTTACTTTTGCAAACTTGGAGACTGGATCAGTAACAGAAAGATTAATCCGAATCTCCACGTTACAGCCCACTATCAACTGAAGTGAACTTGCAATATGTTTCCATGATTTTTCAGCCCTAGATACATGATTACGATGGCGGAATTCTAGTTCAGCAATAGCCAAACCTGAATTCAGAGAAATACTAAATCATCACTAATGGAATGAGAAAAGCTATCATTTATTTACCATACCAAAAGCTCATTGAGAAGATAATAAAAAGAGAGAAACGCAAACTTTGGGGAAAAAAAAAGCAAAATGATTGTACACAAGTGACATAGATTAAGAGAAAGAAAAACAGTAAAACTTTTATTAAACTAATAAGAGAAACCAAACAAAGATAACATAAAATTTCTCGAAAATTCTTGTTGCAACAATTCAACAAAGTTTCTGCCAAGTACAATGATCTGAAAATATGCTCAAATAAGATAAGGATCAAGGGTGTCTACAGCAATGGATCATGATTGGAGAAAAAATCCAGTATAAAGAGACATGTTAATTTCAACCTATGTTGCTTCGACTCTTCATTTTTCTTGAAGTACCCATGTCCGAAGCATATCCGGACATGGGTATGGAGATATGATCCTCCAAGGACCCTCCAAATAAATGGAAATCTTGAAAAAAAATTGAGCATACCCGTGTCGGACACTTACCCGTGTCGGACACTTACCCCTGTCGGACACATACCCGTGTCCGACACTCACACCCGAATCCGAGTAACATAGATTTCAACAGCAGTCATATCCATGCATCAAACACTGACAAAAAGGGTCCATTAGATCAAAGGTAGATGCCAACATAAGGGATTTTTGAAATTTGGGTTGCTAGGTAAGTGCTTGAAACAGGAACTTGCTCATTTGGCAAATAAGGAGTGAAATTCAGGCAATAAATCCAGGAGTTAGATCAGGAGCCTGCTAATCCTTGTTTAAAAAGGGTTAATTCTTACAATCAACGTTTTAATTTGCTAAAATTGTATGCCTATAATGTGCATCTATCCTAGATACTGGTTGAAAACAAAAAACCAGATCCATGTACCTTGATTAACACAAAGAGAAGACAACTTCCCTTGTTTCCTCAGAAATTTCTTGAGAGAACTGGATTCGCATAATTCTGTTGCTCTCTTCCATATAGATTCCAGCCTTCCCTCAGAATCATCCGGTTTTCCCAATTTTGAGGAGTTATTGCCATTACACATACACGTGAACGGATGATTTGACCTCTCCCCAGTGGATGATGTGCTGTTAGAATCACCTTCTGCTTCCAAACAAGAAGAGACCTTAATAAAAATAAATCTTCTATATCCATTAAACTAAATTTAAAACTTACTGTACAATTAGTACTAATTATAAGCATGCTGACCATTTTGTTGAGCATTTGCCAAATATAATTTTGAATCATTCGTCTCCAGCAAATTAGATTCCATAGAGCTTAGTTGCAGAAGAGCAACAGTGAGCCAAGTTGTTTGATTCTTTGACACTCTCAAATGCTTCTCCGTTTCAGAAAGTGTTCTCAGTGCATGACTCAACTTTTGTAAGTCCGCTTCAGCTGTGACACAACAATTTGCAACACTTAAAACAATAGAACCATCAACCAAGCACCGGCACCGAGGAGAGGGGGGGGAGAGGAAAAAAGTTAACTTTAAGAATCATAATAGTCACTGTTTACACTTGATCATTCCACAAACTTGTAAACATAGCATTCTGCATGGTTGCAGGGAAGATAGATATGCAAGATTGTCACTTCGCATTTTCGCAGGACAGTGTTTAGATTTTACGAAAGTGTCTCAAATGGTTTTGTCATCAGCAAGGAAGACCAAATTGTAAAGGTAACTTAATCTAAACCTATGTTATTGACTCTTTATTTTTCTTAAAGTACCCGTATCCGACGCATATTCGGACATGGGTATGGGGATATGATCTCCAAGGACCCTCCAAATACATGGAAAAACTTAGAATAAATCAAACATACCCGTGTCTGACACTCGCACCCGAGTTCGAGTAACATAGATCTAAACTGAAGGCACTAGATGAAGTGAGAACAGCGTAACATAATTACAGATGCAAATCTTAAGACAAGACATGAATCCCAATATTACATGGCATTCACTAAGGCTAAATGCTTCTATCAAGGATACTTGAATCCTTTTATCTCCTCAATTAAGTAATTTTAATTAGTCTTTCACCCTTTTTCAACATCCAATGCTCAGTCAGCCATGTTGAGCAAAGAGTTGAGTTTTGAAACAGTGGGATCTTCCATAGAAGCCAGATATTTTCAAAGCAACCCTGTTTTTTAGGCATATACTCCTAGAGCATCAATTCACATCATTATGGAATCCACATACTATAAGGCAAAATACGGAATTTTAAATGCTAATGCATTGTATGAATCTGTGGAACTTACAAGTATGCTTTCCGGAAAACTTTCGTCTGGCTTCGGAACTACCTTCCTCGCATTCACCCGCAAGAATGTCCATAATGAGATTTGCCAGCTGTGATATAAGTTGCATAGGATCAATTTTTGATCTCATTAGCTCCCTGGCCCTTATTACTGTATTTGAAGTGTCACAAGATAAAGCCAGATCCAGCAAATCAAGCAATTCATCATCAGAAACAGTTCCAATCTGCCCCTCGGAAAAAAACAAAACAAAACAAAACTTCAATGTCTTAGATGGAAAGAGTAGCACCACGAAAGATAAGGAAAAAGAAAATCTCACAGAAAGAACTCACAAGCTCATAGGTCAAAGACATTGTGATCTTTTTACCAAGCAAACTCAACTGATCAAGCATCATCTCTGCATCCCTTAGTGAACCATTGGAGTTAGCAGCAATGAAATCTAAAGCAACCTGATCATAGTCAAGACCTTCTTCAACACAGATTTTCTCCAACCTGTTTGAAATATCAGAATCTTTTATCTTTGGAAAGTGATATTTTTGGGACCAAGAAACTGCACTTCTTGGCAGCATATCAAGTTCGGGAGTACTCATAACAAAAACAATGTGCTGGGAAAGTTTTTCTAGGCTGTTTAAAACAGTTGCCCATGTCTCACGATGCAGCAACTGACACTCATCGATGATGAAAATCTTAAATCGTGAGGAAACTGGAGGGACAATTGCATTCTTAACAAGGGACCTTAACCTATCAATGCGATTGATTTTCAAAGAATCAACCTCCTTGACATCTTTGCTCCTTCCAGAAAAAAACAAAATACATTCTCGACATCGACCACATGGCTTATGCTCCTCTAACGAGAGGCAATTTAAAGCAGCAGCAAAAATCCTTGAGGCAGAGGTCTTGCCCGTACCACGAGGGCCATGGAAAAGATAAAAAGAAGTTACCCTTCCTTTAGAAATGGCACTCAAAAGAGACCTCACAACACCATTTTGTCCTACCAATTCATCAAAAGATTTGGGCCTGAATTTTTGACTCAAGCTCCTAGGAGTGTCTGAATAAGGATTAATTTCACCATTAATGCATTTCCAGAAGCTCTGTCCACAAAGAGTTGACTCATCCGTATCTTCAGACAACAAAGGAAGGTCTTCCAAATCGGAGGAAGGATTTGATTCTCTCAGTCTTGGAGTTTTTGACCAACAGTAGCTTATTCCACATCCATGGTGGTTGCAATCAGCAAGGTCAACATCTTCATCCACAATATCATCAACAGATGGGCATGAGCTTCCAACACGGCTTGCAACATCACCATTCGCCCTATATAACTTCACTTGATTCCGAGATTGAGATTTCAGTTTTGAAGCACAATGATTAACTCTCTCCCTTGATGAGGAATCCACAATTGGTCCATTCATGAATGTCAACTTCATACCATTATCCTTAAAATCGATATCATATCTTTCCCCCAATGGTCTTCTTTTATGAACTTCTTCCTTGTTTAATCCATAATCCTTAAACTCTCCATTAAAATCATCTAACTCACCTACCTGTTTGGTTCTAACAGGAGAAGCAGTGTTTCGTACCTGTTCCACATTCTCACATGCTATCAACTTAGAGTTAGAATTTTCTGCAACAGAATGCAGCCCAAAATCATAACCTTGCTCCTCTCTTCGTCCATCAAATCTTAAATATTCCGGAACTCGAAGCTCATTATGCTCGTAAGCAGCTTCTGGGCAACCATTTACAAATTGCAAAGAAATCCCATTGCTTGAATTTGTTTCCCACTTGACATTGTCAAACAAAGAAGAGAATTTGCTCATAGAATTAGTAGAAGGATCCCTTAATGACCTCACTCTCCTAAGTGCTATAAGGGTTCTTGAGATAGGTATATCAACAGAATGTCTGCGCCCATCCATTGTCTTCAAATAGTTTTCTTTGCTTCAACATAAACTCATATTACAGGATTTAGTAACATGAAATCGATGCTCAACCTGAAAGACAAGAATAGAATAACAAATAATCAATAGAGACATTGTATCAACCATTAAACATTCTTCAAACAAACTAAACAATGAACATGTTAAAACCAGAAGAGAATCTCCATATGTTTCATTTTCTGAAAAAGCCGGGTTCGTAAAGCCAAACAAAAAAGACCAAAATGTTTCAGAAAAGTTCTTAAATGAAAGCATTAAAATCTTCTAAGATTATCTCTTCAGAGCACATTCCACAAAAATCCCATAAACGAGCAAAGAACCATGTCATTTTGATGGAGATACATACACTCTCAGCATTTAAAAACGTGCATGGTAAATGAACACCCAAAACCCAAAAATGAAGTACATTTTTCCTGTACATTTATTAAAAGCAAACAGAAAAAAAAAAAAAAAAGTAAAAATCTTTAACATTAGAGAAGCAACTTGGCTAGAGCTATGCTTACCTTCTTACAAAAAGCAAAACAAAAAAACTCACAAAACCATGGAACCATTCAAAGTTCAAGAATCTAGAATTCAAGATTTCATAAAGTCTAAAACAAATAAATAAACATAAATGCAAGTAAAAATCAAAAAATGCAAAGAAAAGACAGTTGAAAAGATCATCTCAGACCTGTAGGATGGAATATTTTTGGAAATAGGGGGAAATCTCAAAGTCTCAACTCTCAAGTCATCGAAGTTCACGAAATTCGAAAGAGTTAGCGTAAAAAGCGGGATAATTATTAATTATTAAATAACAAGAAAAACCCAAAGGCTAAAAGCCTAAAACTAATTAATAAGTATAGTAGCTAGTCCTGGTGTTGAGCTTTTTGAATAGAAATGAAAGAACAAGACAGTGAAGGGTAGAGGATGAGGAAGAGAATGGAAAGTGGCAAAGTAGTAAATGCCATTAATGAGTGAGGGTGTTAATGGATAGAAAGGAAGAATCTCTTTCACATTGTTTTTATGACATGTTTCATGTTTGTTTCTTTTCATTATTACTAATATTATTTGTTTTGGCAGAAATTCTGCTGCAGAGTTTGTTCCATCTACTGTAGAGTGTTGCAGAGAGGAGGAGATGGGTGAGGGAAGGAGGGGTTTCGTGGGTCTTGGCCAGTGCGCCTTAAGAGTTAAAGACAAGGGGTGGTTTTACTTTCATCATTGTCATAAGTAACTAGGCGGTTTCAGTTAGTTTTTCTTCATGGGGTTTTCTTTTGAATGAGGAAAAATGTTCTGTCACTCTGGAACTCTGGTTTCGTTTTGGATTCTTTGGGTGTGTTGGAAAGTTACTCAACGCTCCCTCGCGGCGCGTATTCACACCTTCTATTTATTTACATTTATTTTTTTAAATAGACCTCTTCAAAGTTGAGTAGTCCGTCCGGTCTTACAAACTTAGTTTGTATTGAATTAGATTTGGACAAAATTTTTTACAATTTAGATTGATCCGACTTGAGTTATAATGAATTAAATAAAAAATATTTTTTATTTAAATTTAATTATAAAAATATTTTTTGAATATTTTAATAATTTATGAATAGTAAATGGATTTACCAGTTAGCCCGAGCTCAACATGGGCTTGGACAAGAGAAAAAATATTTCGAATCGCGGTCCGATCCATAAACAAATCTATTGATGAATAATCTTTGAGAATTTTAATTAATGATACTCTGTACATAATAATAAAAAATTGAATATTCAATAACATTTAATTTAAATTCGGTATATGAAGTGTATAATTTTTAAATTTAGATATGTATTAACCTTCAAACACTTTATAAGGTTTATCTTAACAACTTACTTTTAACAATAAACTAGAAAAAATATCACACTTTGTCGGCATATTTTTATTTTTTTATAAATTTTTTAATTAATTAATAATAAAAAATTAATTTTAAATAATATTTTATTAAATTATTTCCAAATTATAATAATATTAATATAATAATATTTAGTTAATTATTAAAATTAAATTTATAATAATAATTTATTTATAAATTACGTAATATAAATGCATTTCCAAATTTTATTTATATATATTTAAAAATATTTAAACTTTATTGTATGTTGTATATTTTTATTTATAGGAGTTAAAAAATAAGAAAATAAAATTTTGGTTTGTATTTTATTCTCTCGTATGATCGATTTTCTCATATAGGTTAGCAGTAAGTTCGTTTTATTTTTTATTTTTACTTTTTTTCCCGAGCGGATCGAATACGGATCTTAAATAGACCCGTTACTCAACGTGCGAACCTATCCCTTTAAAAAGATAATTTAAAATAAAAAATAATTATTTTTAACTTTTTTTTCGAGCCGGACGGGTACGAATCTTAAACCGATTCGCGAGTCAACGTGTGGACGAACCCCTTTATTTACATCATTTAAAATAAAAAATAATTAATAAAATTATTTTTTTAACTTTTTCCCGAGTTGATCGGGTATGGATCCTAAATCAACTCATGAGTCAACGTACGTATTAACCTTTTTAAATACATTATTTAAAAATAATAATAAACTAATTAATTAATTAAATTTATTTTTTTAAACTTTTTTTTTGTGCGGGTCGGGTACGGATCCTAAACCGACCCGCGAGTCAATGTGTGGTTCAACCTCTTTAAATACATCATTTATAAATAAAATAAAGTAAAATAAAATAATTAATAAAAAAACTAAAAAATAATTAATAAATTTTTTTTAATTTTTTTAATTTTTTTTTTCAAATGGGTCGATTTAGAATTCTAAATCGACCCGCGAGTGAATATATAGGCCAACCCTTTAAATATACCATTTAGAATTAAAATAAAAGTAATTAATAAAATAAAATTTTAATTTTTTTCTCGAATGGATCAAGTACATATCTTATATCGATATGCGAGTCAATGTGCAAACCAATTCCTTTAAATACATCAATTTAAACAAATAAAAACTAAAATAAATTAATAAAATAATTTTTTTCCCGATCGGGTAGGGTATGGATCTTAAATCGATCTCGAATTAACATGCGGACCAACCTCTTTAAATACATAATTTTAAAATTTTAAAAATAATTAATAATTTTTTTAAACTTATTTTTCTCGTGTTGGTCGGATATAAATCCTAAATCGATTCGCGAGTCAAGATGCGGACTAACCCCTTTAAATAAATGATTTAAAAAAACCTAAAACCTAAAAATAATTAATAAAATATTTTTTTCATGAACGGGTCGATACGGATCCTAAATCGACCCACGAGCGAACGTGTGAACCAACCCCTTTACATACATTATTTAAATATAAAATAAAATAACTTAAAACTAAAAAATATTAAAATAAATTTATAAATATATATATGTTATAGAAGAGGACAAAATTGTCCGTAACCTATTTAAAACATCTCTCAACTCAAAAATAAATATAATAGATTATTTTTTTATTCCACTATCAAACAAAACAATTTTTTTTTTTTATAAAATGCCAACGGAATCCTTTAGGACTCAGTTTTAATAATAAGATATTAATGTTTATCATGCAAAAGATATATTATAATTTATCTAATATCTAATTTATAATTATTTTGATTCAATAATGAAATATATTATATGTATTTTCAACACTCAAGATATTCAGTTTCATTCTCTTTCAAATATCTTGTCAAAAATTAATTTATCTCTTAAAATATTCAAGAAAAAAAAAAGAATAAAATACTTAATCAAAACATTTACTATTATGATTTTTGAGTCTTTAAAGACCCAAGTGACTTTTTTCAAATAGGTTAAGAGCAATTTTGTTCTACCATGAAAAAAAACCTAATGGCTTTTTTTTTTTTTTTTTTTAAAAAATTATTTTTAAATGATGTATTTAAAAAGGTTGGTCTGTACGATAACTTATGGATCGATTTAAAATTCGTATCCGACCCGTAGACCTGTCAATGGGCCGGGCCGCGACCCGAACAAATTTTCAAACTCTTGCCTAGGCCAGGACCTGGGCGGGCTCGGATCACTATTTATTTATTAATAAAAAATGAAAAAAAAATTATTAAAATTTATATATTTTTATAATTAAATTTAAATAAAAATAATATTTTAATACTTAAATAGAGATCGAGGCCGAGCCGACCGGGCCGGGGTGGGCTATCCGACCCATGGACATCGACCTGTTCGGGAAAAAAATAAAGAAAGAAATTTATTTGTTAATTGTTTTTAGTTTTTTGTTTTTAAATAATGTATTTAAATGAGTTGGTCCGCACGTTGACTCACGAGTCGATTTAGGATTCGTACTCGACCCGCACAGAAAAAAAAGTTAAAAAAAAATAATTATTATATTTTTATTTTATTTTTAAATGATGTATTTAAAGGAGTTGGTCCGCATGTTGATTCCCAGGTCGATTTAGGATCCATACCCGACCCGCTCAGGAAAAAATAAACAAGAAATTTATTTTATTAATTATGTTTTGTTTTTAGTTTTATTTTATTTTTAAATGATTTATTTAAAGGGATTGATCTGCACGTTAACTCGCGGATCGATTTAGGATATATACCCAAGTCGCTCGAGAAAAAAAATCAAAATAAGAAATTTATTTTATTAATTACTTTTATTTTAATTTTAAATAGTGTATTTAAAAGGGTTGATCCAAATGTTCACTCGCGGATCGATCTAAGATCCGTAATCGATCCGCTTAGAATTAAAAAAAAAAAATTATTAATTTATTAATTTTATTTTTAAATGATGTATTAAAGGGGTTGGTCTGTACGTTGACTCTCGGGTCGATTTAGGATCCATACCAGATCGATTTGGGGGAAAAGTTAAAAGTTAATTATTTTATTAATTATTTTTATTTTAATTTTAAATGATGTGAAGGCGTAGGTCCGCATGTTGAGTCGCAGGTCAATTTAAGATCCGACCTGATCCACTCGGAAAAAAAAAAGTAAAAAAAAAAAGAAAAAACGAACTCGCTGCTAACTTATGTGAAAAAATCGATCCTACGAGAATAAAATACAAAATATAATTTTATTTATTATTTTTTTATCTCCTATAAATAAAAATATACAGTACACAATAAAGCCTAAATATTTTAAATATATATATATAAATAACATTTGAAAATACATTTATATTACGTAATTTATAAATAAAAAAATATTATAAATTTAATTTTTTTAATTAACAAAATATTATTATATTAATATTATTATAATTTAAAAATGAAAAATTATTATTTAATAAAATATAATTTAAAATTAATTTAATATTATTAATTAATTAAAAATTTTATAAAAAAATTTAAAAGTATTCTGATGAAGCGGGATCTTTTTTCTAGTACTAATGAAATTTGATAAATTCATAAAGAGTAGAAAAAAAAAAGATAGATAAAGCCTTGACAAAAATTATAATTAATATACAGTATTTTAATTTTTAAAAAATTAAATCGAATAAATTTTTTAACTAAAATTGATTTAAATTTTATCTGTTTGATTTATCAGTTCTTTAAATTCTAAAAATTTATTTTCTCAACAGTTTTTTTAAATTTTTTTATTAATTTAAAAATAAAATATTTTTTTTATATTATAAACATAAATTAACTAAAAAATAATAAACAATATATTTCAACTCAAATAATTACTATTTTTAATTTATAAACGAAAAACTAAATCAAATTAAATATATTTAATTACTATTTAAACTGAAATCAAATCAAATTCAATAAAAACTGATCGAACTCATATAAAGCATAAACAAATATTTTCAGTCCCTATTTTCTGCCCGTTTAGTGTAGGAGTGTAAACGAGATATTTGTGTTCGCAAGCTACTCGGGTTCGATTAAAAAAAAAACTAGAATTTGGCTTGATTATTTTCGAGTCAAGCTCGAGCTATCGAACGAGTCGAATTCAAGTATTCAACTTGACTCGAGTAGCTCACGAGCCTAATCGAGTTTTTTTTTAATATATATATATTTTAATTAGTATTGAAAAATCTCAATTCGAACTCGAGCTCGAGCACAAATAATTGAATTCGAAGTCGAGCATGGGAATCGAGCTCATTTTTACTAGATAAACGAGACTAATTGAGCCTAATTGAGCGAGCTTGAGTTGTTCGATTTTTATCTCGAATTGAGTTCGAGTTTTAAAATTGAAACTCGATTGAGCTCAGACCGAATTTCGAGTTTCGAGTCGAGCTTGAACTAGAGTTTCTTACCGATTGAACTTGATTTGATTCGATTACACACCTAATTTGATGTCCTTTCATTATAATCCTATCATTTGTTTAATTAATTAATTATTTAATATTAAAATTAACCTATTATAAACACGTATCAAAAATTGGAGAGGCAAGAAATTTATTCATAAAACACAAGTATTTTCTGAATTTTTTGGCTACACGCTCAGAAAAGAACGTGCGGATTCATCAGACGGCCTGGGGTTTGGAAGAGGAACAAAAGAAGGGACAGTAGAGACAGCCATTGTCAAAATATAATCCGGGGTCCCACTTACAGTGAAGGACTTTACAAAGCTGTTAAAAACCTAACAATTTCTCTAAAGAGTCTTCATGCTCGAGGGAGGGTCAGCTCCCGAGTCCCGACCAGGGTCTGAGTAGTGGATGATGGCTCATTTCGTCATTCGCTCACCCTAAAGCTGCAATGGAGTCAGGATCATTAAAATGTTTCAGAAATATCAATGGCGGATCGTAATTAATGAGAGCGTGAGGAGCCTTGACACCCCCAAAAAAGATTAAAAACAAGATTGTATGTTGATGGAATATGGGTCAGTATTTATGGAATCCTTCATTTCTTTTTCTTTTTTTTTTCTTTTTTTAATTCTAACACTTCAAACCAGAAAATCTAAAATTTAGATTATTCATATTTTTTTAATTTTTAAAATATTTATGCCGAATATCTGTATTTAATTAATAAATATTAAAATATAATCTTTCAAAACATATGTCAATATCCGACTTATATTCACCCAATCCAAATAACATACTCAAAAAATACACCCATCTCAGAACCAGAAGCTCCAACAAGGGGCATGCAGGGCAAATCAAGCATGTAGAGAGCTCAATAGAGGGATCTATTAAGCTTCAAAATTCCAACTAACCACATTAATAATATGGAAAACTACATTTCAAGAACACAAATTGATTCAGACCTCCTCGAAGAAGAAGTAGAAAAGATGTGGACACATTTCTGACACTTGCAAATGCTCCCCAGACAGGTTATTGCGAACATGCATCTCTATTCTCTATTATCCTCCGCATCCAACTTTCCGGATTTCAGACACCTCACACTTGCTACCAGCGTACCATGACCTAGTTTCCTCCTTGGCAGAGTCCGAGGAATCCACAGTGTAATCCTTCACAGTTATCTGGCTCCAATCCATGGAGCTTAAAATGATACAAAAAGGTTACAATTTGTAAGAATTGTTTACTACAGACTAGAGTAACAGCAGACTACAAACCTGTATAATAACATGATCAGAATCCTGAAAAAGCAGACGCCTTAGATCCATGGATGGTTGGCGTTCATTGATGCTGAGCATCTCTCCTCTATCCGCACATTTAAATGTTATGTTATTCGGTAAAATGTTATGTTATTCGGTAAGTGTCTAATATGGATATGTTTAGTATTTTTTTTTTTAGTTTTTCCATGTATTTAGATTTTGGGGAGTCCTTGAAAAATCATTTCCTCGTACCCATATTCTAATATGATTCAGACATTGGTGTTGGACGCAGAGATTTAAATAACGGTCGCAACGCGACGCTACGACCACTATTTAGCGGTTTCGGCTTCCTACGCCGCCAATATTTACGATGGATATTTACTGTAATTGATTGCGGTAACATTCATTACGTCCGCAACCGCGATAAATGCGATGTGCCCGCAACCGCAATTTAAATCTCTGATCGAACGCGAATACTTAAAAAAAAAAAAAATCCGGAGGAACATAAATTAAATGACAATTCAACTTTAGCCACATCCTTAGTCATAGCTTCTTCAGTTGCTGTCACGCTCAGGCTCAGCTTCATAAGCCTATCGCCATACAAAAACGAAGTTGGAAGTCTCATATAATTGGAGATAGTTTTACAATTCATTATCTAAAACATCAAGAGCCCACCATGAAGATTAAAATAACCAACCTGGTCAAGCTTTGAAGAATAATAAACAGGAATCAAATCCTAGCCTGCCTGGATGACAGGTTGCCGAAAATTCTCCTGTAATGCAACTCAGTAAAAGGTTTCCCTGTAAGCAGGTGCTATCTAAAAAAGAGAAGCTGCTGCAGTGAATTATAGAAGAAAAAATGCAGCAACATCTAGGTTATTTCGATTCTTTATTTTCACTCAAATATTTATAATCGACATATTCGGACATGGTACAAAATACGATCCTCCAAATATATAAAAAATTAAATATATCTATGTTGAATACATACTCATATTCGACACTCGTTCCGAATCCGATAACATAAATAATAGAACAAGATGGCTACAAGGGACTGTTATATATATATATATATATATATATTACCAATAATGAAATGTTTCATAATTGTCTAAGTGTCTTTTGACAAAGGTAGAAAGTCATATAGGTTGCATGATTAAGTGTATTTGAAGAAAGGTTGTAATTGTTTGAAATGATTGTTCATTTCAATAGTGATGATTGTTCATGAAAAGATACTCATTCCAAGAGTGTTGACTTTTCATGAAAAAGTGTTTATGCCAAAAGTAATGACTTTTCATGAAAAAAGAACACTTTCATGAAAATGTGTTTTTAGCACCTCTTGATTTCTATAAATACCTTCCTCTACACTTAATTCATTTCATTCATTACATTCAATTACTCATTCTCTCTCACTCTCAAATTTTCTAGTTTTGGTTCAAGTGTGTTCAAGAAGAATTTGAAGTGCAATCTTGTTCTTCTTCGTATTGGCATTGTATCCTCGGAATAACGTTTCCAAGAGTCTATTTGCAACTAAGTGGGGAAACTATTATTAGCTTCTTGGAAGTGCCTTGCCAAACCATTTTTTCATTTCTTCTACATTTTTCTTACTTTATTGCATTAGTCCGTTTTATAAATACAACAATTTAAGAATAATAGTTTTTCTCTATGGCTACTTATGCAATCAAGCCTCAAGTCTTTGAAATAGAGAAACTTGAAAGGTTCAATGGTCTTAACTACAAAAGGTGGAGCATGAAGATTTACTATCAAGTAAGTCTCTTGAAGGTAGCATATGTTCTACAAGAGAATTATCCACAAGAAGCAACTGAAGGTGAAGATTTGACGGCTAAGCAAAAAAAGTGGATTGAAGACAACTACATTTGTCGCTTAACCATTTTTCAAGCACTAAGCAACTCTTTTTTCAATGTGTTTCACCAACATAATACGGCATTGGAGTTCTGGCATGCTATTGAAAAGAGGTACAAAAATGAAGATGCCAGGAATAAATCCTTCCTTGTGAACAAGTATGTTGACTTTAAATGACGGATTCTAAACCCGTTATTGATCAAGTTAATGAATTAAATGACATTGCAATTGAGTGCAATGATGCGGGAGAACTAATCTCTGAAACTTTCCAAGTATCCACCATCATTGGTAAGTTATCTCCATCTTGGAAAGATTATCAAAGGTATTTGAAACATAAGAAAAAATAATTTACCTTAGATGAATTGGTTCAACATATCCAAATTGAAAGTGAAGCCCGAAAGAGAGATGAAACTTCTTATATTGTGAAGGACAATAATGCGCATAACATTGAAGGTCCTATTTCATCTAATTCTCTCATGGGTGAGAACAAATCTCACAATAAGGGGCAGAAAAACTCTTCAAAAAGGAAGGGGAAGTTCAACAAAATCGAAAACGATTTAAAAAAGAATAAAGGTCCTTGCTATGTGTGTGGAAAGAATGGCCATTTTGCAAAAGTGTGTCATTTCTGAAAAGGCAAGAAAAATGAAGCCAACATTGTGACTGAAGATGACATGGTTGCAATATTCACCGAAATCCTCATGGTTGATAGCCAAGAAGATTGGTGGATTGATTCTGGTGCAACTTGTCATGTCACTCCCTTCAAAGGTCTTTTCAAGACTTATGAAGAGATCAAAGAAGACAAACTGGTCTGCATGGAGAACTCCTCTACTTGTAAGGTTGTTGGCAAAGGGACTGTTAGACTTTCTCTTACTTTCGGCAAGGTTTTAACTTTGCAAGATGTGTATCACATTCCTCGCCTTAGAAAGAGTTTAATTTATGTGAAGAAACTAGATGATAATAGTTTCAAAGTTGTGTTCGATTCCCAAAAGGTGATCATTTCTAAGAAAGGATCATTTGTAGGAAAGGGATATGCTAAAGACAACATGTATGTTCTCAATATGAATAAAAGTTCTTTTAATTATGCTTATATTGTTGATGTAAATGATTCAAATTATTTGTGGCATCATAGACTAGGACATATTGGCATGAATGCATTAAGTAGAATGTCTTTTCATGATTTGATTCCTAAATCAAATTCAATTTTTAGAACTAAAACTTGTGAATGTTGTGCTTAAGCAAAGATTACTAAATCTTCTTTTAAATCGGTTTTCAAAACAAATTCATTATTAGAATTAGTTCATACCGATTTATGTGATAATAACGGTTTTTTAACTAGAGGGAGAAAAAGGTACTTTATTACTTTTATAGATGATTTCTCTAAGTATACTTATGTTTATTTGCTTAAAATAAAAGATGGAGCTTTTGAAAAGTTTAAGATTTTCAAAGAAGAAATTGAAAATTTGACTAAAAAGAAGATTAAGAAACTTAGATCTGATAGGGGTGGTGAATTTCTATCAAATGTTTTTATATCTTTTTGTGCATTACATGGTATTATTAGAGAAGTATCTGCTCCTAATACTCCACCTCAATGGAGTAACGGAAAGGAAGAATAGGACTTTACTTGAAATGGTAAGTGCTATGCTCTTGCATTCTAAGTTACCTATGAGTTTTTGGGGAGAAACATTGTTTACTTCTTGTTATATTTCTAACAGAATCTTGCATAAAGGCTTTGATAAATCTCCATATGAATTATTAAAAGGTAGGAAGCCTAACATTGATTATTTCAAAGTTTTTGGATGTTTTGCATATGTCATTGATGCTACTAATAAGAGATCAAATTTGGGTAGTAAAGCTACCAAATCTGTTTTTCTTGGTTATGTTATGCATAGTAAAGCATGTAGATTTCTTAATCTAAAAACTAATAGTGTTTTTGAATCTAGACATGCAATTTACTTTGAACATTTGACTATTAAGGATGCTAATGATCTAGAGTTAGAGAAAGAATTGTCAAATGAATTGATTGATCATGAGCATGGTTTTGATTATGGTAGAAATGATATTACATCTTTACATGATCATTATGCTAGTACATCACATGAGAATGAACCTATTGATATTGAATTGAGAAGAAGCAAAAGAACAAAAATTGAAAAGAATCTAGGACCGGACATGTACACTTACATGTTAGAGGACGATTCTAAAACTTTTCAAGAGGCTATGAACATGCATGATTCCAAATTTTGGAAGAAGGCTATGGATGATGAGATTAAATCCATATATGGGAATAAAACATGGCCTTAGTGGATCTATCTCCTAACATTAAACCTATTGGCTCCAAGTGGGTTTTGAAAAAGAAACTCAAAATCGATGATAGTATTGACAAATACAAAGCAAGGTTGGTAGCCAAAGGTTATAGTAAAAAGGAAAGTCTAGATTACTTTGAAACTTTCTCACCGGTTACCAAGTTTACCTCTATAAGGGTGATGTTCGCGATTGCTTCAATTTACAACCTTGAAGTACATCAAATAGACGTCAAAATGGCCTTCCTCAATTGTGAACTTAACAAAGAAATTTACATTCATCAACCGAAAGGTTATGTGGTTCAAGAACAAGAACACAAGGTATGTAAACTCAACAAATCTTTATATGGTCTTAAACAAACACCTAGGCAATGGTATAAAAAGTTCAAGAAAGAGATCAAGAAATTTGACTTTAAAAGTAGCAAGGTTAAGAATTGTGTCTTTACTAAAGTCACAAAAGATTTTAAAGTCTTGATCACTCTTTATGTTGACGATCTTCTTATTTTGGCACAAACATAAAAAGTATTAACGAGACTAAGTCCTTTTTAAATCAAGTTTTTGATATTAAAGACTTAGGTCCAGTTGATGTGATCTTAGGTGTCAAAGTTTATAAAAAGAATGGTAACAATCTCATTACATAGAAAAGTTGCTTAAGAATTTTTGATTACTTTGATAGCAAACCTAGTAAAACACCTATAGATCCTTCTAATAAACTCGTGCTTAACCAAGGAGAACCTATTAATCAAAAGGAGTATGCTAAGATCATAGGTAGTTTAATCTATGCTATGAATCATACTAGACCGGATATTGCATGTGCTGTTGGAATATTGAGTAGATTTACTAGTAATCATAGTAATGAACATTGGTATGAATTGAGTAGATTATTGAGATATTTGAAGCATACTTTAAATTATGGTTTGCATTACAAATGTGAGACTCCTATTTTGGAATGTTATAGTGATGCAAATTGGGCTTCGGATAAGATAAGTTCCAAGTCCACTAGTGGTTGGTTGTTCACTATAGAAGGTGCTATTATTTCTTGGTCATCAAAGAAACAAACTTGTGTGGCATTATTTTCCATGGAATCTGAGTTCATTTCAATATCTCATGCCACCAAGGATTTACTTTGGTTTAAAAGGTTTCTTAAATGTATTCCTTTTATTGAGAGAACCAAAGGACCAATCACTTTATATTGTGATAATCAAGCTGCTATTTACAACACAAAGAATGAAAGATTTTCTAACAATAGCAAGCATATTGCTATGAGATACAATCATGTGAGAAGTGTTGTAAAGAAAGGTAAGGTTAATTTAGAGTACCTACCAACAAATCAAATGTTAGCAGATCTCCTTACTAAATCCTTGTCGGGTGATAAAATAGCTAACACTATGAGAGATATGGGACTAGTACCGGTTACTAGAGATAATCTTGATTGATAACAACTCTATCTCATTGATGTCGTTTAAGAAATTGATCCTTTAAGTTTAAAGGATAATCTCTTCATTCAATGATCATTGTGTATAAGAGTTCAATGGATATCAATCTTGAATTGTCCGAGGAATTTATGTATGAGATACATAATATCCAATGCATCAATTTTTGGAATAGTGGGGGAAAAGAAAGAAAATAACTATTCCTTATAAAGTTTCATATCTAGATGCATTGTTATTCACAACAAAGAGGTTGGACATAAAGTCCTTAATAAACTTGTAGCTCATTGAGTAGAGTGATAAGTAAAAAAAAAAAAAAGTTGTGAACACTCTCGACAAAGTCTACCTATGCAAGTAGAGAAGTGAGAGGCCGCTTCTTATGGATTTTCGGTTAATCCTAGAGTACTTTCTAGTACAGGATAAAGCGAAGGCCCATGTATTAAATTGCGCTGCCATTTGGAGGAACACACGAACCAGTGTAGAGTGTGAATATGTTTCCTTGTGTCTCATATTCAATCTAAAGGTTCAAGCTTTGGCCACCTATCAGACATACACTTTACATAAGAACCTATTTGTATATTTTCTTTAGGATGTGTAGACACCGAATTTTATCCGGATTTAATTTATTTTTTTAATTAAATAAAAGAAAACAAAAAAAAAAAGAAATCAGAAAATCAAATAAAAAAAGAAGAAGAAAATCAAAAAATTCAAAAAATTCAAAATAAAAAAATAAAAAAAGAAAGAAACAAGTTTGGGTTGAAATGAAATTCTTCTTTGGATTGAACTTGGACTCTAAGAGTTTTGATTGGAACAAAAAATCATTCTTGATCAGATTGAAGACTTCTAACTAGATTAAAACCTAATTTCCTTCCCTTTTTAAAGAACCTTCAGATTCAACAACAAGAACACATCAGAAAATATACAATTTTCAGAATAAGCAAGCAAGATCAGTAGAAAAAAAAAGTTTTTTTTTGGTGAATTTCGAAAATTTGATTCTTAGTGCTAAGAGTTGTTTCGAAGAGTGTTTAGTAGTGGAAAATCTTAGTTTTAATTAGACGAAGCTTAGGTTGAAGTTTGGTGATCGTTCGGCGACCAACGGTGGAGATCAGAGAGGTTGAAGTTGCGACTTTCAAACTCAGATCTAGGATTATCGGGCTTGATTCGGGAAAAACTAAGTTGATTTTTGGAAAGAGAAGATCGAAAGGAATTTTTAGAGATTTTTTGGGATTTTTTTGAGATCGAAGATCGACGGCGGTGGTGGCGGCGGCAGCTGGCAGTGATCGAAATCTGAATTTTTTTTGGGTTTGTTCTTGGTGTTCTTGGTGTTTTGAAGAAGAAGAATTTGAGAGAAAAGAAGAAGTTTTTTTTTTTCTTTCTAGAAAGGTAAAAAAGTGAACAATTTTTTTTTTTGTTTTTGAATGGAACCAGCAACGGGTCGATTTGGCCCGCACCTGGGCCCGACCCAGTTGCTAGTTGCATTTTTTTTTTCTTTTGTTTCTATTTCCTTTTGTATCCTTTTTTACACCTTAAACCTTTTTTTTTGGTTGATTTGAGTACTTTTTTTTTCCTTTTATATTATTTGTTTAAATGTTAATTAATTATTTATTGTGACCAATTTTATTTTTAGTTTTGATGTTTGCAGGTATTTTTTTATGAATCAACTTTGAACGATTTATTATTTATATTACTATTATATTATTATTTTTAATTACTATTATTATATTATTTTCAAATATTATTATTATTATATATATATTTTTTACTATTATTTTTTATTAACTCTTATATTATTTTTTAACTATTATATTATTTTTACTATTATATATATTTTTAACCATTATTATTTATTATTAATTATTTTTAACTAGAATTTTAATTATATTTTATGATTAATTATTAATTTGATATATATTTTTTTATTTATTAATAAGATAAGTTTTTAATCGAGGATTAGTTATTTTTAAATTAATAAATTGAGATCTTTTTCAATGATGAAATTCGAAGAGATCACGAATGGTGGATTTTTAAGAAATTTCTAGGTGAGAGAATTTTTTTAAAAATTCTCCAGAATGAATGGAAGGATTTTTTTAAGAGATGATTTTCGATATCAATAAAGGTCAATTTTTTTTTTTGAAATAATTAATTTTCAACATTTTTTGTTCTCAAGATGATTTTCCATAATAAATGCTTAATTAAATTGAAGGATAGAATCAGATTTTTTCTGATGATGAAATTCAAGTAAGTCGCGAATGGTTGACTTTTAAGAAATTTCTAGGTGAGAAAAATTCTTTTAAAAATTCTCCAGAACGAATGAAAGAATATTTTAAAGGATGATTTTCGATATTAAAAATCAGAATTTATTTTTCGAACAAACATTAATAAAATGAGGATTAATTTTGGAAGATTTATTTAAGAGAAATAATTTTGTTAAACAAACTAATTTTTCCGAAGACGAAGCCTCTTCAATAGAACGAATGGTTTTTTTTTAATGCTCTCGAGGGGAGGAAACATTTTTTAGTAATTTCTCCAGAATGAATGGAAGGAAAACCTAAAGAAATGATTTCCAAGATTTCTAACTTGAACAATTAAAATGAAATAGGATAGACAAGACAATTTAATTAAGACTTTTTAAGTATCACAAGACTAATTAGGTACTGTATGGATGGGCGTTGTGAGGGTGCTAATCCTTCCTCACACGTAACCGTACTCCCGAACCTAGTTCTGATAAGTAGGCCAGAACCTATTCTTTTTAAAGTGCCTTAGTCAAGCTTAGGATTACTTTAAAAGGGATAGATTCATATAAGTTACTAATCACACCTAGATTAGATGATTAGTGGCGACTCCATTGATTTGTGTCTAGCATGCTGAATTTGTATTTGGCACGATATGACAGTTTGGCGACTCCACTGGGGACATTAGAGAGTCGAGCCATAAATTAGTCTTGTGATACCTTAGGTTTTAAATATTGGTCTTTAAGTGTTTAATTTTTATGTATTTATTTGTTCATTTATTTTTATTTTTGATTTTGTTATTTGTACTAACAAAATTTTTTTCTTGTACATTTGTGGGTAAAGGAAGGTTTGAACGTCCTTTCGCACACACAACACATTGCATATCATAAAGCCCTATACCCGAGCTCGTCCCTTTTAGGAAGGGGTAAAGTACCTACGCCTTCGAGGGGTGAAAACCCCTGCAACGGCTAGCGAAACACCTCCAAAGTGTAAAGTACCAAAGTTTTTTAGAGGTGATAACCTCCGCCATAACTTTGGAAAATACTCCCACCCGAATTGAACCCTTCCGGTTGGAGCCTGTAATGGGTGAGGAATGGGGTGCTTACTCATTCTACATGGATGATGTTAAGGAGCAATTTGGGGACCTTTTTAGCTTGGTCAAGTATCCTAAACCCAGCATATAAACAATACTTAAGTGGCCAAACTTTAAGATAGAGCCATGTTCATCCTTATATAGAGAAGAACCCAAACTTAGGACACATGAAGGGACATTGGAGCCTGTAATGGGTGAGGAATGGGGTGCTTACTCATTCTACATGGATGATGTTAAGGAGTAATTTGGGGACCTTTTTAGCTTGGTCAAGTATCCTAAACCCAGCATATAAACAATACTTAAGTGGCCAAACTTTAAGATAGAGCCATGTCCATCCTTATATAGAGAAGAACCCAAACTTAGGACACATGAAGGGACACTTCTTACCCTATACTTTTTCATTAACATGATGCTTGTTTATCTGACACATTTGTTTTGTTGATATGCTCACCATGATAATGTATTGCTTACACATGTTGTTGTATTTTTGTCCTTTCATAAGTTTGCTGATATGATATCTAACTTCTTGTTTTCTTTCTTTCCTTCTCTTTCTCATTGCATTCGCATCATGCATCATACTAGATATCTTGCTGCATAACAGTCTTTGATAAGAAGAATCTTTACTGTCACCCATGAAAATCCTAGTAAGATCCGAGTATGCAAAGTTTGAATCCCCGAGTTGTTTGAAGTTCAGGTTCGAAAAGGTTCAGTGAAATAAAGGAGACTGTCTACCAGTCGGCTATATGTCCATACTCCCCGAGGAGGTTCGTTTAGACCTTACACAGAATGATCTTGTCGATTTAGTTGACCTCTGGAGACCTTGGAACAGGGAAAAACAAGAAATATTTCAGCAAAGGTATGGTGACCTCACGTTACTCCTCCAAGTCACAGTAGACACCAACTAAATTCAGGCGATGATACATTTCTGGGACCCTTCTTATAGATGTTTCGTCTTTAATGAGGTAGACATGGTACCCACTATTGAAGAATACTCTGCAATGCTCCGTTTCGACTACCAAGATCCTGACAAAGTTTACTTGAAAGATAAAATGGGCTATCTGATGGAGACTCAATTAAGAGTTGTAAACCCAAGTGCAGGTTATGCTCAAGTAATAAATTCTCGGGTGTCCGAGGTCGAACCACAGGGAAGCATATTAGTAAGTATAAGTTTATAAATATATAAGAAAGATAAAGTAAACAAGATATTAGAGAACAAAATAAACAAAATAAAATAAAAGAAATTAAACAAGATATAAAAAACAATAAGAAAAGATGTTGAGGTTAGAGAATCCACTCTTGGTGTTATGCTAAGATTAATCTTGTTTTATTACACAATTGAAATTCACACATAAGGGAGATTCCAATCGGAAGGTTTAGCAATTCAGTCCAAATTGTCCAACGTCCATAGCATATGATATTATGTTCATTTGGTGTCCTCAAAACTCATAAAAAGAGTCCAAGCATTCCTTATGCCAAGGTATATGTCTACAACAAATCAAGGTTATGAAACCAAGCATTTACTGTGCCATTTTCATTGTCAATAATGAATCAAGATCTCTACTTTGCAAGTATGATTTTAAACCAAAAGAAAATATTATCTATACTAGTGTTTATAAATGATAATTCATTTTAGCTCATGTTTAAGAGACTAACCTTAGCATTTACCAAGAGCTTCACCTCATCACCTCAACAATATGATTAGCAATACATACTAGATATGAATAAAATGAAAAGAAATGTAAGAAGCATAAGTAAATAAAGAAAAAGAAAACTAGAGAAAGGAAATAAGAAGAAAACTTAGAGAATTTTATTACAATGGCTAATATCCTACCAATGTACAATGATACTCATCCAAGGCCCTCTATTTATACACATTTTGGAGATCTAAATGACAAGAGACAAGCTTTATAAATTTCAAAGGTAGGTATAATAGGTGGGTGCATTTTTCTAACAATTTTCGTCATATTGTATGACAATTCTGATCAGCCAGATTGATGGTCGATTTTGTCAATGTTGGAGGCTCGATCTGATCAAATGGTCTTCTAGAAAAATATACCCCTATCAGTTACGGATCCATAGCCATTGGAATCAGATCATTTGCTCATGTGGATCGGAAGATATGGTCAAAATACCAAAACAGGTCAGCACAGACGTCATTGTACATCAGCCAACTTGATGGTCGATTTCGCTAGGGAAAACGACTCCGTTTCAAGAAGTGTAAAACATGAAAAAGATAGATATGCCTCTTAACTTTGCACTGTAAAAAATTCAGCCTTATTGATTCAGTGAAACTCCAGATATAGCTGATATGGCAAAAGGTGTCGGAACTGGAACTGAATTGGATTTGCCCTTTATTCTTGATTTAACCTAGTAATCTGAAATCACTCAAAGAAACTCGTGAAAAACACCAAATTACATAAAAATATAAAATATCATAAACACAATTAGACTAAGCAATAATAACTCGTATTTGACACAAAACAATAATAAAACATAGCTAAAAACTATATAATTATACGAGTTATCACTATCCCAGGAAAGTTGCTAAGATGTTGGGGATCAGTCTGTCTGAAGTGGACCATCATGTCGTGGAGAAAGGTGAATATAGTTATATCACATAGGAGTTTCTACGAGATTTCATTAGGGAGCATCTCAACGATGAAGAAGGTATGAAAGCAATGGCGCTTGCCCTTTATGGGATGGTTGTCTTTCCCAAAATCTTGGGGCATGTCGAGATGGCCGTAGTAGACTTGGTTGATCAGATTGAGCACCGGCTGAATGTGGCACCAACAATATTGGCAGAAACTATCAGATCGTTGAATCACTGTCGACGATTGGGAAATGGACGCTTTACTAGATGCATACAATTACTGTACATATGGATGAAAAGCCATTTTGAATGCATTAAGTCATACTTCACCTTTGACGTTCCCATTCAGGAATTCTGTAACAGTGTTTGGCCGAACGCAAAGGCAAAACGCGTTTGGATGTCATTTTTCCGCAAGCTCAAGAATCGAGAAGTTGTGTGGTTAGCTCATTGGATGAAGCTTGATTCTGTGTTATATATTTGTGGAAATCAACCTTGGGTACCTCTTCCAGGGCTATGGGGGGTCATTAGTTACGCACCTATTTTGGTCCTTAGGCAGGCTGGACATGAACAATTTATTCCTATGATGCAAAGGCTCAATCATTTGGAATTCTCTTATGCGGACGATGGGGCTTCAGAGATGAAAGAAGATCTCGCCAAAGTTTGGAAACAAACCATCCGGGTCGACCAAGGTTGCCTTTCGAGCGGTGTTACTGCTGAGTATCTTGTGTGGCAAGCTAGGCGAGACAAAGATGTGGTATTTCCTTGGAAAAGAAATTCAAATATCCCAGTTCAGCTCACTCAGTCAGACTCAGTGCTGGAATTAGAGTTAACCAAGAGGAAATCTGTAGACACCTAATTTTGTCCGGACCACTAAACATGTATGTTTTCTTCCCATATTGATGATTCCGAGTATAAAAAGACTGTTTTCATCCTGCAGGTGGTACTCCGAGACTTAGTTTAAGAGGGCGAGCACAAAAAGACAAACTTGAAAAAAAGTCAACCCCGAAAAAGTCAACTCCAAAAAGTCAACTATTGAAAAAGTCAACCCACTTTCAAAATCAAGATTTTAAGTTCAATTGAAAAATGGCGAAAGAATTTTGATAATCCGAGGTCTACATTGAAAGATATGGAGTTCGGAAGTTGGGATTTGGAGATTCAGTAGAAAAGAAACCCTAATCCAAGAAATTTGGGGAAAAGTGCTTAAACGATCAAACTGGTCGAAATTGAAGGTTCCAAATGAAAGATAAGCACTGACTACGGGTAATGGAGAAGTCACTTGCAAGAAAAACCAAAAGAAAAGTCAATCCGGGAGAAAACCGAGAATTAGGGTTTCTAGTGGATTTCAGTGAAATCGGGAAGAATCACAGAAATGGCCCGACTTGGTAAGACCAAAGCCCCCAATGGATGAAGAATGGTTAAAAAGGATGGCCCAAGGCTCAGATTGAAGAAAATCTGAAAATCGGATTTGTTTTGAGCAAAACCGGGGTTCGGAGGTAAAAGGGCAAAATTGGAAAAATTTGGGAAAAATAGCAAATGGACTCCGAAAATTATGGAAAATTTGTCAATCTCATTCTTAAATCATTTGAAAGAGATTGGTAAAAGAAAATCTTGATTCCGAGTTTGTTTGCAAAATGGCCAAATCCCGGGCTTCTTATGGAGTAATTCAAAAAGATAAATCCCGGAAAAATAGCAAATGGACTCCAAAAATTCTGAAATTTGGTAAATCTCATTTTTAAATTATTTTGAAGAGATTGGCGAAAGAAAATCTTGATTCCGAGTTCATTTGCAAAATGGCTAAATCCCGAGCTTCCTATGCAGTAATTCAAGCCGATAAATCCCGAAAAAATACCAAATGAGCTCCAAAAATTACGAAAACTTCCAGATCACACTTTTTAATTATTTTGAAGAGATTGGTGAAGAAAAATCTTGATTTGGATCTCGTTTAAAAAATGGTAAAAAGTAGGGGCATAAAAGGACATTTTGGGAAGAAAAAATCCAAATAAATAGCAAACGGACTCGGATAATTTTGAAAACTTCCAGAACTCAATATTTTATTATTTTGGAAGTATTAAAAATCGAAAAATTGAATTTGGAGCCCGTTTGATATTTATTTTGCATCCGGGATGGCAAAATGGTCATTTCACCCAAGCAACCGAAAAGGGCTTTTTGGGCCCTTCAAAAAATCAGAGTTGGGCTGGAAAAAAGATGTCAACATTTTTCTTGGACAGCTGTAACTTGAGAGGGCTGAGATGCTAATCTAAGGGTGATAATTTCATGACTTTTCATCTTGAATTATTGGCCATTTGATTGAAATTAGGTTACACAAAAATGACAACATCTTGGAGTCCATATAAGCATCATTTTCTGCCAGCCCTAGAGGAGGGAGGCAGATTTTGTTTTTTCTTTTCCATTTTGGCTGATTTCTCTTAGTTTTTCTTAGTTTTTTATCTTCTTGGTTGAGAGCAAAAAAAGAAAAGTTTAGAAAAAAAGGAAAGTTTGAAGAGAAAAGCTTGAAATATTAGCTTCTTGAGGTTGCTCTTGAGCACCAACTCTTGCACTTTCATTTTCTATTCTTATTTTTTGCTCTTTTAATCTCTACTTGGTGAGTTTTCATTTTAAAATAATGTTTCTTGTTCTTCCTTCATTTCCTTTCTTAAGTATATTTTTTTTACATTTTGTTTTTATAATAAACTCACCATGGCCAAATGGCCTACATTATTTATTTTAAGTTGTTGTTTTTGATTCATTTTACCATATTGTTTATGCTATTTTCTTTATTTTTGATGTTTTAAATATTATGTTATTTCATGTTCTTAAGTTATATTTAATTTGGTTGCTTTATTTGTTGCCATTTATGTCTTAGATATCATGTTTTTGCATTTTTAATTTTCTGTTTTCATGTTGTTTAAATTTGAGCATGTTTTAGAGTTAGCATATTAAGTGTTTGTGAAAATGCTTGTGTGATTCTTTGCATGATTCTTGTTTTATATCTTAGTGAGCATGTTTTAGATTTGGTATATTAGGTGTTTGTGAAAATGCTTGTGTGATTTTTGTGTTATGACTTAGTTTTTCATGCTAGCATACCAAGTGTTTGTGAAAATGCCATGCTTGTTGGAGCTTGGGGCCATTTGGCTACTCCATGTGTTTTGCATTGTGTGTTGTATTTTTGTCATGCTAGTTGTTAGGTTTTTGCATTTGCATGATATTTGGTTGGATTTTTGAATTAAGCATGCCTTGTGTTTGTGAAAATGCCATGCATGTCTTAGGTCTAGGTTACATTAAATGCCATGCAAGTTCATGTTAGGTCTAGGCCATATTATTTGTGTCATGCATTTTCCTTACATTTAGGTTTAGATCCATGCATTTCATGCATTATGTTTGCTGCATTGTTTCATGCATTTCATGGTCATGCCACTTGAATAATGACTTGAGCCAATTAATGGTTCAAGATCATGCTCTCTTGAGCACACTTGTGGAAAATTAAGTTTGTCAAATTGATTACTCTACCTTTGTGTTTTTTTTTTTATTTAGCCAATTTTTATCTAACTTTCAAAGAGTCCTAGCTACTGCTTTCAAGTCATTTTATGAGTTTCAAATATTTTTATTTTTATTTTTAAATGATTTTATCAAAGACAAAAAATGTGTTGGCAAAGCAGTTTTTTTTCCACCCAAAACTCGTACATCTCCGATTTTTCTGGGAATTCATCTTTGATCAGAAAATTAAGCCAATTTTTTCTCATATAGTTTTATATGTCCTGAGTCTCCAGTATTGTTTTTAGAATTTTTGGAATTTTTAAAAATAGGGTAAAAAATCGTGGATTAAAACTGGACAGTGGAGTCAGGATTGAATTTAAAGAAAAACAAAGCAGTTTTTTCTCCTCCAAAAACTCGTACATCTCTGATTTTTCTGGGAATTCATCTTTGATCAAAAACTTAAGCCGATTTTTTCTCGTGTAGTTTTAAATGTCGTGAGTCTCCAGTATTTTTTTCAGAATTTTTGGAATTTTTTAAAATAGGGTAAAAAATCGTGGATTAAAACTGGACAGTGGAGTCAGAATTGAATTTAAAGAAAAACAAAGCAGTTTTTTCTCCTCCAAAAACTCGTACATCTCTGATTTTTCTGGGAATTCATCTTTGATTCGAAAATTAAGCCGATTTTGTTTCGTGTATTTTTACATGTTTTGAGTTTCCAGTATTTTTTTTAGAATTTTTGGAATTTTTAAAAATAGGATAAAAATTCGTGGATTAAAACTGGACAGTGGAGTCAGAATTGAATTTAAAAAAAAAACAATTTTCTGTTTTGGTTAATTTACTTAGAGTGGGCTGATTAGAAGGGTTAGCTACTGACTTAGGGTAATTTCTAAGCCTTTTCAAACTCTAAAAATGGTTTTTCAAGTCCCGGGTTAAGGGTAGTCAAGTCCGGATTTTTTAAACTTAGGAAATTAGAGCCATTTTAAAGAAATTAGCCCAGTTTTTATTTTTAATTCAAGCTTTTCAAAATTGTTTTCAAACAATCACAAAGTATTTTGGTTTTAGAATATTTAATTTGACATATTTTCCTAAGGTAGCCGGATATCTTTTTAGATATACGGATTTCCTTAATTAAAGGAAAAAAATACATTTCATGCATTGCATTTTTATATTCATGCATTTTATATAATATGTGATTCTTGCTATAATAATTTCTATGATATTGTTGTTATTTTGATTTATATTTTTTGATGTTACATGGTTTATTATATGGTTTCGAATATTTCATGATATCCTATGCTTTTATTTAGTTATCTTTATTTAGCATATACGTATTCATTTATTTTAAATGTTTTCAAAAGATAATGGTTTTCAATAAGAATAAAGATATTCCCGAGTTAAAATAATTCATGAGTTCTCTACCGGGTTTGCTGGAGGGAATATCATCAATTATCATTAATAAAGGAATATCTTTCTTTCAAAAAAGAGAATGATTCGGAAAGTTTTCCAAAACTAATTAAAATTTCTATATTTTGCCACGTTTGTTGGGGAATATAGGAAAATTTTGAATTTATAAATTCTGGATCATTTTCAATAAAAAAAATGAAATTATTTTTCTTTAAATTGGGAATTAACTTGAAATACTAAATTTAAAACCAACTTTTTACCGAGACTTGAGATAACACACGATTAATAAGGTACCGATTTATACGGGCGTTGTGGGGGTGCTAATCCTTCCCCACACGTAACCGACTCCCGAACCCGCTTCTTTGATTTCTCTGGTTTAAAACGCAGACTTGAAATTGGTTTTTAAAATGTTTTAATTAATTTTTAAAATATTTTATAAAACCGGTTTTAATAGGTGGCCGATCACACCTAGCTAAAAAAGATTGGTGGCGACTCCATGTCTTTTTTAAGGTCATTTTCAAAACCTTCATTTTTCTAGAGGAATTAAGTCGACTTTTCCTCGATTTTTTTTAATGTCACGCCTAACGAATAATAAAGTCTTGCGATGAGACTCGTCGTTATTTTTTTTTTAGGTTGCGACAGCTTGGCGACTCCGCTGGGGACATATTAGAGAGTCAGGCCTAGAATTAGTCGTGTGTTATCAAAGTCTCGGTTTTGTTGGTTTAATTGGTATTTAATTTTAATTCCCACATTTTTTTTAATAAGGAGAATTTTGAAAATAATAAAATATTTTTAAATATGTTCATACTCATGTGCATGCATTTTATTATTGTTCTCTAGCTATTTAAGGTTGTATATTATAATTGCTTGTTGGTTAATGCGTTACACTATTCTTGAATGTTTTAATTGCTAGGGCATTTAGAATAAGGGGTGTAGAATAGGTGGTGACAGGTTTATTTTGTTTCTCCACACACACTACACGTGCATTTGCATAACATGAATCCTCTACCCGGGTTCCGTCCTTTTAAGTGGGAGTAAAGTAACTAAGCCTTCGTGATTGATCCTCCGTATGGGCTAGTGAAACACTTTCGGAGTATAAAGTACCTAATGCCTTCGTGATGATCCTCCGCATGGGCATAGGAAAATATACTCTAACGAATTGAACCCGCTTTTATCGGGGTGCCTTACTAGCCTTCACCGGCGACAGTGAGGAACAATTCGGGGCCTTAGAACCGATTCACCCTCATATAGTTGAACCTAGGCGAAGCCATCCCGAATTTCCGTTAGATATACCGAAAATAGGAACACATGGAGGGACATTTCTAAACTTTTTGTTACCTATTTTGCACTCCGAATAAGTGTGGTAGATCGGGCAACGATGTACGTACATCGCCCGTAATAAATGTGATACTCCGCCTCAAAGGCATCGTGATGCCTAAATAAGCAGATATTGTTGGGGCGGATGTTCATTAGCTGTTTTTTATTAAAAACAAAAAAAAAAAACAAAAAAAAAATCATGTTTCAAGCATTTTTGCATGTTGCACATTTCATGCATGTGTAAATAGAGCATGTACATTTTTGGTTGTATTATTGATCTCATTCATTGCAATAAATAGTTGGTAATTTAATTTGATGATTTCATAAAACCGGTAGTGTCACATGAACATTTGCATATTGTACCATAGTAAGATCCACCCTGAAAATCTTTTGAAAATGATGTGATTGGTTTATCAAAAAAAAAAATCAAAAAAAAAAAATTGTGTTAATTCATTTGTTTTTGCATGTATCATTTTGACATCATGTTATAGTCATAGCATGCATAGTCATTCATTGTAAGATACGTTTATGACATGCATGGTCATTATTTGTATATACTTATGTATGAATTTATTCTTTCTTTACATGCATCATGTTGGCATCAAGTTGCATTCATGCATTCATAGTCAGCATGATTTTTCTATATATATCCATATATCAATTTATTCTTTCTTTACATGCATCATGTTGGCATCAAGTTGCATTCATGCATTCATAGTCAGCATGATTTTTCTGTATATATCCATATATCAATTTATTCTTTCTCTATATGCATCATGTTAGCGTCAAGTTGCATTCATGCATTCATAGTCAGCATGATTTTTCTGTATATATCCATATATCAATTTATTCTTTCTTTATATGCATCATGGTAGCATCAAGTTGCATTCATGCATTCATAGTCAGAAATGATTTTCCTATATATATCCATGCATTAATTTGCTTATTTTTTACATGCATCATGTTGGCATCAGGGTGCATTCATGGCATACATAGTCGTCATGTTATGCTCATGCATTAATTTTTCATATTGGCATCAGGTTGCATTCATGACATACACGGCCAGCATGACTTTCTTTGTATATACTCTGTGTCAGTCATTTATTCTTCACATGCATCATAATTGACATTATGTGGCATTCATAGTGTATATGATCATTCATTGGTAATGCATTTGGAACATACATGGTCATTCATTGTATATATCCATGCATTAATTTGCTTATTTTTTTACATGCATCATGTTGGCATCATGGTGCATTCATGGCATACATAGTCGTCATGTTATGCTCATGCATTAATTTTTCATATTGGCATCAGGTTGCATTCATGACATACACGGCCAGCATGACTTTCTTTGTATATACTCTGTGTCAGTCATTTATTCTTCACATGCATCATAATTGACATTGTATGGCATTCATAATGTATATGATCATTCATTGGGAAATGCATTTGGAACATACATGGTCATTCATTGTATATATCCATGCATTAATTTGCTTATTTTTTACATGCATCATGTTGGCATCAGGTTGCATTCATGGCATACACAGTCATCATGATATGCTCATGCATTAATTTTTCATATTGGCATCAGGTGGCATTCATGACATACACGATCAGCATGATTTTCTTTGTATATACTCTGTGTCAATCATTTATTCTTCACATGCATCATAATTGACATTGTGTGGCATTGATAGTGTATATGATCATTCATTGGGAAATGCATTTGGAACATACATAGTCATTCATTGCATATATCCATGCATTGATTTTTCTCATGTAAATGCATCATGTTGGCATCGTGTTGCATTTATAACATACATGGTCAACATGTTTCCACTGTATATGACCACACATAACTTTGTTTATCCTTCACATGCATCAAATTGCACTCATGACATTCATAGCTCATTCATCATGAAACACATTAATAAGATGAAATAGAAATTGGCTTAGCTTTGAAGAGTTTTCTTCGTCAGCTAAAAGCTATGACCCCAACAGCAAGTGCAAGTATCACATTGGGGCAATTGGGCATTCGACTAAAAAATGCAGACAACTGAAGGAAAGAATTGAAGGTCTTGTCCATGATGGCATTTTGATTCCAGAGCTTATCGAACATTGGAAATTTGTTTTACCATAGATTGATTTCCTCTTGAAGAATTTTGAGGATAAGATTTGTTATCTTTGAAAGCATGTCAATAGGAGCATTCTGATGCATATATTTCTACACTTTGATGATGAAAGCTTTTGTCTCATGATGACATCTACATGAAATAAATAAATTTTGAATTTAAATATTTTGTGTTCATTTTATTTTAGCAATAAATTTGAAAAAAAATAAAAAAATAAAAAAATAAAAAAATGAAACTTTGAGAAAATTTGTGGTACACAATAAATAAGTGGTTTTCACATGAAATAATGAACAATCTTGAGAATATTGATGATCATTGTTAGAAATGACCCAATATCTTTAGCCTTCTCTTTTAGGCTTTCCTAAGCCTAAATCTTTTGAACCGAGACCATTTGAAAGACCTAATGCTTCAAGGAATATGAATGATTTGACTTCATAAAACCATTGTCATCACAGAATAAGCAAAGACATAGATCTTAGTCTAGGCTATGAACAAAGGAACGAACTTTTTGAAAATTTTCAAATTCCTTGAAAATCAAACAAATGAGACATTCTTTCAAGAATCCAGATTTTGATAATTTGGTGTGTGTCAAGATTTTGCTAAAACCATTCATGACCTTTCCCAATGACCACAAAACACTAATTGCCCAGACATCACTTCATGATTGACACCTTGGGGCACAATGATTAAACTAGATTATCCCTTGTCCCAGAGAAAACCTGCTTTTGGGTCATGTTTTCCTTGTCTCTTCAAAGAACTCAGATTGGAAACTCAACCTTTTCAAAACAGACCTAGACTTGCCATGTTCCTCGTTGATACAAATTCGCATGGTTAATCAAATTGGGGCATCATATGTGGAAATGATGGATACATAGTGAAGAAGGATGGGCTAATGCATGAATTATTGGGGGCATGCAACGAAAAAAAAAACAAAAAAAAAATAAAATTTGTGATATCATGCATATGAGAATTCGGATGATTCCAAAGTGCAAAATGAAATTCTGAATATCTATTTCCCCTAGGGATTGCTTTTCAATGTGAATATTTGTGCTTGACATGAGAAATGGCCATCTTTCATATCCCTTTCACACAAAAAGAAATTATCCATAGTCACCCCTTTTGAGCCAAAAGAATTCTTTCTTCTTTGAACCCTGATCAAGGATTACCCTCTACACTGGGGGGCAAATGCAAGGAAAGATCTTTTCAAAGATCATTGAGAAATGAGTGATAGCTCAAGGACAGACACAAAGCAAATGGAGCCCCGAATAAATACGGGCTCACTCTGTCAAAGAAAAAGAAGAGAAAAAGATGGTGAAATGAAAGACAAGAAAAACAAAAGAAAAACACAATGAAAAAGAAAATGTGTGTGAAAGACATGGCAAATTGAAAGCCAAGAGCAAGGAAGAAAAAGAGCAAAGTCAAAAAGAAAGAAATGTCCAATAAGGGACAAATGCTTCAAAGAGAATCCTCCTCAAGAAATGATCCTTGATCTGATTACCCTCAAACACATATTTTGGGCCTATTTATCCTTTCTTTCTGAACCCTGAGCCATGGCCTACATTATATGCTTTAAAAGTCCATTTTGATCAAGCATGAATATTTAATTTGAAGGGTTTTTCCTCGGATTTTATCCTATCTCATCGAATTATCATTTCACTAAGGAAGAATTTAGAATTCTCAAGTGTGTGGTAAAAAAAAAAAGGAAAGAATGGGACTCTAGGGCGAAAACCCAAAAACGGGCGGTCTAGAGTAAATTTGGAAATTTTCGATGCCATCTATGCCGATACCCAAAAAAAAAAAAAGGTCATCTTAAAAAAAGGTGGTCATCGAGGAACATCTAGGATTTCCTGAACCCCCCAAATTGTCAGCTCTCATTCGGAGGATTGTCTTCAAAAACTGAAACTTTGTTCCCAAGATTAAATTTTCCGGTTTAAACATCCCAGCCAATTTGTTCCCAAGATTAAACTTTCCGGTTTAAACATCCCAGCCAATCTTGGTGCTTGACAAAATGCCTTGATATGGAAACTAAAAGAATGTTGAATTTGTTTGGTTCTCAATGAATTCATGATTTATAAAACCTGTTCCATTTGTGAGCCTAGAAGGGATATACATTTTTGTCATGAAGTTTTCCTGGAAAAGCCAGAATCTTGTTATACCAAGCCTTGCCAATCCCAGTTGAAAAAACCCAGATTGATACTTAGAGAAATTTCTAACAATGATCATCAGTCTTCAAAAGATTTGTACATCACACATTGTGGGGTTAATATTTTTTGTTCAGAAGTTTTCAAAATGCGAAAACAAATAAAGAGATTTTTTTGAAATACCCATTTTGATGCTGGCATGAGACAAGGATTTTTCTAACTCAAAGGTGTAGAACTGCCAGGATAGGTCTTGACTTCCAGATATGAGAAGAAGAAATAGAACCCGGTTCAGATCTCTGTTGATGAAAGTTTGAAAATTGTTGGGGCAAAGAGAATAGCCAAAATGAATTGAAGATATACTCTGATTTGAAGAGGAAAAATGAATTTGAAAGGCTAAGCAAAAGTCTAGAAAAACAGCCGGGGGCACTTGCATCACTCATGAGCACTCATCTCTTTATCGAGCTTTTGCATCTATACAGTGTCGGCAAGCATTTGCATCATTCATGGGTATTTGCATTGGCATTATTCCATAAGCATCTGTATTTTACCTTTACATTTACATTCTTCATGGAATTCGTATTTGTGTCATCTCAAACAATTGCATCATTTCTAGAATCATTGCATTTTCGTTAATGTGTGGTAATTGTAGTTACACCATTCATAAACGAGTTACATGAACACAATTAGTAGGGGCATCTGCATCATGAAACATGGGCATCAATCCAAGTCATTTACATTTGCATTAAAGACATTTGCACCAGTTTAAGTCATTTCGTATCTTATTCAACATATGCATTTGCATCAAAAAGCATTCGCATCTTCTCAAAATCTTTAGGTTAATTTTCAACAATTCTTCAGCACCATTTTTAAGACCTCCGGGCATAATTCATAGGTAAGACCTCCGGGCAACATCTTTAAGACCTCCGGGCATAACTTTTTTCAGGGGTAAGGCCTCCGGGCACTATTCTTAAGACCTCCGGGCATCATTTTTAAAGTCGCATACAGCGCATTTTTTCCAAATTATGGGTAAGGCCTCCGGGCACCATTCTTAAGACCTCCGGGCATCATTTTTAAAGTCGCATACAGCGCATTTCTTCCAAATTATGGGTAAGGCCTCCGGGCACCATTCTTAAGACCTCCGGGCATCATTTTTAAAGTCGCATACAGCGAATTTTTTTCAAATCACGGGTAAGGCCTCCGGGCACCATTCTTAAGACCTCCGGGCATCATTTTTAAAGTCGCATACAGCGCATTTCTTCCAAATTATGGGTAAGGCCTCCGGGCACCATTCTTAAGACCTCCGGGCATCATTTTTAAAGTCGCATACAGCGCATTTCTTCCAAATCACGGGTAAGGCCTCCGGGCACCATTCTTAAGACCTCCGAGCATCATTTTTAAAGTCGCATACAGCGAATTTCTTCCAAATTATGAGTAAGGCCTCCGGGCACCATTCTTAAGACCTCCGGGCATCATTTTTAAAATCGCATACAGCGCATTTCTTCCAAATTATGGGTAAGGCCTCCGGGCACCATTCTTAAGACCTCCGGGCATCATGTTTAAAGTCGTATACAGCGCATTTTTTCCAAATCACGGGTAAGGCCTCCGGGCACCATTCTTAAGACCTCCGGGCATCATTTTTAAAGTCGCATACAGCGCATTTCTTCCAAATTATGGGTAAGACCTCCGGGCACCATTCTTAAGACCTTTGGGCATCATTGTTAAAGTCGCATACAGCGCATTTTTTTCAAATCACAGGTAAGACCTCCGGGCAACATCTTTAAGACCTCCGGGCATAACTTTTTTTTTCAGGGGTAAGGCCTATGGGCACCATTTTTAAGACCTCCGGGCATAATTTTTCAAATCACATGTAACACCTCCGGGCAACATCTTTAAGACCTCCGGGCATAACTCTTTTTTCAGGGGTAAGGCCTATGGGCACCATTTTTAAGACCTCCGGGCATAATTTTTCAAATCACAGGTAAGACCTCCGGGCAACATCTTTAAGACCTCCGGGCATAACTTTTTTCAGGGGTAAGACCGTCGGGCACCAATTGGTAAGACCTCCGGGCACCAGTTTTTTAAGACCTCCGGGCACCAATTTTAAAGACCTTCGGGCATAAATTTTTCTTTTGAAAATCGAATTCGTTTTCTTAAGACGAATCGAGCCTTGTTTAGGCAGGGAATTCAATTTAAGGACAAAATCTTCAATTTATTGTTTAAAAAATAAATAAAAAATAAATAAAAATTGAAAAATTGAAAAGAGAAAAAAAATAGAAAAAAGAAAAAAAAAGTAGAAAATGAAAAATGAAAAATGAAAAAAAAAATAGAAAATGAAAAAAAAAATGAAAAATGAAAAATGAAAATGAAAAAGAAACCCCTTTCCCTTTCCTTCACATGTGATTTCACTGACCGTACAAAATTAGTGTTGGTTTATCTTTGCCTGATTCCTGATTCTCAGCAATAGCCAAAGAGGGGCAGCTGTAGACACCTAATTTTGTCCGGACCACTAAACATGTATGTTTTCTTCCCATATTGATGATTCCGAGTATAAAAAGACTGTTTTCATCCTGCAGGTGGTACTCCGAGACTTAGTTTAATAGGGCGAGCACAAAAAGACAAACTTGAAAAAAAGTCAACCCCGAAAAAGTCAACTCCAAAAAGTCAACTATTGAAAAAGTCAACCCACTTTCAAAATCAAGATTTTAAGTTCAATTGAAAAATGGCGAAAGAATTTTGATAATCCGAGGTCTACATTGAAAGATATGGAGTTCGGAAGTTGGGATTTGGAGATTCAGTAGAAAAGAAACCCTAATCCAAGAAATTTGGGGAAAAGTGCTTAAACGATCAAACTGGTCGAAATTGAAGGTTCCAAATGAAAGATAAGCACTGACTACGGGTAATGGAGAAGTCACTTGCAAGAAAAACCAAAAGAAAAGTCAATCCGGGAGAAAACCGAGAATTAGGGTTTCTAGTGGATTTCAGTGAAATCGGGAAGAATCACAGAAATGGCCCGACTTGGTAAGACCAAAGCCCCCAATGGATGAAGAATGGTTAAAAAGGATGGCCCAAGGCTCAGATTGAAGAAAATCTGAAAATCGGATTTGTTTTGAGCAAAACCGGGGTTCGGAGGTAAAAGGGCAAAATTGGAAAAATTTGGGAAAAATAGCAAATGGACTCCGAAAATTATGGAAAATTTGTCAATCTCATTCTTAAATCATTTGAAAGAGATTGGTAAAAGAAAATCTTGATTCCGAGTTTGTTTGCAAAATGGCCAAATCCCAGGCTTCTTATGGAGTAATTCAAAAAGATAAAACCCGGAAAAATAGCAAATGGACTCCAAAAATTCTGAAATTTGGTAAATCTCATTTTTAAATTATTTGGAAGAGATTGGCGAAAGAAAATCTTGATTCCGAGTTCATTTGCAAAATGGCTAAATCCCGAGCTTCCTATGCAGTAATTCAAGCCGATAAATCCCGAAAAAATACCAAATGAGCTCCAAAAATTACGAAAACTTCCAGATCACACTTTTTAATTATTTTGAAGAGATTGGTGAAGAAAAATCTTGATTTGGAGCTCGTTTAAAAAATGGTAAAAAGTAGGGGCATAAAAGGACATTTTGGGAAGAAAAAATCCAAATAAATAGCAAACGGACTCGGATAATTTTGAAAACTTCCAGAACTCAATATTTTATTATTTTGGAAGTATTAAAAATCGAAAAATTGAATTTGGAGCCCGTTTGATATTTATTTTGCATCCGGGACGGCAAAATGGTCATTTCACCCAAGCAACCGAAAAGGGCTTTTTGGGCCCTTCAAAAAATCAGAGTTGGGCTGGAAAAAAGATGTCAACATTTTTCTTGGACAGCTGTAACTTGAGAGGGCTGAGATGCTAATCTAAGGGTGATAATTTCATGACTTTTCATCTTGAATTATTGGCCATTTGATTGAAATTAGGTTACACAAAAATGACAACATCTTGGAGTCCATATAAGCATCATTTTCTGCCAGCCCTAGAGGAGGGAGGCAGATTTTGTTTTTTCTTTTCCATTTTGGCTGATTTCTCTTAGTTTTTCTTAGTTTTTTATCTTCTTGGTTGAGAGCAAAAAAAGAAAAGTTTAGAAAAAAAGGAAAGTTTGAAGAGAAAAGCTTGAAATATTAGCTTCTTGAGGTTGCTCTTGAGCACCAACTCTTGCACTTTCATTTTCTATTCTTATTTTTTGCTCTTTTAATCTCTACTTGGTGAGTTTTCATTTTAAAATAATGTTTCTTGTTCTTCCTTCATTTCCTTTCTTAAGTATATTTTTTTTACATTTTGTTTTTATAATAAACTCACCATGGCCAAATGGCCTACATTATTTATTTTAAGTTGTTGTTTTTGATTCATTTTACCATATTGTTTATGCTATTTTCTTTATTTTTGATGTTTTAAATATTATGTTATTTCATGTTCTTAAGTTATATTTAATTTGGTTGCTTTATTTGTTGCCATTTATGTCTTAGATATCATGTTTTTGAATTTTTAATTTTCTGTTTTCATGTTGTTTAAATTTGAGCATGTTTTAGAGTTAGCATATTAAGTGTTTGTGAAAATGCTTGTGTGATTCTTTGCATGATTCTTGTTTTATATCTTAGTGAGCATGTTTTAGATTTGGTATATTAGGTGTTTGTGAAAATGCTTGTGTGATTTTTGTGTTATGACTTAGTTTTTCATGCTAGCATACCAAGTGTTTGTGAAAATGCCATGCTTGTTGGAGCTTGGGGCCATTTGGCTACTCCATGTGTTTTGCATTGTGTGTTGTATTTTTGTCATGCTAGTTGTTAGGTTTTTGCATTTGCATGATATTTGGTTGGATTTTTGAATTAAGCATGCCTTGTGTTTGTGAAAATGCCATGCATGTCTTAGGTCTAGGTTACATTAAATGCCATGCAAGTTCATGTTAGGTCTAGGCCATATTATTTGTGTCATGCATTTTCCTTACATTTAGGTTTAGATCCATGCATTTTATGCATTATGTTTGCTGCATTGTTTCATGCATTTCATGGTCATGCCACTTGAATAATGACTTGAGCCAATTAATGGTTCAAGATCATGCTCTCTTGAGCACACTTGTGGAAAATTAAGTTTGTCAAATTGATTACTCTACCTTTGTGTTTTTTTTTTATTTAGCCAATTTTTATCTAACTTTCAAAGAGTCCTAGCTACTGCTTTCAAGTCATTTTATGAGTTTCAAATATTTTTATTTTTATTTTTAAATGATTTTATCAAAGACAAAAAATGTGTTGGCAAAGCAGTTTTTTTTCCACCCAAAACTCGTACATCTCTGATTTTTCTGGGAATTCATCTTTGATCAGAAAATTAAGCCAATTTTTTCTCATATAGTTTTATATGTCCTGAGTCTCCAGTATTTTTTTTAGAATTTTTGGAATTTTTAAAAATAGGGTAAAAAATCGTGGATTAAAACTGGACAGTGGAGTCAGGATTGAATTTAAAGAAAAACAAAGCAGTTTTTTCTCCTCCAAAAACTCGTACATCTCTGATTTTTCTGGGAATTCATCTTTGATCAAAAAATTAAGCCGATTTGTTCTCGTGTAGTTTTAAATGTCGTGAGTCTCTAGTATTTTTTTCAGAATTTTTGGAATTTTTTAAAATAGGGTAAAAAATCGTGGATTAAAACTGGACAGTGGAGTCAGAATTGAATTTAAAGAAAAACAAAGCAGTTTTTTCTCCTCCAAAAACTCGTACATCTCTGATTTTTCTGGGAATTCATCTTTGATTCGAAAATTAAGCCGATTTTGTTTCGTGTATTTTTACATGTTTTGAGTTTCCAGTATTTTTTTTAGAATTTTTGGAATTTTTAAAAATAGGATAAAAATTCGTGGATTAAAACTGGACAGTGGAGTCAGAATTGAATTTAAAAAAAAAACAATTTTCTGTTTTGGTTAATTTACTTAGAGTGGGCTGATTAGAAGGGTTAGCTACTGACTTAGGGTAATTTCTAAGCCTTTTCAAACTCTAAAAATGGTTTTTCAAGTCCCGGGTTAAGGGTAGTCAAGTCCGGATTTTTTAAACTTAGGAAATTAGAGCCATTTTAAAGAAATTAGCCCAGTTTTTATTTTTAATTCAAGCTTTTCAAAATTGTTTTCAAACAATCACAAAGTATTTTGGTTTTAGAATATTTAATTTGACATATTTTCCTAAGGTAGCCGGATATCTTTTTAGATATACGGATTTCCTTAATTAAAGGAAAAAAATACATTTCATGCATTGCATTTTTATATTCATGCATTTTATATAATATGTGATTCTTGCTATAATAATTTCTATGATATTGTTGTTATTTTGATTTATATTTTTTGATGTTACATGGTTTATTATATGGTTTCGAATATTTCATGATATCCTATGCTTTTATTTAGTTATCTTTATTTAGCATATACGTATTCATTTATTTTAAATGTTTTCAAAAGATAATGGTTTTCAATAAGAATAAAGATATTCCCGAGTTAAAATAATTCATGAGTTCTCTACCGGGTTTGCTGGAGGGAATATCATCAATTATCATTAATAAAGGAATATCTTTCTTTCAAAAAAGAGAATGATTCGGAAAGTTTTCCAAAACTAATAAAAATTTCTATATTTTGCCACGTTTGTTGGGGAATATAGGAAAATTTTGAATTTATAAATTCTGGATCATTTTCAATAAAAAAAATGAAATTATTTTTCTTTAAATTGGGAATTAACTTGAAATACTAAATTTAAAACCAACTTTTTACCGAGACTTGAGATAACACACGATTAATAAGGTACCGATTTATACGGGCGTTGTGGGGGTGCTAATCCTTCCCCACACGTAACCGACTCCCGAACCCGCTTCTTTGATTTCTCTGGTTTAAAACGCAGACTTGAAATTGGTTTTTAAAATGTTTTAATTAATTTTTAAAATATTTTATAAAACCGGTTTTAATAGGTGGCCGATCACACCTAGCTAAAAAAGATTGGTGGCGACTCCATGTCTTTTTTAAGGTCATTTTCAAAACCTTCATTTTTCTAGAGGAATTAAGTCGACTTTTCCTCGATTTTTTTTAATGTCACGCCTAACGAATAATAAAGTCTTGCGATGAGACTCGTCGTTATTTTTTTTTTAGGTTGCGACAAAATCACGCGAAGAAGAAGATGAATTAGAGTAGGAAAACCAAAGATTGCGAGTGAAGATAAAGAGAATAGAAGACAGTCAATCTGAGCAAAAAATTCGTGAATTGGATCATGAATGCAAGGTATGGAAGACGACCTTTGAGCGATTAGATGATTTGTTTTCGCAAAGGGTTTTGGAGCTTGAAAATATGGGAGTAGAAAATGAAGAGATATGTTTGGAATACATGAAAAAGAAAGAGAAGTGCCAAGAGTTAACCCAGAAGCTCGAGAAAATGGAAAGGGAATATGGACAAAAGCAGGATTTCCTCAGGTATTTATTAGACCAGATTTGTAAAAGCACTCGCAAGGCAGAAGAAATGATCAACAGGATTGAAGGGTTGAAGGCAAATGTGCATCCAAAAGACATGAGAGGTCAACTGGGAGTACAAGTTATTGCTTAAGAGGGAACTGTTGAAGAATTTGGACATGATATTCGAGAAATGAAAGAGCAGCTTTTTAAGATGGTTGAAAGTATTCCTCGAGAATATCCATCACCTTTGGATCAACCACATGCTTTCGGTGGCTCGCATGATGAATCAAAGCATCAAGTAGTTGAATTAAAAACCTAATTCCCGATACAAAGTCTTCTGATTGGATACCATTTCAGATACCTAAGGAAGAAACTCTTTGCTTTACATCGTCACCGCAGATTGGTCCGCACGCAGACAGATATCGTGGTGTCACTTCTCGACTAGTTTTTGGGCCTGTTGAACAGAAAAAACGCTGTAGTAATCGGGATAGAACTCCTATTGATCCAATTCCAATGACTTACACGGAGTTACTTCCCCAGCTTTTTTCAAGCCAATTTTATCGGACCAATTTATTCGAAAGATTTAAAGCCTCCTTATCCTAAAGGTCACGATGCCAATACTACCTGTGGTTATCATGTTGGAATTTTGGACCACTCTACGAAAAATTGTGGAGCTTTGAAGCGGAAAGTACAAAGTCTGATTAAAGCAGGGTTTTTGAGCTTCGAAAAGAAGACGAAGCCAAATGTTGAGGGGATCTCATCAAAGGCGGCACCCTAACTTTGGAGGTTTTGGAATGATTTGAATTTGAAGTCCGAAGATAAGGGATGTCACTTGAAATTCAATCTGGAGGAATTTTTGATGTTTTCATTTTTGGCATGACATTTTTAAGCATTGTTTAGGTGCTTTAGGAGATTTGTTTTTTTTTAGGAATCGCTTATATTTGCATGATTTATCTTTTCGATCTTAAATAAAATGGTGATTATTGTTAAGAATGAACTTGGCAATCCATTCCCTTGTCTAGTTTCAAATCAGACCACATAAAAGCTTGATTTCTTTGATGCCTAAATTTAAAATATCGTGAACCTCACCTTTCTTTTGACCAGGAAATGAATCCCAAAAGGTCAATGATCTTCGTCTAAGCAATGAGCAATGAAATGATCATTTGATTTGCAGAACATTTTTTTAGAACTAATTCATGAGGCACTCTTTTGAAAGAATCTAGATTTTGGTAATTTGATAAGTGTCAAGGCTATCTAGAGCTTTAAACACATCACTCCTAAGTTTCTCAACCATGCTCGAACTTTTTTTTTCCTGAATAGTGTCCTTTACTCACATATTGGGGACAAAATTACCTTAAAAGCCATATTTTTCCAGTATCCTTGAATGCTTTGACTTGAGTAACACCCATTTTCTCCCAGTTATCTTTTGCCATATCTTGGGGTAGGATTACCAAAGAGCCGAATGGCCTGATGTTTTTCTTTGTACACCATTACCGACTTGTGTAAACTTTGTTTTCCTCTATGAGCGAATGAAATTGCATGGACACTTAGAGAAAATCGGAATAAGGAGAATTGTTGGGTTGGGCCTTCATTTGGATAGGCACATTGAGAGGACGCATGAGTTGCAAAAAAAAAAAAACTGTGATATCATGCACATGAGATATTCAAATGATTTTAATGGCAATTCTTATTATCTACTCTACCTGGGGTTTGCTCTTCAATGGAAATATTCATACTGGAAATGAGAAGTGGCCATTTTTTCGTATTCCTTTCACAAAATGAGAAATTATCCTTTGCTATACCCCCTTTGAGCCTATTGGATTCTTGTTTTTTTAATGAACCTTGACCAAGGATCATCCTCCACATCGGGGGGCAAGCGTGAAGAATTATCTTTCTATGGAGGGTCATACGTTTGGATCATATTTCTACACCATGAATGCTTTATGTCAGGGGGGCAAATATTGAAATGGATTGAGTTTCAAATTTTCAAACTCACTTATGATAGGAAAGTGTGTAAAAAAAAGAGACAAAAAAAAGAAAAAGAAAATAGAGAAGGAAAAAGAATGGGAGAAGAAAAAAAAATGAAAAGAAAAGTTCGCAAGATGAAATCCTTCTGAAGAGAAATGATCCATGGTTTGATGAGAAGTAGAAATGATGAAATCCTCATGAAGAGAAATGATCCGTGGTTTGATTACCTTCAAAGAAAGATATGAGATATTTTGAGATGAAGAAATGATCCTTGGTTTAATTACCTTTAAACACATTTTTGGGCCTGATTATCCTTTTTTTCATAACCCCAAACCTTGGCCTACATTACAAGCTTGAAAAGTCCATTTTGATCAAGTATGAATGTTTAAGTTGAAGAGTTTTTCCTCAGATTTTATCTCATCCTTTTGAATTGTCATTGAAGAAATTTGAATTCTCAAATGCATGGTAGAGCAACAAAAAAAAAAAGCTCTAGGGTGAAAACCCAAGAACGGGCAGTCTAGAGCAAAAATTTGAAAGCAACTCTGCATAACTGTGCCAAGGCCTAACAAGAAGTACACAAGAAGTGATATTTTGAACCTACCAGGAAACGCTGAACACTTTTGAGAAACTTAAGAAGGTCAACATCATTTGGATGACTTTGCCCGAAATTGAAAATCCTTTTTCCTTTCTTGTCCAAATTTTGAACCCATCATAGATAGTCTTGACATTTGTTGAATTGCAATTTATCAAGAAACTTAGAAAGAGTGCTAAAATGGATTGTGTTTTCAAAATAAAACTTTTTGTGAAAACCTGATTGTTGAAAAAAATTCATTGTGAGTTTAGATGAAGAAACATTGATTTTTCCCTTATGTGAAGAAACTTCCCTTTGATAACCAAAACCTTGACAAATTGAAATAGTCAATGAGCCAAATTATGATTCGCCTTGTCCATTCTTGCAGTAATTACCAGTTTTTTTTTTAAAGATCCAAAATTGCATTTTTTAGTAAATGGGGATTTGAATTTTGAACATGGAAAATAGTGATGTTTCTGGGGGCAATTTTGATTTACCATTGGGGCATGATTTGAAAATGAGAAAAGTTTTTTGGAAAAATTCTTTCTTTTCAAAGAATTTTCAAAAAACTGTAACATGAGAACATTTAGGGGATGCATATTTGAGTTTTGAACCAGTTTGATAAGAGTGACATTTCTGGGGCAAAGAATGAGAAGGCTTTGAAAAATGGAATCTATTGAGTTGGTAAATGGCAGAGTAGGCTCTTTTGCAGCATCGACATTGAAGACTTTTCACTTGGAATTTGAATATGCTTAAAGATGAGATTCTGGGAAGAAATGAGAATGAAATGAGAACAATGAAAGTTTGGAAATGTATCTGTTTAAAGCCTTGGAACTAAAAAAAAGGGTGTTGTGATCAACTGATGGAATTAGTGGAGGTCAGCCTGGTTCTAAGTCAGCGTTTGGAATTTGAAAAATGCCGAAACGATGAGCTTGAGTATCCTTTTTGTCATAGTTAAAGATTCATGATATTAGTTTGCATTCCATCATATGACATTCATTTTATATAATTGCATTTCATGGTATTCATGTCATTCATCGCATGGATTTAACATTTAAGAAAGATTTTAGTTTTTGAATTTTGAAATTAAACTCTTTTTAAGGATGGTTCTTTTCAAGGTGAAGTATTGAATCTCGGTTGAGGAAGATTTTCAAGGTAAGAGTTTTGAGCATTCAGTTGAGGAAAGCATAAAAAGTGATATCTTTTCAAAATCTCAGGGTATCTTTTCAAAACCTTCGGGTATCTTTTTAAAGCCTCCGGGTAATTTTTCAAAGCCTCCGGATAATTTTTCAAAGCCTCCGTGTATTTTTTCAAAGCCTCCGTGTATCTTTTCAAAACCTTCGGGTATCTTTTTAAAGTCTTCGGGTAATTTTTCAAAACCTCCGAGTAATTTTTCAAAACCTCCGGGTATTTTTTCAAGCCTCCGGGTATCTTTTAAAAGCTTTCGGGTATCTTTTCAAGACCACCGATTAATTTTTCAAAGCCTCTGGGCATCTTTTCAAAACCTCTGAGAACCATTTTGTTACCACGATTGGAGAGATATGATGATTTTCATGCATTGCATTACATTCATGACATTCATTTCATGAATTGCATTACATGACATATTGACATTCATGGCATGCATTTAACATGTAAGAAAGATTTTGAGTTAAACTTTTGAATTTTGAAATCAAACTATTTTTAAGGAAAATTTTTGGACCTCAGTTGAGATGAAAATTTTGGTCTTTTAGATTTTGCACCTTGGTTGAAGAGATGAGTTTAGACCTTGGTAGTAATGGAAATTTTTATGATGAGATTTTTACTTCAAGATGAATGTTTTTCAAAGGTAAGTTTTTTTAAGATTAGATTTATTTTTTTAAGACGAGAATGATTTAGTGTGAATCCTTAGCTAAGTGAGAATCCTTAGTTTGGTGTGAATCCTTAATTTAAGTGAGAATCCTTAGTTTGGTATGAATCCTTAATTTAAGTGAGAATCCTTAGTTTAGTGTGAATCATTATTTTTAGTATAAATCCTTAGCTAAGTGAGAATCCTTAGTTTAGTGTGAATCCTTAATCTAGGTGAGAATCCTTTGTTTAGTGTGAATCCTTAATTTAAGTGAGAAATCCTTAGTTTACTTTAAATCCCTTAGTTAAGTGAGAATCCTTAGTTTAGTGAGAATCTTTATTTTGGGTGCGAATCCCTTAGTTTAGTGAGAATCGTTATTTTGGGTGTGAATCCCTTAGATTAGTGAAAATCCTTATTTTGGGTGTGAATCCTTTAGCTTAGTGAGAATCTTTATTTTGGGTACGAATCCTTTAGTTTGAGTGAGAATCCCTTATTTAGGTGAGAAATCTCGTACTTTGATGTGAATCCTTTATTTTCAAGTTATTTTAAGTTGTGAATCCTTTATATTGTAAATTTTAAGATTGTCTTTAAAGTGAAAGATTTAAAAGTCGGTGTGTATTGAGAGATTTGGTTTGAGAAGAGAGATCTTTAGGTTGAAACTAATTAGAGATAGTAAGATTCAATCTATCAGTTTGAAGCCAAGTACAAACAGAGATGAATGATGAGCTTGAGAACCTTTTGTTTTGATTAAGAGATTCAGGGAGTTGATATTGTTTATTATAGAGCATTCATGACATCCATTGCACGATATGCATCAGCATTCATGGCATTCATGTACTGCATTGCATTTATGTATTTGCATCCAAGAAAGATTATTTCAGGTATTCAGTATGATTTGGACATGAATTTGGGATGCTAATTTGCGAGGTTAGCGATTTCTTTTGGGACTCAAGGTAAGATTTTGAAGTCTACATTTACGTTTGAGAATTTGGAAATTTCATTGTTTTTATTTAAAGTTGAAGCCTCGGTGGAGGAGTATTGTTTTTTTTTAAAGTTGAAGCCTCGATGGAGGAGTATTGTTTTCTTTTAGAGTTGAAGCCTCGGTGGAGGAGTATTGTTTTCTTTTTTAAAGTTGAAGCCTTGGTGGAGGAGTATTGTTTTCTTTTTAAAGTTGAAGCCCCGGTGGAGGAGTATTGTTTCCTTTTAAAGTTGAAGCCTCGGTGGAGGAGTATGTTTTTACGGTGAGTTTTTTTAAAGTTTACGCCTCGCTTAGAGGAGCTTTTCTACAATAGGATTTTCTTTAAGTACATAGGACTTAGTAGGGTGTCTACGTCTTTGCACATCCCCTGTTTCTCAGGGAATGCACAAAGAGGGGCAACTGTAGACAACAGATTTTATCCGAGTTTAATTTATTTTTTTAATTAAATAAAAGAAAACCAAAAAAAAAAAGAAATCAGAAAATCAAATGAAAAAAAAAGAAGAAAATCAGAAAATGAAAAAAAAAATTGAAATTAAAAAAAAAAAGAAAAAGAAACAAGTTTGGGTTGAAATGAAATTCTTCTTTGGATTGAACTTGGACTCTAAGAGTTTTGATTGGAACAAAAAATCCTTCTTCATCAGATTGAAGACTCCTAACTAGATTAAAACCTAATTTCCTTCTCTATTTAAAGAACCTTCAGATTCAACAACAAGAACACATCAGAAAATATACAATTTTTGGAATAAGCAAGCAAGATCAGTAGAATTTTTTTTTTTGGTGAATTTCGAAAATTTGATTCTTAGTACTAAGAGTTGTTTCGAAGAGTGTTTAGTAGTGGAAAATCTTTGTTTTAAGTAGACGAAGCTTAGGTTGAAGTTTGGTGATCGTTCGGCGGCCAACGGAGGAGATCGGAGAGGTTGAAGTTGCGACTTTCAAACTCAGATCTAGGATTATCGGGTTTGATTCGGGAAAAACTAAGTTGATTTTTGGAAAGAGGAGATCGAAAGGAATTTTTAGAGATTTTTCTGAGACCAGAGATCAGCAGCGGCGGTGGCGACGATGACGATGACGATGACGGCAGCAGCTGGCAGTGATCGGAATCTGGAAATTTTCTGGGTTTGTTCTTGGTGTTCTTAGTGTTTTGAAGAAGAAGAAGTTGAGAGAAAAGAAGAAGAATTTTTTTCTAGAAAGGTAAAAAATTGAACCAAAAAAATTTTGTTTTTGAATGGAACCAGCAACGGGTCGGGTTGGCCCGCGCCTGGGCCCGACCCAGTTGCTGGTTGCCTTTTTTTTTTTTTTTTTTTTGTTTCCTTTCTTTCTATTTCCTTTTGTATCCTTTTTTACACCTTAAACCTTTTTTTTTTTAATTTGAGTACTTTTTTTTTCTTTTATATTATTTGTTTAAATGTTAATTAATTATTTATTGTGACTAATTTTATTTTTAGTTTTGATGTTTACAGGTATATTTTTATGAATCAACTTTGAACGATTTATTATTTATATTACTATTATATTATTATTTTTAATTATTATTATTATTATATTATTTTCAAATATTATTATATATATATTTTTTACTATTATTTTTTATTAACTCTTATATTATTTTTTAACTCTTATATTATTTTTACTATTATATATATTTTTAACCATTATTATTTATTATTAATTATTTTTAACTAGTATTTTAATTATATTTTATTATTATTTATTAATTTGATATATATATTTTATTTATTAATAAGATAAGTTTTTAATTGAGGATTAGTTATTTTTAAATTAATAAATTGAGATCTTTTCCAATGATGAAATTCGAAGAGATCACGAATGGTGGATTTCTAAGAAATTTCTAAGTGAGAGAATTCTTTTAAAAATTCTCCAGAATGAATGGAAGGATTTTTTTAAGAGATGATTTTCGATATCAATAAAGGTCAAAATTTATATATTTTTTTGAAATAATTAATTTTCAACATTTTTTTCTCAAGATGATTTTCCATAATAAATGTGATGCACCCAAAAGAGTGTATCTTATTTAACCTTGCACTTAAAAAAAAAATCAATTGTAGAGTATAGTGATTAGCAAGGGTCGAGTCCTCAGGGATTGGGTTTTAGTTTATAAGTTAATAGTTTATCACTTAAAAACAAGTAAACAAAAGTAAAGGGGATTCTGAAATCAGATTTAAACTAAAGTTAACAATAAGAATGAGAAAACAAGTAATTAAGAAGAATCAAATATGAAAAATATGGTTAAGATTTCATTCTCCACCACTAGACATCATTAAAAATCAATTTCATATCTACTAACATTAATTAGCTATCAAAGTTAACAACCGTAGATAACAACAAGCTCTGTTACCCCAATCTTTCCTTACTTTGTCGTTAAATAGAACAAGCTCTCTATTTAATCTCTAACTATCAAACAACCTAGAATAAGCTCTCTAAGTTCAATTTAATAGCAGCTTTATGATGAGAAAGATCGGTTGATCTAAGCAACAAACACATAAGCTCGGATTGTTCAACTTAGGTTATGTTCCACTTTGCAATTATTGAAAACTTGACCATAATCATTAATCACAAATTGCTACTTATGAATAGGAAATCAAGACAATTACACGGATCAAGACTCCTAAACTAGCATTAGACAATTATCAAGATTTATCTAGTTGGCCACCTAAATAAATCAAAACATCATCATGAGCAATTTTAATGGAAGAACATAAGCAACTTTGATAGAAAACAATGATAGATAGATTCTGAAAATTAATTACATAGCATGTCTAGGGCTTTGAAATCACCCTTAACCAAATAAAAGTTTAGCCTAGCATAGGCATTGTAAACATAAACATAAAATTAAAGAGAATCTAAGAAGAAAATAAAAGAAAGAAAGAAAGAAGAAGAAGAATATTAATTATCCAGCCTCTTGCTCTCTCAAAAAAAAAAAAGAAACAAAGAAGAAATCAGAACTTTGATGCTTGGAGAAGTGTCAGTTTCGTTTGCCCCCTTGATCTCTATTTATAGGCAATAGCTATGGCATCAAACAAGTGAATTTCAACTCTCTCCCTTCAATAAATGCTGACTTGTGGCTAAAGTTAAGGAAAAGTGGCTGACTTTTATGTTTTAAGGAAAGATATAAGCCTTGGCAGCCAAGTTTGAATAAAGTAGGAAAGTTTTAGTCAAAGCACTCTTTAATGAAGAGAGATTACAAACTTGCAGGCAAAGTAAGTGTAAGGAAGGAAAGTCTTGACTGATTTAATTCTCCTACTTTGACTAAGATTAGCTTTAAGGAAAGATACTTGCAATTAATGCAATTAATGCAAGTTGACAGCCACTAATCCTTCTTTGGCAAGGATAAACATAAATGTCAGCTAGGGTATTAAGAAAAAGATGTGATTTGCGGCTAGGGTTTTTTCTGCCACTAAGGTTTTTAGGGAGATATTCCAATGCCGATTTGGATGACCATTTATTATCCGATTTAGGCACATGACCAACCGTTGGAAAGGTAATCAAGTAATCTTCAAAAGTCAAGAGGAAGTTTCTTCGAATAAAGAGTCTAACATCATGTTTTCTTATCAACAAGCTCCGGAGGTCAAATCTGTCTGCTTCCTTTGCACCAAGAATTTGATCTTTTTGACTCCCAACTTTTTTTTCATCTTGTGCTTGTGATTTTGTAAGCTCTTTAACATCCTAATTGACATGTTTTGACTTCATCTCCTCCAAAATACCTACAAAGCATAAAAACCTAGTAAAATGTCAAGGGAGTAAGAATCAAAGCACAAAGTATAAGAAAATTAAATAGAAAAATGTATGAAATTAAGCACTTATCAAAATGCTTAATTAAATTGAAGGATAGAATCAGATTTTTTTCGATGATTAAAATCAAGGAAGTCGCGAATGGTTGACTTTTAAGAAATTTCTAGGTGAGAAAAATTCTTTTAAAAATTCTCCAGAACGAATGGAAGAATATTTTAAGTGATGATTTTCGATATTAAAAATCAGAATTTATTTTTCGAACAAACATTAATAAAATGAGGATTAATTTTGGAAGATTTATATAAGAGAAATAATTTTGTTAAACAAACTAATTTTTTCGACGACGGAACCTCTTCAATAGAACGAATGGTTTCTTTTGAATACTCTCGAGGTGAGGAAACATTTTTTTAGTAATTTCTCCATAATGAATGGAAGGAAAACCTAAAAAAATGATTTCCAAGATTTCTAACTTTAATAATTAAAATGAAATAGGATAGACAAGATCATTTAATTAAGACTTTTTAAGTATCACAAGACTAATTAGGTACCGTCCTTTGGATGGGCGTTGTAAGGGTGCTAATCCTTCCTCACACGTAACCGTACTCCCGAACCTAGTTCTAATAAGTAGGCCATAACCTATTCTTTTTAAAGTGCCTTAGTCAAGCTTATGATTACTTTAAAAGGGATAGATTCATATAGGTGACTAATCACACCTAGATTAGCTGATTAGTGGCGACTCCATTGATTTGTGTCTAGCATGCTGAATTCGTATTTGGCACGTTATGACAGGATGCATACATTTGCATTATTAGGTAATAAGTGGGGTATTGTTGTATATATATATATATATATTTATATATATATTATCAATAATGAAATGTTTCATAATTGTCTAAGTGTCTTTTGACAAAGGTAGAAAGTCATATAGGTTGCATGATTAAGTGTATCTGAAGAAAGTTGTAACTGTTTGAGATGATTATTCATTTTAATAATGATGATTCTTCATGAAAGGGTACTCATTTCAAGAGTGTTGACTTTTCATGAAAAGGTGTTTATGCCAAAAGTAATGACTTTTCATGAAAAAAGAATACTTTCATGAAAATATGTTTTTAGCATCTCTTGATTTCTATAAATACATTCCTCTACACTTAATTCATTTCATTCATTACATTTAATCACTCATTCTCTCTCACTCTAATTTTTTTTTGGTTTTGGTTCAAGTGTGTTCAAGAAAAGTGCAATCTTGTTCTTCTTCATATTGACATTGTATCCTGAGAATAACGTTTTCAAGAGTCTATTTGCACCTAAGTGGGGAAACTATTATTCTTAAGATAGCTTCCTGGAAGTGCCTTATCAAATTATTACTTCATTTCTTCTACATTTTTTCTTACTTGATTGCATTAATCCGTTATGTAATATACAACAAGGACATCCTCCAGCTAAACAGCAGTAGCATCAGAGGTATACAGTAGTACAATCCATATTCGCATGCCAGAAGACCTAAATGAGGGATTATGAAGTGCAACTCAAACTTCATCGACAATTAGCACAATATATAGTAATCTACTTACCATGGAGTTGCAGTATCGTTTCCAACTGTCCTCATTGAAACCAAAATTGAAGAAATTTATTATATATACGCCAGGATGCCTCCAAGGTTTCTCCTCAAATGCATCAATATTCACGTCCAATATTGTCCTGAAGGAATAGCTTAAATGATACTATTAAGAATTCGGTTCAAATGGGCATATTATATTTGGTGGTTTTTGTGTTGAACGTATAAAAATAAATACGATAAAAATTATTGAATATATCAGAATTTAAATTTAAATATTATATGTATATTAAATATATTATATTAATTATGTTATTCCTATTAATCATGTTTAAATATAATTATATTTATTACATAACTTTTATATTTATTACATATATTATATCCACGTATCCACTTATATCTAAAATTACCATATATTTTAAGAATGTTATAAAAGAGTCAATTGTTCACCATTACTAAAATAAATAAATAAAAAATAATAATACTCAAAAAAGATCTAAGATGACATTAATTATCATTAAACAGCTCAGATTTAGAAAGTCTTAAAATATATTATATAATTTAATTTTAAAAATATCCTTAAAAACACTATTAACAAAACCCTACTATATATTATTAGCTTTCCATTGCAAATTGAAATCTCACTTTGAGATGTTAACCGAGTGAAGTGGATGTGGGCTTATAAAAAATTACACGTATAATTCGTATATTTATATTATATATATATATATATTTATGTTTAAATTTTAATATATTTTTATTTTTTTTATGTTAGATTATATTTTAATTATTTTTTTAATAATATATTTTATTTAAAATTATAAAAATGATAAAGGGAAAAGTACAGTAGAGCAGAGTAGAGTAGTATTTAACAGGTGAACTTCATTTACTGTAAGAAGCAATAAATGGTAAAATCAGAAGTAGCGCCGAATGCCGATGCTATTTATTGGACAGCGTGTGAAATTTGTGAGATAGCCGACTAGCTAGCTAGCAGCGGCTACCCCTGACAACCGCCCCCCCACTCCCTATTCCACGATTCCGCGATTTCCATGGGGTCAAAGCTAGAGCAGCTTTTCATTCACCTCTTAACTTATTTTCCATCTCTCAGACAGTCTGACTGTCTGGGGGTACTGACTCACCGGTGAGTAACCCACTCACGCGACTTTTTGTTTATTTCTTTCTTTTCTTTGGTATATAAAACATATTATAGTACTACTATGAAATTGAGAATCCATTTAAAAATAATAATGATAATAAAATTAATTATTATAGTGTAAGATTAGATATTTTCATGGTGTTATTAAAATTAATATTGAAATATGCGTTTGAATTTAAAAATAACTATCACGATAAGATAAATTATAATAAAAAAATAAAATAATTATTAAAAATATTAAATTAAAATGTGTATATATAATAAATAATTACAAAATATTAAAATTATATTTATTTTAAATAATAAATATATATTACAATATATTAAATATTACAAAATATTAAAATAATATTTAGTTTAAATAATAAAATTTATATTAAAATTATATCAGTGTCAAAAATAAATAATTAAAAAAAGAATATTTTTTATTATTTATGTAATTACTTACTTTTAATTAATTATATAATAATAAATTATATTTTATTAATTATATTAAAAAATATTTTTTATTCAAATTATTTTTTAAATAAAAAGAAATAAAAATTAAATAATATGTTAAAAAAAAAGGTTAAAATTGGACAATGCCTTTCGGTGAGAGAGCATTGTCATCCACCGAAGCTTGAAGCTGTAGTGAAAATTACAAAGCACTAGCACAGTGAGACCATACTCACTGTGCTACTCAAAAAATAATTGCGATCCGATTAAAATTAAAAAAATTTCCAATTGAATCGCACCACGATTTCGTTTGTTTTCAAACGAAGCCTGAGTAGGCTGAGCTTTTTGGCCCGCCTAGACTTTTGAGGTTGAGAGCCAGGGCCAGGAGGACAACCTGATAATCTTGTTCAATTCTAAACTTGTCGTCTGGCCCTAATTTGGAGTTTCAGGTTCAGGTTTTCATATTGGGTTCTATGATCTCTTTCTATTTTTCCTGTTTCAAATATATATTCAAAGATAAACAGATTGCTTTTTCACCCTTTTACCTCAATTGGGTACTCAAGGCTTTCACCTTTCTTCCAATTCCCACAATACATGTACAACTTTGTCTTCAAATTACTACTACTGTGTTTATTCTGCTAAGTAACAAGTTTTTCAATTTTCATTATGGAGGCTAATATCTCTTTACGTTAAATCTGATAATTTTAGATATGATACGAATACATAGATTATCAAATTTACTTTACATAAATGATATTAACTTAATCATATATATTTGATTAGAACTTCAATGTTATTTGAACTTACATGAATAATAATTGAATATTTAATTCAATGGTTGTTGTAATTTTTTTTTTTTTTTTGAATTACGATTGTGATTTGAACTCGAAACGTGTGGTTTTAGAGTCGACTCCGATACCATTTAGCTATCAGCTCATTGTTTTGTTGTAAGTATTTTCAATCTCAATTATAAGATTATATAATTTGATTATTTTATTTCTCAAAATATTATAAATATCCATCCGAATACTGCCATTTTTGAATGTGGATTCAAAGTTCATTTCAAGGGATAAATCTTTTTGTCAAACTCCTAATTTCAGGCGGTGTGTTTCCACTTGATGTATGAATGTGTCATGTGTGTCTTGACATGATGTTTTGATTTTTGAGGCTTCAAGTCTGCATTTTACAAGAGAATCCAAAGACTTATGCTGGGCTTTCCAGCTTTCTAATCATGGTTACACATGCTTTCGATGAAATAAAATAAATTGAACTAGAAATTTTGAACGAAAAAATAATTAAAATATGATATAAAGCATGACACGATATTAAATAATAATACGAATATGACATGAAAATATCAACATGTTAAAATTTATATAACACGAATTATTAATATATCAAAATTTATATAAATACAAATATAAAAAATAATATGAATACGATATAAATACACGTAGTACTTGATTTAAAATAAAAAGAAAAAGACAAATACTGAACAAAAAATGCTCATTATTTCTGTAAATAATAAAATTGAGAATGCGCAAAAGTATCAAAGTTACCACTGTTACTATCCTTGATATAGGGCTCGTTTGGCATCATGAAACAATGCAAATAGGAGAGATTCCTATAGATGGACACGTTGCATCACGATCTTACAAAAAAAATCACGTCGATTATGTATTAAAATTTGATCAATTATATAAGTGTTTATATCTTTTTAAATCTATCATCTTTGAAATATTTTTTTATATATATAAAATAAAATCGTGAAATTTAATTAATCGAAACGGACCATATTTATTAGAATGGTGTGTGGGCACTAAGAATTGCACCCTTATTTTCATTATCCTAGACCTAGTGGCACCAAACGCACTCATAGTCTAGTATGTTAGCCGGACCTATTTTGTTTTTCTATTTAGTATGGGCTAATACCCACTCTCTCAAACATGTTGTCCTATCCAATCTAAATGGATCGATTCAAGATTAAAATTTCATTTGAAAATTCATCAAAAAAATATTTACCGCATTAAGTACTGTTTTATAATTGGATATTCAATTATAAAATGATATTCAATATGATGAAAGTTTGAATAAAAAAGAAAAAAGTTTTAAAATCATTTTTTGCGTAAACGTGACACACAAAATTCAATATATCTTATCACAAGATATTAATGTAAATTAAATGCAAGTGTATATTCATCGCTTTTATTTGATCATGAATCAAATCTAGAAATGCCACCCATTTAAGCAACAAAGTCAATTGCATCGCGGTTCATTATTTTCAAGGGACCCCTTTAACATAGTTGTCAATAAGACAGACATGTTAATTATGAGCTGAGCCTTTGTTTTAATGGGTATGCTTTGAATGGTTGGTCCTACGGACCCTTCAGCCTGGGTCTGAACCTTGAACTACATTAAAATAGAAAGGAAAAAACTCATTTTGACCAACAAAAATCATAAAAAAGCATTTAATGATGGTATTTAATACTACAGGTTCTCTTTAGACCGGTACAAAGTTTAGGTTAATCATTCTATTTGAATTGGATCAAATTTGAGGTAAAATATTTTAAATTTTAATAATTTAGTTCAAATAACTATTTAATACATAAAATTTATTTTTTATTTAAATTTAATTATACTTTTTTTTAAAATATTTTAAATAATATAAAATGAGTTTAGTCATTTTGAGTTTCTTATTATACGCTTCTAATTCACATCATTGTTACCAAAAATTGTCTCTCGGTACTTAAAAAAACTTTCTTTTTCTTTCCTATTAAGCAATCTTTTAAGTTTATTTGCGTTTTTTTTTTCTTTTCTAAACCCAGGGTCTCCTATCTCTATTTTATGATTGATAGAAGACTAATCCCTGTTTAAGTCGAGAAGCGTGATGATAAAACACTCCTAAAATCGGTAACTTCCAAGACTCGAACATTTGTTTTTATCTTTGTGGTTGGAGCAACCAAATGTTAGTAATTACTCTAATCAACCAAATGTAAGTAGTTTATTTGCGTATTTGAAACTTATAGAAATGATATTAACATGATCATCCAAACCCTATGAAGGCGTTTGGTATGATGGAAAGTGATCACTTTTTATGAAAAGTAATTAGTGGGAATGTGATTCTCATGTTTGGTATGCTAAAAATTGCTCACTTTCATGAGAATGTAACTTTCCTTGGAGAGTTACTTTCCCACAAGCATTGGAATGTGATTCCCATGAAAATAGGTGGGAAAATAACTTTCTCATATTGCTGGAAAGTTAAAAAAATGTTAAAGACAAAATTATCCTCTTTCTATTTGATTTAAAATTATCAATTAAAATATTATTTTAAAATATTTCGTACAAATATTTATTAATAATAAATAGTATTGAAATATTTAAATAATATTTAATTTGCATTCAGCATTTTAATTTTTCAATTACTTGAGAGTAATTTCGAAAATTTATTATTAACAAACATTTTTTTTATCATAAAAGTAACTCAAATTATCAATTGAAATATTATTTTTAAATTTTTAGTACAAATATTTGTTAATAATAAATATCATTGAAATATTTAAATAATATTTAATTTTCATATAGCCTTTTAACTTTAAAACTACATGAAAGTAATTTCAAAAATTTATTATTAATAAATATTTTTTATCATAAAAATAACTCAAATTACCAATTAAAATATTATTTTTAAATATTTAGTATAAATTTTTGTTAATAATAAATAATATTAAAATAATATTTAATTTGCATATAGTCTTTTAATTTTTTAACTATATGAGAATAATTTCGAAATTTATTATTAACAAATATTTATTATCATAAAAATAATTCAAGTTAACAATTAAAATATTATTTTTAAATATTTAGTACAAATGTTTGTTAATAATAAATATCATTAAAATATTTAAATAATATTTAATTTGCATCTAGCCTTTTAATTTTTCAACTACATGAGAGTAATTTCAAAAATTTATTATTAATAAATATTTTTTATCCTAAATAACTCAAATTATGAATTAAAATATTATTTTTAAATATTTAGTACAAATATTTGTTAATAATAAATATCATTGAAAAATTTTAAAATTAATAAAATTTACATTTTTTTGATAAGGGTAATTTCGAAAATTACCATCACATTTTCAGAATTTTAATCAGTACTTTTCTATGTATACCAAACACTGGAAAGGTACCAAACGACCCCTATGTGTTTGGATGAGGAATTTCAAGGAGGGAATCCATTTCTAGAGTGACTTTCAAACTTCTAAAATAGAATTACTTTGTTTGACAAAATTAAAATTAAAATTTTTAAAATTCTTGGAATTTGAAAGAGAATTTTTAGATGGCTCAAATTCTCTTTTCAAAAGGTGGAATTTGTGAAATTTTTTTATTTTTTACTAAGATATTAACATTTATTATGTTTTTGTTTTTACTCAATTTTTATTTTTTTTCAATTCTAACTACGAAAACTCATTTTAAATTTTTTTTAGTAATATCTATATATTTTTACAAATCTAATGACATCCATATTGTATATTTTTCTCAATATTTTTTTTTTATTTTACCTCTAATATTGTTTTTTTACTTCATCAAATTCCAATATTCAAATTTTTTTTTAAAAAAAATATTTATCCAAACAATACAATTACAAATACTAATATTTTAAATTAATGCAATTTAAAATATTAACATTTCAAAATTCTTTAAAATTTCTCATCCAAACAAAATTTCAATGCCTATGTCACGACCAAAATTGAAATCAGAAAACAAAGGGAGTTTTATTGACTTTGACTAGCACTCGATGCAATTCAATGAATGTTTTAAATTGTTACGTGAGTCTTTAGCAATAGAGAAGTTACTTAATAATTTGAGTCATTTGACCAAAATTGATGAAAAAAAAAGCCAAATTAGACTTAGTATAAACGATTTTCATTTGCACAAAAATGGAGAGATTTACAATTTTACAAGTAGACACTCGCCCATTTTACATCGTCTTGCTTTGGACACAAACTCTCACACTACCCATCTTTAGAGGATTACTCTATATAATCCTCAAAAGAGGAGGTGATCATAGGATGAGGCTAGCTAGGCTAAGAAGAACTCACTTCATATACAAACACAATTTTCTCTCATATGAATCAAAGAATCTAACTTACTACTACTCTCTTATTATGTTACTCGAATTCAGGTGAGTTCGGATACGGGTTTATTTGGAGGATTATACATCCGTATCCATATCCAAATATATATTGAACACAAATGTCGGATACGAATACTTTAAAAAAAAATTAAGAATTTGAGTAACATAGCTATCTTTAAGAATAAGAGCACACTAACTCCTTTCTATAGTAATGTAGAACTCAACATAATCTGAAGGTTTTCAATACATGACCACCCATTGTTTCCCTCAGCTCCTCCTCTCTCTTTCTCTTAGGTAGAGATAGAGAAGATATAGCTTTTGCTGACAAAACCTTCCTCACAAGTAGCTTCCACTTTGCATCATCACTCATTTTCTGCTGTTGTGCTTTCATTTTGAATTGCCTGTCACATTTACAAAGCAAACTTTGTTAATGTTGATGGTAAAAACAGAGAAGTTGGAGAAGTAATAACGTCTGCACTGCAAGGCCAACAATGTTATGGTAATTGATAATTCGATACCCATCGGTGAATTGAAAAGAAAGAGAAAAAAAATGGACCCAATTGCTCTAGAAAATGACACAAGATGGGACTTTTAAGACCCACCAGGCTGATATTTTATAAGAACACGAGAAGAAGGTGATCCCAATCTCTTATTTTCTGATAAGAAAACTAGCTACCAACAACTATTTTGCAAAGATAATTATATTTGCCATTTGTAAGAATTGACCAGTTTCCATCCCCGTCCAAACGGGTGCGAAAGAAGTGGCTCATTAAAGCCACATATTCGCAATAAAATCTCCTGTCTAATTCGATAAACAGTAGATTTGCAACTTGATATCACTTCCATTCCATGTATATATTTGAAACTTGGTAGCCATGCATGCGGCCCTCACTAGTCACTATAGGGCGAGTCAGAATTGAAAGTGATTGAGACAAAGGCCCTGGCTTGGCTGGACCTGGCCCCTTCCAAAGATATTGAACCGATAAATGAAGTAAAGGACTGAAAACAACCTAACAGAATCTAAGATAAGAGCGAAAAGAATCAGGTTCAATGAACCGGATTTAGTCAAAAACGAGTTTGGGATTCGAATCCCAACATGTGCAACCTTTCTTTTGTCCTATCCTAACTACGGCTGCCTTTGTTGATTCTAATTTTACCTGCAAAGTGGAACCCTACAAGAATCAGGCTGATCACAAATGGAGGAATGGAGTCTAAGAAGCTGCCACATTCGCTTGCAGCGAGAGCAACCTCCTCCATTAGTCCTTCTCTTGCACAAAGCAAAGTGCTTGATCAACAGCTGGACACCTTGGCACGTTGTGTATTTGTTGCAAGGGACCGTTTTCTTTTCGGGCTCCACGTCGTACGGCCCAACAGTGGTGCACCCTTCCGTGCATATGTGCTCTAAACACTCCATTGCCTCGCTCAGATGTAAATACAAGCTCTGCTCTTCCCTATGCCGCCTCGTTCTCTTTTTCCTCTGCCAAAATTATATCAATTTTCAAAAACCATTTTAGCCAATAATGAAATATTGTTATTATTAGTTTTTATTACTATCAATGCGGTCATGGGTTTTTTTTTTTAGTAAAAAATTTACCGATTCGGCTTCATCGATGAATCGGAGAATCTCGAGTTCGAGCCAGGGATCATGATCCTGCATGAATTTCCAGCCTTCGGTTTGCTCAACAGACTTGAAATGGGCGGCGACCTGCTTCATGCACTTGAGGTAAAGATCGGGTGCGTCGCAGAGCCTGGCGAGTTGGAGCCCGTCCACCACATTCTCGATCGTCAGCCGTTGACTCAATCCCCTGATGCACCTCTGTTTCAGCTGTGGCACCGAGTAAACATGTGATAATGCTAGCAGGTGAATCCCATATTTCTGCATTTGTTCCTCCGAGCACCTATTGAAACACAAGGGTCATTTCGGTCAATTCAACTTTGACATAAAAAAAAAAAAAAAAAAAAAAAAGGAAATCTCATTAATCTAGATCTATGTAAATGAACGTTAAATACGAGATAGTATTTGAGCATATGAATTAAATATGAACAATTTAAAAAAAATAAAAAATACGAATAACATACATCCAAACTTAAACGAAATCGCCTCCTCTAATTTTGGAGAGATAAATCAAGTAAATTCCGTAGCCGACCAAAATACTACTACTACTTCTAGCTTTGAATGTGCCACGTGGCACTTTCTAAATTCCATACTCTTATTTTAATAATAATAGGACTACGATGCTGAAATTACAAGTAAAAGAAAAGATCAAAGAATGAAAGAAATGCCGGAAATTAGACTCAAACGTTTTTTTTCATCGTTAGATTAAATTAATATCACGTGGAAAACAAGGAAAAATGAACGGCAGAGATCATCGAACAAAACAGAGATGGAAATCAATTGCTTAAGCAACCAACCTGGAAGAGTAGAGGTATTCAACAAAAGTCGCGACGGCGTCGCAGGGAACGCCGAGAATCGGGATGACTCTCTCAGAGCTCCGGTGCTTAAGCGGCCTCTCAATTATATTTTCCAGCACTGGCGAAACCATTGCCTAATTTTTTTTATAAAAAAAAAAAAAAGAAAGATCAGAAGGAAACGAACAAAATTGAAACCATGAAATGTTTAAAACAAAAACAGAAAACTTAGACTCATTACCAAGATGCTGGAGTGAACGGGGATGCGGAGGCCACCGGAGGTGAGAATCTGGACATCGGGTTCGGGTAATTCAGGGGCGTAGGGAATGGCGGAGATGACGGCGGAGGAGGTTGAGTTATGATTAGTATCTTCCATGAAAAGAGAGAAAAACAGAGACAAAAAAGTATGTTGTTTAGTCGTTCGTTGTGCGATGTCCAAATCTGTTGGCTGTCTTGAACTTTATAGACATCCTTAGGAAGAGAGAGAGAAAAAGAGAAAAAAATATTTATAAAATGCTAAAAAGCGAAGCGATGAACAATCTGATATGTCATGTGTGACAACTTGTCGTGCTTTACTGTTCCCACGCGCTTCCTGATGTTGCTTTTCCCCGCTATTTCTTTGGGAAAAAAAAAGGGATTAAACTAAATTCGGATTTGATTTGATTTGCTTGAAAGATTTGATTTGTTGGGAGTTGTTTTTTTTATGATTTCGTTTTTGGTATAATATATAAGATAATTTAAAATTTTTACTGATAATATATAAAATATATTTTTTTTTTTTTTTGAAATCTAACTAAATTGGATGGTTCTAATTTCAATTATTATTATTTTTATTTACAAAATTTGAAATGAAATATATAATATTAAGTGGATGGTAATTCAAAGTCATACTTTAATAAGGACATTTACTTATGAGTAATGTTTTTAAAGATTTAGATTGCTAACATATTGCTAAATGTGAAAAAGAGTAAAAACTAATGTTATCTATATTAATTATAAAAGATTGGTTGAGTTTTGTGTTACGAAATAACGTCAATTTAATTGATCAAATTTATAAAATAAAAAAAATTATATTATCAAATAATAAAATAAGTATCAATATTTTTGAAGTTTTTTTTATATATTTGTTTAGAAAAAATTACGAACTTTTTAAAAATTATCAATTTTTTTCTTTCACCCATAATGAGTGCATATTTTTAATATAACAATTAGTGGAATTGAGATTTATTAATATAAAAATAAATTTATTAATCCCATCGTCATTATATTTAATTTTACTATTATAATATATTAATTTCACCAGTATCATTGTTTTCAATCTCACCATCGTCCAAATTAAATTTTAAAACACCGATTTTGTAATAAATGACTCTTGATAAGTTTGAAGAATTCCGGTTCAGTCTGACGTGGCACTCGTTCTCATCCATTCAGCTGTTTAATCCTGTCCACTTGTATCATTTAAAAACCAAACAAAAACTTTCTTGAATTGCCAAGTAGGCTAGACTGCCACGTGGTGATGACTCACATGATAATCAAAAACTATATCCTACGTCTAAACATAGAGTGCGACGGTTCCAACAACCACTCGGTAAAAAACACGTGTAAGTCAACGTTGACCAGAAGTTTGGGAAAGATTCTATTGGGGGAGAACGTGAGGCCAGTCTTGAAGACCAATGATTGTCGGCCAATCAAAATTTGTGTCAGAACCGACTTTTGTTTGAAAATCAAGTAGGCTACGGTGGTGTGCCGCGTGGCAGATAACAATGCCTCGAATGGATATGGTTTAAAGTTATTTTTATTACTATTTTGATTAAAGATTTTGTTAAGAATACTCTAAATGCATTCTTTAATATTATTATATATATATATATAGTATTATTTTTATTCAATACATCAAAAATAATGAATAAAGTTATCAATTTTTATATTTAATATAATACTTTTACTATAAATATTATATTAATTAGAGTTAAAAATATCCTAAAGACATTCGTTAATAAAATTATTTGATTAATTAATGAATTAAAGTTTTGTTTATGATTAGATTAAGGATATACATTTTGTTTTTTATATGAGTTTTTTATAAAAAAAAACACTTTTTTATGAACCGGGTATTTCATTTGAACTAAAAAAAACCCCGCTTCGTTTGGATAGTTTTAATTTTTTTATATAAAATTTTAATTAATTAATAATAATAAATTAATTTTAAATTATAATTTTTTGAATAATAATTATTTATTTAATTTTTTTATTTTAAAATTGTAATAATCTTAATATAATTATATTTTTTAATTATGAAAATTAAATTTATAATAATTGTTTATTTATAAATTACGTAATATAAATGTATTTTTAAATATTATTTATATATATATATTTTAAAAAAATTTAAACTTTATTGTTTACTGTGTATTTTTATTTATAGGAGGTAAAAATAAAAAATAAAAAAAATAAAATTGTGATTTATATTTTATTTTTTCGTATGATCAATTTTCTCATAAATGTTAGTAGCAAGTTCGTTTTTTTCTTTTTCTTTTTCTTTTCCTTTTTATTTTATTTTTTTTACTTTTTTTTCCCGAACGGATCGGGTATGAATCATAAATCGATCCGCAACTCAACACATATACCTACGACTTTAAATACATCATTTAAAATTTAAATAAAAATAATTAATAAAATAATTTTTTTAACTTTTTTCCCTAGCCGATTGGGTACGAATTCTAAACCGACCACCGAGTCAACGTGTGGACCAACCCCTTTAAAAGCATCATTTAAAATAAAAATAATTAATAAATTTTTTTTTAAACTTTTTCTCCAAGTGGATCGGGTATGAATCCTAAATCAACCAGCGAGTCAATGTGCGGACCAGTCACTCTAAATTCATCATTTAAAATAAAAATAAAAATAATTAGTAAAATAAATTTACTTTTTTTAACTTTTTCTCCGAGCGGGTCGATATCGGGGTACTTTAAATTTTTTTTAATAAATTTTTTAATTAATTAATAATAAAAATTTAATTTTAGTTTATATTTTATTAAATAATAATTATTTATTTAAAAATTAAAAATTTTATATTTAAATAATAAAAATATTAATATAATAATATTTTTAATTATAAAAATTAAATTTATGATAATTATTTATTTATAAATTACATAATACAAATGCATTTTCAAATGTTATTTATATGTATTTTTAAAAAATATTTAAACCTTATTGTACACGGTATGTTTTTATTATAAGATATAAAAAATTAGAAAATAAAATTATGTTTTATATTTTATTTTCTCGTAGGATCGATTTTCTCATATAAGTTAGCAGCAAGTTTATTTTTTCCTTTTCTTAAAAACTTTTTTCTCGAGCGAGTGGGTACGAATTCTAAATCGACTCGCGAGTCAACGTGCGAATCAACCACTTTAAATTCATCATTTAAAATTAAAATTAAAATAATTAGTAAAATAAATTTCTTTTTTTAACTTTTTTCTCGAGCGGGTCGAGAACGGATCTTAAATCGATCTGCAAGTCAACGTGCGAACTAACACATTTAAAATTAGAATAAATATAATTATTAAAATAAATTTCTTTTTTATTTTTTTTTACTCGAGCAAATCGGTACAAATCCTAAATCGACCTAAATTTTTTTTTTCTAGTATATATATTCATTAATAATAATATATTTATTAAATTTTTGCCAAAAATTTATTTTTGCCCCAAATAAAAAATAAAATAGGATAAATAAATTTTGAACATTTGAAGAAATACCCTTTAGATCCCTAAAGATTCTTTACAAAAAATCAAAAATATTCATAAAAATGACAAAATAGGATAAAAAGATCCTTTAATAAAATAAAAAAATTCTCAATGTGTCTCTAAAGACTCAATTTTCATAATAGTAGATGGTGGATGAATTTTTTTTTATTATTTATTTTTCATGTCATTTTGTAACTGAATTTATAAAATTTTAATAAAAATGATAAAATAACGCAACAGAAAATACGCGCACATGCCACAACCATCCAAAATGAAGTTATAGAAAAAAAAAAAGGTATATTTCGTTGGTTGGATTTTAGTTTTTGACCAAACGTGAAGGACATTGGACAATAAAATATTTAAATTCAAGTAGAAAGTACTAAGATTAGATTATTTTTGTGTGACAAGTTGAGCTTTGGATAAGGTCCTTTTCCTAGAAATGGCGTTTTAAAGCTAATGGTTGAGTAAAAAATATGTTAATGTGTGGTTCAAAATTTAGAGATGTTCACGGACCGAGCCGGATTAGGCCACGACTCGAATTTTTTGAAAATTTTTACTTAAACCTGGTCCGACCTGGAGATCCGTTTTACTATTTAAAAAATATTTATATTAATTTTTTTATTAATAAATAGTAATTCAAGTCGAGTCGGACCGACCCCCATTATAAAAATCTATACCCAAATTTGATTTAATATGAATCGAATTTTTTGAATCGAACGGATAATCTAATCCTTTAACCGATCTAATTTAAATGCCATCTTTATTCATTTAAAATATTAAGCGATTAGTAGCTTGAAGGAACCAAAGGCTATAACTAAACAGGTCTTTTGGGCCACTTAATTCTCTGGGAGTGGAAGCTTTTATAGTTTGCTTTTGGAAATCGGTTGGCACCCAATGTTGGTCAAAAGGGGCAGGAAATGTTGTGAAATTCGTCTCTAAATCTTTGATTACAAGGTTGCATCTGAAAGGGATTCATTAACATCCTTAAGGTCAACTGGACTTTCCACTATAATTTCCTTAGCAGCTCTAGGCCATTTCTTTCTATTAATGTTACTTTTGATTGATATTTTTATATCTTTCCTTTAACTTATATATATATATATATATAGTAGAGATTCACTTACATTAGTATAAAATTAATTTAGTTTTACTCTTTTTCATAATTTTTTTATACAATTTATATTTATTTAATCCGACCTTTTATTCTATGCTTTATTTATATAAATCATGTACGTCAAATTTCAAGTAAATTAAAAATATCTAACTATTTTGTTCGATATAAAAAAAAATTAACTGTTAAATATATATAAAAAAGATCATATTCTCGATTTATATGTTATAAATATCGGATAGATTATAAACTATACGTACACGACGAGTGTGATTATATGACTAAATCCAATAATCGATTTATTAAAATATCAATAATACACAAAATTATAAAAACAATTAATTTTACATAATTTATATTGATCCCTTCTCGTATATACATAGTTTTTACTCGTAGCTACTTTAATTTTCTTCCTTCAGATGAGTTTTTGTGTTTTTGAATGACAAAATTGCGGGAAAACCCAATTTTAGGAGGTGACAAACAAACCCCAGGTTTTGCAGGAACTGGGCTTACAACCCAGCCCTGCAGGATTTGCCACCCCATAATGAGGTTGGCTGAACAAAATTAAGTATCCAAAGCCCAAGGTTTAGTTGGAACATTCATTTTTTTGGGTGCAAAAAAGTGTAGAGCCGCTTAACTATACAGGTCTTAGGCCTAGCCACACCTAACAAGTTTTCTTGCAAAAATATACTTAAAAGGCAATAGGGGAGAGTTAAGTTTAGCACCATAAAAAGGGTATATATTTGATTAAGTGATATTGTATATATTTATACTATGTTAGTAAATCATATTATGTCATTTTATTAAAAAACTTTAAAAATAAATACAAATAACTTTATTTTTAATAAGGTAGCTTCATTTGATTTAGTGACAGTATATAAATTTATACACTGTCAATGCATCAAATATAAATCCACGTAAAAAACACCTTCATGCAGAAAATTTACAAAAAAATCAGCATAAAAGTTGATTTTTCCGTAAATATGAACAATAAAGTAATCTCAATTCAACTAAAGAAGTTGCTTGCAATCATGCATAACTTGATAAAGAGGATCATTATCCTGAATGGGCTGCAAAATTTTCAAGAACAACCAATAAGGAGTCAGATTTTACTAGTACTCGTTTGCATTCGTATGCCAGACCAAATTTAAATCAGTATAGATGGCATGAATCTCAGCCTTAATAACAGAACCTCAACCAATTCTGAATATATAGATTTTTTATGCCCTCATTTGGTGTCCCTTTTGGTATCTTTTTAATATTTTTTTTGTTATGTGTTTAAATAAAAATATTAGACTTTAACTATTTATAAATAAGAGATAATTGAATACATGTAAAAAAAAAACATTGAAAGACACAAAAAGAGCATCAAACGGGGCGGAGGAATTATGTTCTCCAATTCTTTTTGTAAAACCAAAAATTCAAGAACCATCACTATCCCTAAAAAGACGATTATATATTTGATACACTATCATTGTATAAATCTATACACTGTCAGTGTATCTTACGATGCTACCTGTTAAAGGGTTAGAGTTAGATTTAGAGGTTAGTGATTAAGATTAGCGGTTAGTTTTTTAATGAGATGTCAGTGTAAGATTTACTATCAGTGTATAAATCTATACATTGAGAGTGTATCAAATAAAAACCCTTATAACTAAATCACCAAGATTAAATTTAGCAGTTGCATCTATATTCAATTTGATAAAGTTTTAAGAAGGACGTTGCCATGCAATACAGAAAAGTTTACGAGATGGAGAATTACAAGCAACAATCCTATTCACTTAAACTCTCTATTAATAATATTTCTAATCCTAATTAACCCTAATGCTTTTATTAATTAATAAATAGATAACAAAAAAAGAAAGAAAGCAATAGTTGAAACAAATACTATCAATACGCCATACTTATACCGTCTAATACTTCTTTCTTGATGCACTCAAAAAAAGTGTATCTTTATTTAACCTTGTAATAAAAATATGATCAATTATAGTAAAGTAGCATGCAAGGGTTGAATCCACAGAGATTGAGTTTTAGTTTATAAATCATTAGTTTAAAACTTAAATTAAAAAAAAAAAGTTAAAATGGTTTTGAAATCAATTTAAACTTAAGCAAACAATAAAAATAAGAAAGCAAGTAAACAATAGGTAATCAGATGTGAGAAATATAGCTAAAGGTTCATTCTCCACCACTAGACATCATTAAGAATCAATAATTAGATCTATCAATATCAATTATCTATCAAAGTTAACAACCGTAGATAACAACCTCCCGTGTTACCCCAATCCTTCCTTAGTTCGTCGTTAAGCAGGACGAACGCCACTACTTAATCTCTAACTATCAAACAACCTAGGATAAACATCTATAAATTTAATTTGACAGTAGCTTTATGAAGAGAAAGATAGGTTGATCTAAGCAACAAAAGCATGAACATGAATTGTTTAACTTAGGTTATGTTCCACTGTGCAATTAGCGAAAACTTTAACATAATCATTAATCACAAATTGCCACTTATGAATAGGAAATCAAGACAATTACACGGATCAAGACTCCTAAACTAGCATTAGATAATTATCAAGATCTATCTAGTATGCATCCTAAACAAATCAAGATAAAAATCATAAACAGTTCTTATGGAAGAACACAAACAACTTTGATAGAAAACTAATAATAGATAGAATCTAAAAATCAATTACAAAATATGTCTAGGGCTTTGAAATCACCCTTAACCAAAGAGGAGTTTAGCCTTGCATAGGCATAGTTAACATAAACATGAATATTCAAAGGAAACTAAGATGAAAAATGAAATAAAAACTAAGAGATTAGAGAAGAAGAAGAAGATTGATAAATAATCAAAAGTATGTCCTAGTTAGTGGCTTAAAAGATGGTATTTATAGAGCTTTAAAGTCTTGGAAATCCTTACTTGCTGATCAAGAAAGCTAGGAGGCAAAAGAGTGAAACTTTGGCAAAAATCAGATTTTTTTGGTTTTTGCTGTTTTCTCAGTTTTGGAGGCAGTAGGGTCGCACTTCTTCGGTTGATTTGGATGACCATTTATTGTCAGATTTGGGCGTGTAAACTACCGTTGGAAAGATATTAAAGTCAGCTTCAAAAGTCAAGAGGAAGTTTCTTCAAATAAAGACTTTAACATAATGATTTCTTAGCAACAAGCTCCAGAGGTCAAATCTGCCTTCTTGCTTTGCAACCAGAAATTGATCTTTTTGACTCCCGAGTCTTCTTCCATCTTATGATTATGATTTTATAAGTTCTTTACCATCATTATTGACATCTTTTGACTTCATTCTCCTTATTGTACCTAAAATTCAAAAACATAATATAAGTAAATGATGGTAACTCAATTAAGAGTTGTAAACCCAAGTGCAGGTTATGTTCAAGTAATAAATTCTCGGGTGTCCGAGGTCGAACCACAGGGAAGCGTATTAGTAAGTATAAGTTTATAAATATATAAGAAAAAGAAAATAAACAAGATATTAGGGAATCAATAACAAAGAAAGTAAACAAGATATTAGAGAACAAAATAAACAAAATAACATAAAAGCAATTAAACAAGATATAAAAAACAATAAGAAAAGATGTTGAGGTTAGAGAATCCACTCTTGGTGTTATGCTAAGATTAATCTTGTTTTATTACACAATTGAAATCCACACATAAGGGAGGTTCCAATCGGAAAGTTTAGCAATTCAGTCCAAATTGTCCAACGTCCATAGCATATGATATTATGTTCATTTGGTGTCCTCAAAACTCATAAAAAGAGTCCAAGCATTCCTTATGCCAAGGTATATGTCTACAACAAATCAAGGTTATGAAACCAAGCATTTACTGTGCCATTTTCATTGTCAATAATGAATCAAGATCTCTACTTTGCAAGTATGATTTTAAACCAAAAGAAAATATTATCTATACTAGTGTTTATAAATGATGATTCATTTTAGCTCATGTTCAAGAGACTAACCTTAGCATTTACCAAAAGCTTCACCTCATCACCTCAACAATATGATTAGCAACACATACTAGATATGAATGAAATGAAAAGGAATGTAAGAAACATAAGTAAAGAACAAGAAAACTAGATAAAGGAAAGAAGAAGAAAACTTAGAGAATTTTATTACAATGGCTAATATCCTACCAATGTATCAATGTATCCCAATACTCATCCAAGGCCCTCTATTTATACACATTTTGGAGGGCTAAATGACAAGAGACAAGCTTTACAAATTTCAAAGGTAGGTATAATAGGTGGGTGCATTTTTCTAACAATTTTCGTCATATTGTATGACAATTCTGATCATCCAGCTTGATGGTCGATTTTGTCAATGTTGGAGGCTCGATCGGATAAAATGGTCTTCTAGAAAAATATACCCCTATCAGTTACGGATCTATAGCCGTTGGAATCAGCGTATTTTCTGATGTGGATAAGAAGATATGGGCAAAATACGAAAACAGGTCAGCACAGACGTCATTGCACATCAGCCAACTTGATGGTCGATTTCGCTAGGGAAAACGACTCCGTTTCAAGAAGTGTAAAACGTGAAAAAGATAGATATGCCTCTTAGCTTTGCATGGCTACAAATTTTAGCCTTATTGCTTCAGTGAAACTCGAGATATAGCTGATATGGCAAACGGTGTCGGAACTGGAACTGAACTAGATTTGCCCTTAATTCTAGTAATCTGAAATCACTCAAAGAAACTTGTGAAAAACACCAAATTACATAAAAATATAAAAGATCATAAACACAATTAGACTAAACAATAATAACTCGTATTTGACACAAAACAATAATAAAACATAACTAAAAACTATATAATTATACGAGTTATCAGTAAACAAAATAAAGATATAAGATATAACTAAAACTAAGAATAGAAAGGGCATAAGATGTGTATTTTATGACTTATCAAATACCCCTACACTTAGCTTTTTGCTAGTCCTCGAGCAAAACAAAATAAAACAAAATTTAAGAAAATCTAATCTAGTCCATTTTCGTAGGAAATCACGGAGACACTTAGCATGTGATACAAGCCTTTAAACCCCTAGGTGTTCGTAGTGGACGAGTTTAGTCTCGTGAGGGTTTACTAGGACGATACCCACAAACATTGAAAACATAAGAAAAATAAAAATAAAACTAAAAATAATAATTACAACTAATCCTTTCAATATAAATTGGAGAAAATCATTGGACAAGTCTTATAAACTAATCAATAGCTCAAAGAATTTCACAAAAATTCATGCTTGAATGTAAATAGTTTGAGTTAAGCCAATATTAACATAACATATCTCAATCAAAATAATGCATATTCAAACTTAATCTCAACTTCTCACTTAGGATACTCTCATGATTTTCACTCAATATAGTAGTGGTAAAGTGTTTACACTCAATCAATCTCATGAAAATAGTTTTATCATATGCTTGTTTGTTCACCTATTCTCCACTATTTAGATCACACAACTTCATGAATCAAGAGGTCTTTAATCAAGGTTGTAATGGGGCCAAGGGGTAATAATGTGGTTAAAGAATAAAAAGGAAAAGATATTACAAAGGTTCCAAAGACTTCATAGAATTTAGAGACAAAATAAGATTTTGCAAATAAAACTTTCTCAATATTCATTGGAAGTATATAATCCATAGGCTGAATATTTCATGTTGAGCCTTTGTTTCATTCTAACCAACCTTGTAACATTCTTTTTCTTTTCTTTAACTAGAAGTTCAAGAGATGATTCAATTTTTTTTCTTGACTTTTACCTTTCTCCTCCCCCACACTTATCTTTTGTTCTAACCTAAATTTTCAAAAAGTATATTTTGTTTTTGCAATATGCCTCAAACATTCTAGTTGATGCACCCAAAAGAGTGTATCTTATTTAACCTTGCACTAAAAAGATAAATTGTAAGTATAGTAGTTAGCAAGGGTCGAGTCCTCAGGGATTGGGTTTTAGTTTATAAGTTAATAGTTTAAAACTTAAATTCAAGAACAATAAAAGAAAAGGGGTTTTTGAAGCCAGATTTAAACTAAAGTAAATAATAAGAAGAAGATGCAAGGCGGTATAACCAGCCAATAAAAATATATATACTAAATTAGGCGGTATAACCAGCCAATAAAAATATATATACTAAATTAGGCGGTATAACCAGCCAATAAAAGTAAAACAAAGTTAATATACAAATTAGGCGGTATAACCAGCCAACAAAAATAAATATACTTTTAAAAATAAGCAAACTAGAAAAGTAAGAAAACAAGTAAGTAAGAAGAATCAAATATGAAAAAATATGGTTAAGGTTTCATTCTCCACCACTAGACATCATTAAGAATCAATTTCAGATCTATCAATATCAACCAACTATCAAAGTTAACAACCGTAGATAACAACAAGCTCTGTTATCCCAATCTTTCCTTAGTTTGTCGTTAAATAGAACAAGCTCTCTATTTAATCTCTAACCATTAAACAACCTAGAATAAGCTCTCTAAATTCAATTTAATGGCAGCTTTATGATGAGAAAGATAGGTTGATCTAAGCAACAAACACATAAGCTCGGATTGTTCAACTTAGGTTATGTTCCACTTTGCAATTATTGAATACTTGACCATAATCATTAATCACAAATTGCCACTTATGAATAGGAAATCAAGACAATTACACGGATCAAGACTCCTAGACTAGCAATAGATAATTATCAAGATCTATCTAGTTGTACACCTAAATAAATCAAGACAACATCATGAACAATTCTTGTAGAAGAACATAAGCAACTTTGATAGAAAATTAATGATAGATAGAATCTGAAAATCAATCACAAAACATGTCTAGGGCTTTGAAATCACCCTTAACCAAATAGAAGTTTAGCCTAGCATAGGCATTATAAACATAAAATTAAATAGAATCTAAGAAGAAAATAAAAGAAAGAAAGAAGAAGAAGAAGAATATTAATTATCCAACCTCTTGCTCTTTCTAAAGAAAAACAAAACTAGAGAAAAGAAAGAAGAAGAAAACTTAGAGAATTTTATTACAATGGCTAATATCCTACCTATGTACAATATCCTCTACAATCATCCAAGGCCCTCTATTTATACACATTTTGGAGGGCTAAATGACAAGAGACAAGCTTTACAAATTTCAAAGGTAGGTATAATAGGTGGGTGCATTTTTCTAACAATTTTCGTCATATTGTATGACAATTTTGATCAGCCAACTTGATGGTCGATTTCGTCAATGTTGGAGGCCTGATCTGATCACATGGTCTTCTAGAAAACGGTTCCCGTATCAGTTACGGATCCATAGCCATTGGAATCAGCTCATTTTCTGATGTGGATAAGCAGATATGGGCAAAATACGAAAACAGGTCAGCACAGACGTCATTGCACATCAGCCAACTTGATGGTCGATTTCTTCAATATTGGAGGCTTTATCTGATCACATGGTCTTCTAGACAAATGTTTCTCTATTAGTTAGTGATCCATAGCCGTTGGAATCAGCTCATTTGCTGATGTGGATCGGACGATATGGTCAAAATGCGAACACTGGTCAGAACAGACGTCATTGCACATCAGCCAACTTGATGGTTGATTTCGCTAGGGAAAACGACTCCGTTTCAAGAAGTGTAAAACATGAAAAAGATAGATATGCCTCTTAGCTTTGCACGGCTACAAATTTCAGCCTTATTGCTTCAGTGAAACTCGAGATATAGCTGATATGGCAAAAGGTGTCGGAACTGGAACTGAACTGGATTTGCCCTTAATTCTAGTAATCTGAAATCACTCAAAGAAACTTGTGAAAAACACCAAAATACATAAAAATATAAAAGATCATAAACACAATTAGACTAAACAATAATAACTCGTATTTGACACAAAACAATAATAAAACATAACTAAAAACTATATAATTATACGAGTTATCACACCCCCACACTTAGATTGTTGCTAGTCCCTAGCAACGACTCAATAAAAATAAAATAAGAAAATCTAATCTAATCCACTTTCGTAGGAAATCACGGTGGCACTTAGCATGTGACACAAGCCTTTAAACCCCTAGGTGTCCCTAGTGGACGAGTTTAGTCTCGTGAGGGTTTACTAGGACGATACCCACAAACATTGAAGACATAAGAAAAACTAAAAATAATAATTATAACTAATCCTTCCAATATAAATTAGAGATAATCATTGGACAAGTCTTAAAAACTAATCAATAGCTTAAAGAAATCCATAAAAAATCTTGCTTGAATGTAAATTGTTTGAGTTAAGCCAATATTAACATAACATATTTCAATCAAAATAGTGCATATTCAAACTTAATCTCAACTTCTCACATGGGATACTCTCTTGATTTTCACTTTTTAAAGTAGTGGTAAAGTGTTTACACTCAATCAATCTCATGAAAACACTTCTACCATATGCTTGCTTGTCCACCTATTATCCACTATTTAGATCATACAACTTCATAAATCAAGAGGTCTTTATTCAAGGTTGTAATGGGGCCAAAGGGTTATAATGTGGTTAAAGAACAAAAAGATAAAGATATCACAAAGGTTCCAAAGAGTTCATAGAGTTTAGAGACATAATAAGATCATACAAATAAAACTTCTCAAAACTCTTATAAAGCACATAATAACATAGGCTAAATATTCATGTTGAGCCTTTGCATCATTCTAACCAACTTTGTAACATCTTTTTCTTTACTTTAACTAGAAGTTCAAGAGAAGATTTTTTTTTTTTAATATGGGAATGTATTTGACAATGATCCCTTTCTTTTTCTCTTGACTTTTTTCTTTCTTTTCCCCCCACACTTATTTCTTGTTTCTAACCCAAATTTTCAATAAATCTTCCTTGTCTTTGCAACTTGTCTCAAAACATGCTAATTCATCTTTGGAACAAAGGTAAAGATATAAGTATATTTAGGTTAGGGACAAGTTATGGTTACCAAAGAGATAGCTTATTCAATGTAGGCTCAAATTGGTTCACTAAGGGTGTGTTCTCTTGGAACATCAATAAGGGATGGCTGTTTGGCCCTGGCTAAAAATCCTAATGCCTCTATCATATTCATGTTGTCACATGTATCAATATAGTCTCAAACGGTTTAAAGGAAGTTCTAGAGAATCATGTAATCATAAGAGCACTCAAGAAAGAAATTAGATTGATTTGTATAATGCATCAATCATTATAGGCTCAAAAACTCACAAGGATGATTATACAAGTCAGATTAAGTCTAAACATGCTTCTTTCTCAATCAACATATCATATTAACATTGGCTCATAAAATCAAGCTTAATTCTTATGAAAATCTTCTCACTAATAACCAGTTTAGACCTATGCAATTCATATCTCATCATTGTATTAAAAAGGAACTAAAACACACTAAAATAATAATAATAATAATAATAAAGACTCATAAAAAAAAATAGTAGACAAAAATAAAAGAAATCCTAAATCATTCCCCCCACACTTAATTCTTACATTGTCCTCAATGTAAGTCTATTAACCCAAATGAAAGAATCATGTGTAAGAGAAAAGAACTAATAACATAAGAATAGGAACAACTAAGACTCAAAACAAAACAAACTCATGCAACCTAAGTAATCCTAAAATACTAAACAAAAATTAACAAGTAAACATAAAAAGATTAAAATCAAACTGACAAGATATGTCTCAAGTCTCCCTTACTCAGACCTTGTTCAGAATGAATACTTCTAAATTGCTTAAAACACAACAAACTTTTTTTTTTTTTTGAAAAGAAGAAATCAAACTGACATGGTATGTCTCAAGTCTCCCTTACTCAGACCTTGTTCAGAATGAATACTTCTAAATTGCTTAAAACACAACAAACTTTTTTTTTTTTTAAGAAGGTAAAATTTAGGAGATATTACCTGTAGAGGTTGCTAACCACTTATTATAACTGAGATACAACAAACAAAATGTTAGATAATGTCACAAAGACAAAGTGCAATCCACTCCTTGCTCGTCCATATCTCTTTTTCTTTTTCCGAGCGTTTGCGAAACAACCGTAGCAGATAAATACTCATAAGCTTGGAGCTTTTTGAGTAAATCTTCAATGGTTGTAGTAGAAATTATGGTTCTCCTTGCCTCTGAAAACATGAATCCATTATCCACAGCATTATCTAAATATGAAAGCAAATTACTAAAATAACCATTAATATTAAGCAAACCAATGGGTTTCTTATTTGTGACCAAAGATGACCAAGAAGCCACGCAAGCTATTTCTTCCAATGTATCCAGACCTCCTGGTAAAGCAATGAATGCATCGGCAGAATGGTACATGATTGTCATCCGTTCAGGGATACTCCAGACTTGTATTTCCTTACCCAAGGTAGGTCCACAAAAATCTGTGAATAGTTTTGGCACGATTCCTAGAACTGGACTTCCTCCGGCGTGTGCTGCTGTAGCGACTGCTCCCATTAAACCCGTACTACCGCCTCCATAAATCAACTGGATCTTTTGTTGGGCAAGTATTACTCCAACTCTTATGGCTTCATCAACGAATATGTTATTTTTCCCTGGATAAGCACCTCCAAAAACACAAATTTTTTTTATGCGTTGGGACGAAGTACTTTCCATTTTTTTTTCTTTTTTTTTTTCTTTTTTTCGATGCCTGAAAGAGAATGAGTACATGGTGTAATATATAGAGGACTGAGTAGTGAATCAGACAAGAGTAATAATGTCGCCGAAAGTGTATCTGACCTGTCAGAAGAAAATGTTAACCTAACAAAAGATTTTTGCGTGATTTCAGGAAGAAAATCAAAAAGAGAAGAAAAATCAACCGTAAAAGTCAAGACTAATAATGTCGCCGAAAGTGTATTTGACCTGTCAGAAGAAAATGTTAACCTAACAAAAGATTTTTGCGTGATTTCAGGAAGAAAATCAAAAAGAGAAGAAAAATCAACCGTAAAAGACAAATAAAAAAAGAGAATAATTACACAAATCGAACAATACGTAAATTAAACCAAAATTAAGTTATTGCAAATCAAACCAAAAGCTGAGAAGTCATTTATTGTAGTTGTGATTGTGGCTCACATCTTCCTCTGGTTTTACGTCCAGAAACGGCTTAAACGCCTTCTATGAGTCGAGGATATGCTTCCCATCCAGTTTTCTTACAAGCTGGCAAACAGGGTCTTTTAACATCAGATTCCCAAGATGTTGCCATTCCCTTTGGAATTGCGGCCATAAATCAAGAATTTCTCTTTGTACGTCTCCACTAGGATGCGTCTCAAGAGAAAGTTGGATATTACCCAAATTCTCCTTACTCAGTCCGTCCTTAATGAATTCAATTTTATCATCTCGATTAGAGGACAGAATCCCAATAGAACGACATTTACCGTTACACGTCCATCGTGCACATTTGTGGCAATTTGAACTCATGCGCTTTGCTCGTCGCTTCTTTGCAAAAGTGCTTCTACCTGTACCTGGTAAATGCAAAATTGGAAGATATTCATCTTCACGTACCTTGGCTTCAATTATCCAACGTATGTCTCCAGGAATCCCTTTGTGCATAAGCATTCTTAATCTTTCAAATCGAACTTGGTAAAGCTTCAGTAAAATATTTCGAGGAAAAGGAGGAAATCGTTTCTGCAATCTTGTGAGAATATCATCCATCCTGAAAAAAAAAATGAAAGAGAAATTGAAAGAGAAATTTATATACAATATCAGTTTTGTGGGTAGCTGATAGAACCGATTTAAATAATCACGGAGTACCGTTATCCGCCATTTAACCGGGGTTAAAAAAAAATTATATTTACATCTAGTGTTTTTCAAAACAAGGATCAGAAAGAAAAACAACATAAAAAGACTCAAAAACAAAACACTCTAAATAAAATCCTAAATTCTCCCCCCCACACATAATTCTTACATTGTCATTAATGTAATGCTATTATCCCCCAATGCAAGAATTATATGTAAGAGAAAAGAACTATTAAACAAAAGAAACTTATGCAGCCTAAATGAACTTAAAAGCAGTAAACACAATTAACAAAGAAACATAAGAAATAAAATAAAAACAATAAAAATAATAAAAGAAAAAGGAAAAGAAAGAGAAAGCAAATCTGAATATGGAAGGTTGGCAATTTCATCTTTAATTGGGCTGCCTTCCCAATTAACACTTGAGTTAGTGTTTTGAATCTAACCAACACCCCTTCTTGGCTTTTTAGGCTTGTCAGGCTCATACATGAAATTTCCCAAATTTATGCGTTTGAGAGGAAGCTTTCCTTGCACAACAGTGGATGCATTCTCCATTACAAGTATTATTCCATCATCCTTGGTGGTGCATATCTCATCGAGGAATGGTGCATCTTTTGGTACTTGTTGAATGGCATCCACAAATAAACTGTTTAAGGTTTCCAGGATGTCTTGTTCATGTTCCTCCCCCTTGAACTTTGCGAATCTACTAGGAAAAGGTGGAGAAGAAACATTAGCAAAAATTGGAATCTTAAACGTTACCTCCGGTGTCGAAATACTCTTATTTGGATCTGTGGCTTTATTATCCTCAAGAATAGAATCCATCTCTAATTTTGTCTCATCCTCATCTTGTTCCTCATTCCTGAAGGTCACAATAGTAGCATTCTCCTTTGGGTTAATCATCGTTTGGGCAGGGAGTTCTTCAGATCTTTGTGCTACCCATCCCACCATACTACTAGCCAATTGGCTCATTTGCTTTTCCAAACTCTGGATGCTTGCCCTTGTTTCCTGTTGAAATTGCAAAGTATTAGTAACAAGAGAATAGACAAGATCTTCTAAAGAAGTACCTGAGTTTTGAGTCATATGTGATAGCTGAAAAAGATCTGATTCTTGAGACCATGATTGATTGAAGATAGATGGATGAGTGTAACTGGCATAAGGATCTACTTCTTGGAAATTTTTTGAGTAGCCATAATTAGTATGATCCCACCATCCCTCATGGTAAGTGTTTGAGTAATGATCATGCAGTTGGTCTTGGAACACTTGATGGCCTTGACATCCTCCCATGGCAAATTGTTGAACTGGGAAGGTGAGATTGGCTTGTTGATTCTCCATGTTCATGTATGCCACCAACTCTTCAAGTGTTAGATTGCTCAATTCCATCGTTTTTTTTTTTTTTTTTTTTCAAAATTTGATAAGAAAAACCCGTATGTACAAGAAAACAAAACTCACTAGAACTGAAAATAAGAATAAACCAAGTAACAAATAAACTAAAGAAAACAATCCCCGGCAACGGCGCCAAAAATTTGATGCACCCAAAAGAGTGTATCTTATTTAACCTTGCACTAAAAAGATAAATTGTAAGTATAGTAGTTAGCAAGGGTCGAGTCCTCAGGGATTGGGTTTTAGTTTATAAGTTAATAGTTTAAAACTTAAATTCAAGAACAATAAAAGAAAAGGGGTTTTTGAAGCCAGATTTAAACTAAAGTAAATAATAAGAAGAAGATGCAAGGCGGTATAACCAGCCAATAAAAATATATATACTAAATTAGGCGGTATAACCAGCCAATAAAAGTAAAACAAAGTTAATATACAAATTAGGCGGTATAACCAGCCAACAAAAATAAATATACTTTTAAAAATAAGCAAACTAGAAAAGTAAGAAAACAAGTAAGTAAGAAGAATCAAATATGAAAAAATATGGTTAAGGTTTCATTCTCCACCACTAGACATCATTAAGAATCAATTTCAGATCTATCAATATCAACCAACTATCAAAGTTAACAACCGTAGATAACAACAAGCTCTGTTATCCCAATCTTTCCTTAGTTTGTCGTTAAATAGAACAAGCTCTCTATTTAATCTCTAACCATTAAACAACCTAGAATAAGCTCTCTAAATTCAATTTAATGGCAGCTTTATGATGAGAAAGATAGGTTGATCTAAGCAACAAACACATAAGCTCGGATTGTTCAACTTAGGTTATGTTCCACTTTGCAATTATTGAAAACTTGACCATAATCATTAATCACAAATTGCCACTTATGAATAGGAAATCAAGACAATTACACGGATCAAGACTCCTAGACTAGCAATAGATAATTATCAAGATCTATCTAGTTGTACACCTAAATAAATCAAGACAACATCATGAACAATTCTTGTAGAAGAACATAAGCAACTTTGATAGAAAATTAATGATAGATAGAATCTGAAAATCAATCACAAAACATGTCTAGGGCTTTGAAATCACCCTTAACCAAATAGAAGTTTAGCCTAGCATAGGCATTATAAACATAAAATTAAATAGAATCTAAGAAGAAAATAAAAGAAAGAAAGAAGAAGAAGAAGAATATTAATTATCCAACCTCTTGCTCTTTCTAAAGAAAAACAAAACTAGAGAAAAGAAAGAAGAAGAAAACTTAGAGAATTTTATTACAATGGCTAATATCCTACCTATGTACAATATCCTCTACAATCATCCAAGGCCCTCTATTTATACACATTTTGGAGGGCTAAATGACAAGAGACAAGCTTTACAAATTTCAAAGGTAGGTATAATAGGTGGGTGCATTTTTCTAACAATTTTCGTCATATTGTATGACAATTTTGATCAGCCAACTTGATGGTCGATTTCGTCAATGTTGGAGGCCTGATCTGATCACATGGTCTTCTAGAAAAAGGTTCCCGTATCAGTTACGGATCCATAGCCATTGGAATCAGCTCATTTGCTGATGTGGATAAGCAGATATGGGCAAAATACGAAAACAGGTCAGCACAGACGTCATTGCACATCAGCCAACTTGATGGTCGATTTCTTCAATATTGGAGGCTTTATCTGATCACATGGTCTTCTAGACAAATGTTTCTCTATTAGTTAGTGATCCATAGACGTTGGAATCAGCTCATTTGCTGATGTGGATCGGACGATATGGTCAAAATGCGAACACTGGTCAGAACAGACGTCATTGCACATCAGCCAACTTTATGGTTGATTTCGCTAGGGAAAACGACTCCGTTTCAAGAAGTGTAAAACATGAAAAAGATAGATATGCCTCTTAGCTTTGCACGGCTACAAATTTCAGCCTTATTGCTTCAGTGAAACTCGAGATATAGCTGATATGGCAAAAGGTATCGGAACTGGAACTGAACTGGATTTGTCCTTAATTCTAGTAATCTGAAATCACTCAAAGAAACTTGTGAAAAACACCAAAATACATAAAAATATAAAAGATCATAAACACAATTAGACTAAACAATAATAACTCGTATTTGACACAAAACAATAATAAAACATAACTAAAAACTATATAATTATACGAGTTATCACTAGTCCATCTTTAGAACAAGGGTAAAGATATAAATGTGTTTAGGCTAGGTGTAAGATGTGGTTACCAATAAAATAGCTTTATCAATATAGGCTCAAATTAGCTCACTAGGGGGCTATTCTCTTGGAACATCAACAGGGATGACTGTTTGGCCTTGGTCATAATCCTAATGCCTCTATCATTTTCATGTTGTCACATGTATCAATATAGTCTCAAAAAGGTTTAAAGCAAGTTCTAGAGAATCATATAATCATAAGATCACTCAAGAAAGAAATTAGATTGATATGTATAATGCATCAATCATATAGGCTAAAAACTCACAAGGATGATTACACAAGTCAATATTAATCTAAACATACTTCTTTCTCAATCAAATATCATATTGACATTGGCTCATGAAAAATAGTGATATCAAGCTTAAGTCTCATGAAAATCTTACCACTAATGATCAGTTTCAGACCTATTCAATTCATATCTTATCATAGTATGGAAAGTAACTAGAACACACTAAAAACAAAACAAAACTAAAGAAAATCCTAAATTCTTCCCCCCACACTTAATTTTTACATTGTCCTCAATGTAATTCTATTATCCCCAAATATAAGAATCATGTGTAAAAGAAAAAATACTAAACAAAACAAACTAAAGAAAAACAATAAAAGATAGAATGATGGAGAGTAAGGAATAGCAAATCTGATTATAATATGTGCTCTCCATCCTTTTGGGTTGCCTCCCAAGAAGCGCTTGGTTTACTGTCCTCTGCCCGACTTAGACCCATGCTATCATCCACACCGTATTCTTGAGTAGTTCAAGTGATCCGGCGGTGGTTCTAAATCCAATGTTGGTGCCTGCAAAAGAAAAGATAGACGTTTCCCATTAGATAAAGGAATATTAATAACTGAAACATCAAACCTTTTATTATAAGGTGGTAACACTTTCGAAGATGCCAATACTTCATCCACATGTTCACTTAAAACGAGTTAATCTTTAGAGGTCTCCATGTCAAGATGTTTGTTAATGTCTATGTCTTTGCTACTTAACTCAAAAGTTCGCTTCACTAAAGAGTCAAATGTATCAATTGCATAAACAGAATGTACATCACTAGGGTATCTCATGGCTTCAAAGATATTAAACGGATTACATCACTATCAAATTCCATAGTGAGTGTGCCATCATTAACATTAATTATTATCTTGGCTGTTTTTAAAAATGGTCTCCCTAATAAAATAGATGTTGGGTTGGAAGACATCTCATCTTCCATGTCAAGTACATAAAAGTCAGCTGGAAAGACCAATTCATTAACTTGTACAAGAACATTTTCTACAAGTCCTGTTGGATAAGTAATAGAACGATCAGCGAGTTGTAAAATAACACCGGTTTCTTTTAATGGTCCTAGTTTCAAAAAAGCATAAATTGAGTATGGCATAACATTGATAGATGCTCCTAAGTCTAGCATAGCATGTGCAAACCTGGTGTTGCCTATTTTACAAGGAATGGTGAACATACCTGGATCATTGCATTTAGATGGGAGTTTCTTTTGAAGAACAGCCGAGACATTCTCTCCCATACTTACCTTTTCATTCCCTTTGAGCTTTCTTTTAGAAGTGCACAATTCTTTCAAAAACTTTGTATATCGTGGCACTTGTTTTATGACATCTAGTAGAGGAATGTTTACCTCAACTTTTTGAAAGGTCTCCAAAATTTCCTTATCTTGTTCCTCTTTTTTGGACTTTGCTAACCTGCTTGGAAAATGTGGAGGAGTTATATATAAAGGAAAAGAAAGTTTAGGGATTACCTTAGGAATTGGCTCATTGGGTTGTGAAGATGATGCATTGGTGATAAGTGTCTAATTTCATACATTTTCCTATTTAATTTCTTTATACTTTGTGCTTTGATTCTTACTTCCTTGACATTTTACTAGGTTTTTATGCTTTGTAGGTATTTTGGAGGAATGAAGTCAAAACATGTCAATTAGGATGTTAAAGAGCTTACAAAATCACAATCACAAGATGGAAAAAGAGTTGGGAGTCAAAAAGATCAAATTCTTGGTGCAAAGCAAGAAGACAGATTTGACCTTCGAAGCTTGTTTCTAAGAAAACATGATTTTAGACTCTTTATTCGAAGAAACTTCATTCTTGACTTTTGAAGATCACTTGATTACCTTTCCAATGGCTGGTCATGGGCCTAAATAGGATAAGAAATGGTCATCAAAATCGGCATTGGAATATCTCCCTAAAAACCCTAGTGGCAGAAAAAAACCTTAGTCGTAAATGACAACTTTTTCTTAATACCCTAGTTGACATTTAAGTTTATCCTTGCCAAAGAAGGATTAGTGGCTGTCAACTTGCATTAATTGCATTAATTGCAAGTATCTTTCCTTAAAGCTAATCCTAATCAAAGTAGGAGAATTAAATCAGCCAAGACTTTCCTTCCTTACACTTACTTTGGCTGCAAGAATATAATCTCTCTTCATTAAAGAGTGCTTTGACTAAAACTTTCCTACTTTATTCAAACTTGGCTGCCAAGGCTTATATCTTTCCTTAAAACACAAAAGTCAGCCACTTTTCCTTAACTTTAGCCACAAGTCAGCATTTATTGAAGGGAGAGAGCTGAAATTCACTTGTTTGATGCCCTAGCTATTGCCTATAAATAGAGATCAAGGGGGCATACGAAATTGACACTTCCCCAAGCATCAAATTCTGATTTCTTCTTTGTTTCTTTGTTTTTGAGAGAGCAAGAGGCTGGATAATTAATATTCTTCTTCTTTCTTTCTTTTATTTTCTTCTTAGATTCTCTTTAATTTTATGTTTATATTTACAATGCCTATGCTAGGCTAAACTTTTATTTGGTTAAGGGTGATTTCAAAGCCCTAGACATGTTATGTAATTAATTTTCAGAATCTATCTATCATTGTTTTCTATCAAAGTTGCTTATGTTCTTCCATAAAAATTGTTCATGGTGATGTTTTGATTTGTTTAGGTGGCCAACTAGATAAATCTTGATAATTGTCTAATGCTAGTTTAGGAGTCTTGATCCGTGTAATTGTCTTGATTTCCTAATCATAAGTAGCAATTTGTGATTAATGATTATGGTCAAGTTTTCAATAATTGCAAAGTGGAACATAACCTAAGTTGAACAATCCGAGCTTATGTGTTTGTTGCTTAGATCAGCCTATCTTTCTCATCATAAAGCTGCCATTAAATTGAATTTAGAGAGCTTATTCTAGGTTGTTTGATGGTTAGAGATTAAATAGAGAGCTTGTTCTATTTAACGACGAACTAAGGAAAGATTGGGGTAACAGAGCTTGTTGTTATCTACGGTTGTTAACTTTGATAGCTAATTAATGTTGATAGATATGAAATTGATTCTTAATGATGTCTAGTGGTGGAGAATGAAACCTTAACCATATTTTTCATATTTGATTCTTCTTAATTACTTGTTTTCTCAATCTTATTGTTAACTTTAGTTTAAATCTGATTTCAAAATCCCCTTTACTTTTGTTTACTTGTTTTTAAGTTTTAAACTATTAACTTATAAACTAAAACCCAATCCCTGAGGACTCGACCCTTGCTAATCACTATACTTTACAGTTGATTCTTTTTAAGTGCAAGGTTAAATAAGATACACTCTTTTGGGTGCATCAAGTTTTTGGCGCCGTTGCCGGGGATTGCTTTCTTTAGTTTATTAGTTTATTCATATTTTCAGTTCTAATTATTTACTTTCTTATTATTATTTTATTTATTTTTTTATTAGTGAATGTTCCAAGCTCCTGAAGAAGACTTAAGACTTAGGAGAATTCAGGAATTTATAACTTCTCACCAACAACCAGTCGAGGAGTTGATCCAAAACATCCAAGAGGAGCAAGGAGAGATGGCAGCAGCTGACAACCGAACTCTCAAGGAGCTAGCCGCTCCGGACTTGGATCAACAACCATTATGCATTGAATATGCTAATCTTACGGTAGCTTTTGAATTAAAATCTGGTTTGATTTATCTTCTCCCAACTTTTCATGGTTTTGCAGGAGAGGATCCGAATAAGCACCTCAAGGAATTCCATGTAGTTTGCTCAAGCATGAGACCAACAGGAGTCACGGAAGAGCAAGTTAAGTTGAGAGCCTTTCCATTCTCTCTAGCTGATTCAGCAAAGGAATGACTCTACTATCTACCATTCGGGACCATCACTACATGGAATGATATGAAGAAAGCATTCTTGGAAAGGTATTTCCTAGCATCTAAGGCTGCCAACATTAGAAAAGAGATATGTGGGATTCGGAAATACAATGTAGAGTCCTTATATGAATATTGGGAGAGGTTCAAGAAACTTTGTGCATCATGTCCACACCATCAGATAAGTGAACAACTTCTCATCCAATACTTCTATGAAGGTCTCATGCCCATGGAGAGAAGTATGATAGATGCCGCTAGTGGGGGAGCTCTAGTTGATAAGACTCCCGGGGCTGCTAGAACTCTAATCTCCAACATGGCAGCCAATTCTCAACAATTCTCAAGAGACAAGATCCACCACCACAACCCAAGAGAGTTAATGAGGTAAGTATATCATCCCTTGAACAAAAATTTGATAAACTAACTTCTCTTGTTCAACAATTGGCTGTAGGTAATATACAGCAAATAAAGGCTTGTGGCATATGTTCAAACATGGGGCACCAAACTGATATGTGTCCAACACTTCAAGAGGACACCAATGAACATGTGAATGTCATGGGTGGATTTCAGAACCAATTAAGGAAATATGATCCCTACTCAAACACTTACAATCCAGGTTGGAGGGATCATCCAAATTTCAATTATGGAGGGAACCAATCACAAACTATTCCTCCACCATTTGACAACAGGCCACCGGGTTTTCAGCAAAGAGTGCAACAACCATACCAAACCCGACAACAACTGCCACCCACCCAAAATTCAGGTACTTCTCTTGAAGATCTTGTTAAAGCTCTTTCTACTAATACAATTCAATTTCAACAGGAAACAAAGACAAGTATTCGAAATTTGGAGACTCAAATTGGGCAATTGGCAACAACCATGAGTCAAATGCAAGCAAGGGATTCTGGGAAATTACCTTCCCAAACCATAGTGAATCCAAGAGAGAATGCCAATGCTATAACTTTAAGAAGTGGGAAACAGCTAGAGACACCACAAAATGATAGTGCTCAAGGGGAAAACAACACCATGGCATCCTCTTCACATCCCAACGAGCCACTAAAAAAGGTAATTCCTAAACCATCATTTCCTTCTTATATAACTCCTCCACCTTTTCCTAGCAGGTTAGCAAAGTCCAAGAAGGAGGAGCAAGAGAAGGAAATTTTGGAAACCTTCCGGAAAGTAGAGGTGAACATTCCTTTACTAGATGCTATCAAGCAAGTGCCAAGATATGCCAAGTTCCTAAAAGAGTTGTGCACATCTAAACGGAAGTTGAAATGGAATGAAAAGGTAAGTGTAGGGGAGAATGTGTCAGCTGTTCTTCAAAAGAAACTCCCACCTAAATGCAAGGATCCAGGTATGTTTACCATTCCTTGTAAGATAGGCAACACCAGGTTTGAGCGTGCTATGCTAGATCTAGGGGCATCTATTAATGTCATGCCATATTCAATTTATGCTTCATTGAATCTAGGACCATTAGAGGAAACCGGTGTTATAATACAACTTGCTGACCGTTCTAACACTTACCCAAGAGGAGTTGTAGAAGACGTTCTTGTACAGGTTAATGAATTGGTTTTTCCCGCTGACTTTTATGTTATTGAGATGGAAGATGAGATGTCTTCTAATCCCACACCTATTCTATTAGGGAGACTATTATTGAAAACAGCAAGAACTAAAATAGATGTACATGATGGCACTTTAACTATGGAATTTGATGGTGAAATAATTCGCTTTAACATTTTTGAGGCCATGAGATATCTTAGTGATGTGCATTCTGTTTTTAATATTGATATAATTGACTCACTAGTGCAGCAAGCTTATGAGCTAGATGGTGAAGATAGTGTGGAAATAGTCCTTAGCAAACATCTCGGAATGGGGGATGCTAAAGGGGAACTAGCCTTGAGTGACCATGTGGAAGGGGCACTAGAATCTTTACACTTGCTGCCACCTAAAGATGCAAGGTTTGATGTTTCATTTATTGATTTGCCTTTATCTAATGAGAAACTTCTACCTTCCATTTTGCAGGCACCAACTTTAGAGTTGAAACCACTACCGAACCACTTGAAATATGTTTTCTTAGGTGAAAAGGACACACTACCGGTCATCACTTCCAAAGAGCTCACACCTTTGCAAGAAGAGCGACTTATCCGGGTGCTTAGAGAGCATAAAACAACAATTGGTTGGACAATTGCCGATATCAAGGGAATAAGCCCATCTATGTGCATGCACCGGATTTTGTTAGAGGAGGCGTCCAAACCAACAAGAGAAGCACAAAGAAGATTGAACCCTCCTATGATGGAGGTTGTGAAAAAGGAGATACTGAAGCTCCTAGATGTTGGAGTGATCTATCCTATCTCGGATAGCAAATGGGTGAGCCCGGTCCAAGTGGTTCCAAAGAAATCAGGTGTAACGGTGGTAACAAATAATGAGAATGAACTTGTTCCTACTAGGATTCAAACAGGGTGGCGAGTTTGTATTGATCATCGAAAACTTAATTCCACAACTCGCAAAGACCACTTTCCTTTACCTTTTATTGATCAAATGCTTGAAAGGTTAGCTGGCCATTCTCATTATTGTTTTCTTGATGGTTTTTCAGGTTATAATCAGATTGCCATTGCTCCGGAGGACCAAGAGAAAACAACATTCACTTGTCCATTTGGTACTTTTGCATACCGGCGTATGCCATTTGGTCTTTGTAATGCACCAGCTACATTCCAAAGGTGTATGGTTAGCATATTTTCAGATTATGTAGAGAACATCATAGAAGTGTTTATGGATGATTTTAGTGTCTATGGTGATTCTTTTGATAGATGTCTAGAGAACCTTACACTTGTACTTGAAAGATGCATAGAAACTAACCTTGTTTTGAATTGTGAAAATGTCACTTTATGATAGAACAAGGAATAGTTTTGGGCCATGTTATTTCTTCTAGAGGGATAGAGGTTGATAAATCTAAAATAGATATTATGTATTCTTTACCACCTCCCACAAATGTGAGAGAGGTTCGTTCTTTTCTTGGACATGCAGGTTTCTATAGGAGATTTATCAAAGACTTCTCAAAGATCACATTACCTCTTTGCAAGCTACTACAAAAAGATGTGGTTTTCCACTTTGATGACAAATGCAAAGAGGCGTTTGAAACATTGAAGGGACTCTTGACATCAGCTCCTATCATGCAACCACCAGATTGGAATGTACCTTTTGAAATCATGTGTGATGCTAGTGACTATGCCATTGGAGCTGTTTTGGGCCAACGGGTTGGCAAAGCCTCACATGCCATTTATTATGCCTCCCGAACTCTTAATGATGCTCAATTGAACTATTCCACTACTGAAAAAAGAACTTTTGGCTGTTGTATTTGCTTTAGAAAAATTTCGATCTTATTTAATTGGTACTAAAGTAATTGTATATTCTGACCATGCAGCCCTTAGGTACTTACTCACTAAGAAGGAGGCCAAACCAAGGTTGATTAGATGGATACTTCTCTTACAAGTGTTTGATTTGGAGATAAAAGATAAGAGAGGTAGTGACAACCTGGTTGCGGACCATCTTATCCATTTAGTTCATGAAGAGGATGCACTACCCTTGAATGAGAACTTTCCGGATGAGCAACTTCTTTTTATAAGTACAACAACTCCTTGGTATGCCGATATTGTTAATTACTTAGTTACCAAGAAGTTGCCACAAGAGTTGACACAAGCTCAAAGAAATAAGATCAAGAGTGATGCCAAATACTGCATATGGGATGATCCTTACCTTTGGAAGCATTGCTCCGATCAGATTATGAGAAGGTGTGTACTCGAATCTGAATTTCAATTTATTCTCACCTTTTGTCACTCTTATGCATTTGGAGGACACTTTGGATCCAAAAGAACAGCCATGAAAGTTCTTGATTCTGGATTTCATTGGCCTACTATATTCAAAGATGCATACCTCTTTTGCAAGTCATGTGATCGTTGCCAAAGAACAGGTAACTTAGGTGCTAGAAATCAAATGCCTCAAACTCCAATACTTATTGTTGAAAATTTTGATGTATGGGGCATGGATTTCATGGGACCTTTTCCTTCTTCTTTTGGTAATCTTTATATTTTACTTGCCGTTGATTATGTTTTAAAGTAGGTGGAAGCAAAATCCACTAGGACTAATGACTTTAAAGTTATTTCAGATTTTGTCAAGACTAACATCTTTGCTAGGTTTGGAACGCCAAAGGCCATAATCAGCGATAGAGGTACTCACTTTTGCAATAGGACTATGGAAGCACTTTTGAGGAAGTATAACATCACACACAATGTCTCCACCTCATATCATCCTCAAACTAGTGGGCAAGCTGAAGTGTCAAACCGAGAAGTTAAGTCCATCCTTGAAAATACAGTTAATCCAAATAGGAAGGATTGGAGTTCACGACTTGATGATGCACTTTGGGCTTATAGGACAGCATATAAGACACCCATAGGTATGTCTCCTTATCGACTTGTTTATGGTAAGCCTTGTCATCTTCCGGTTGAGTTGGAACATAAATCATATTGGGCTATCAAACAATGCAACATGGAGATGGATGAGACAGGTAAGCAAAGAAAACTTGACCTACAAGAATTAGAGGAGATAAGGAATGATGCCTATGAGAATTCTAGGATTTACAAGGAAAAGACTAAGGCATTCCATGACAAGATGATATCAAGAAAGGACTTTGTTGTTGGACAAAAAGTTCTTCTCTTCCATTCACGCCTTAAGTTATTTCCAGGTAAGTTACGTTCTCGTTGAGTTGGACCTTTTGTTATTACTAATGTATTTACTCATGGTGCAGTTGAAATCCAAAGCCCAAAAACAGATAAGGCATTCAAAGTGAATGGTCATAGATTGAAGCCTTACTATGAGAACTTTCCAATACAAGATGTGGAGGAGTTACCACTTTTTGAGCCGAATTATGTTGAATAATAATGGCATGGGTCTAAGTCAGGCTGAGGACAATAAACCAAGCGCTTCTTGGGAGGCAACCCAAAAGGATGGAGAGCATTTATTATATCAGATTTCCATATTCCTTACTCTCCATCATTCTATCTTTTATTGTTTTTCTTTTGTTTTGTTTAGTAGTTCTTTTCTCTTACATATAATTCTTGCATTGGGGATAATAGCATTACATTGAGGATAATGTAAAAATTAAGTGTGGGGGGAAAAATTTAGGATTTTCTTTAGTGTGTTTTGTTTTTTTATTCTTTTTATGTTGTTTTTAGTGTGTTTTAGTTACTTTCAATACTATGATGAGATATGAATTGCATAAGTCTAAAACAGATTTATTAGTGAGAAGATTTTCATGAGAATTGAGCTTGATATCAACTTCTTTATGAGCCAATGTTAATATGATATGTTGATTGAGAAAGAAGCATGTTTAGACTTAAATCTGACTTGTATAATCATCCTTGTGAGTTTTCGAGCCTATATGATTGATGCATTATACATATCAATCTAATTTCTTTCTTGAGTGCTCTTATGATTACAAGATTCTCTAGAACTTGCTTTAAACCTTGTTGAGACTATATTGATGCATGTGACAACATGAATATGATAGAGGCATTAGGATTTTTAACCAGGGCCAAACAGCCATCCCTTATTGATGTTCCAAGAGAACATCCCCCTTAGTGAACCAATTTGAGCCTACAATGAATAAGCTATTTCTTTGGTAACCATAACTTGGCCCTAACCTAAATATACTTATTTATATCCTTACCCTTGTTCTAAAGATGAATTAGCATGTTTTGAGACAAGGAAGATCTATTCAAATTTTGAGTTAGAAACAAGAAATAAGTGTGGGGGAAGAGAAAGGCAAAAGTCAAGAGAAAAATAGAGGGAATATTGCCAAATACATTCCCATGTGAAAAAAAAATTGAATAATCTCTTGAACTTCTAGTTAAAGAAAAGAAAAAGATGTTCGAAAGTTGTTTAGAATGAAGAAAAGGCCCAACATGAATATTCGGCCTACGTGATTATGTACTTGTAAAGAGTTTTGAGAAGTTTCTTTGTATGAATCTTATTATGTCTCTAAACTCTATAAAATCTTTGGAACTTTTGTAATATCCTTTATCTTTTATTCTTTAGCCACATTATTACCCCTTGGCCCCATTATAACCTTGCATAAAGACCTCTTGATTCATGAAGTTGCATGATCTAAGTAGTGGAGAATAGGTGGACAAGCAAGCATATGGTAGAAACTGTTTTCATGAGATTGATTGAGTGTAAACACTTCACCACTACTTTAAAGAGTGAAAATCATGAGGGTATCCCATTTGAGAAGTTGAGATTAAGTTTGAACATGCACTATTTTGATTGAGATATGTTATGTTAATTTTAGCTTAACTTAAACCATTTACTATCAAGCATGATTTTTTGTGAAACTCTTTAAGCTATTGATTAGTTTATAAGACTTGTTCAATGATTATCTATAAGTTGTATTGAAAGTGAACTAGATTCGGTTTTCTTACCTTGTGTCTATTTGATTTTGCTCGAGGACTAGCAAAAGATTAAGTGTGGGGGAATTTGATAAGTGCTTAATTTCATACATTTTTCCTATTTAATTTCTTTATACTTTATGCTTTGATTCTTACTTCCTTGACATTTTACTAGGTTTTTATGCTTTGTAGGTATTTTGGAGGAGATGAAGTCAAAACATGTCAGTTAGGATGTTAAAGAGCTTACAAAATCACAATCACAAGATGGAAAAAGAGTTGGGAGTCAAAAAGATCAAATTCTTGGTGCAAAGCAAGAAGACAGATTTGACCTTCGGAGCTTGTTTCTAAGAAAACATGATTGTAGACTCTTTATTCGAAGAAACTTCCTTCTTGACTTTTGAAGATCACTTGATTACCTTTCCAATGGCTGGTCATGGGCCTAAATCGGATAAGAAATGGTCATCCAAATCGGCATTGGAATATCTCCCTAAAAACCCTAGTGGCAGAAAAAAACCTTAGCCGTAAATGACAACTTTTTCTTAATACCCTAGTTGACATTTAAGTTTATCCTTGCCAAAGAAGGATTAGTGGCTGTCAACTTGCATTTATTGCATTAATTGCAAGTATCTTTCCTTAAAGCTAATCCTAGTCAAAGTAGGAGAATTAAATCAGCCAAGACTTTCCTTCCTTACACTTACTTTGGCTGCAAGAATATAATCTCTCTTCATTAAAGAGTGCTTTGACTAAAACTTTCCTACTTTATTCAAACTTGGCTGCCAAGGCTTATATCTTTCCTTAAAACACAAAAGTTAGCCACTTTTCCTTAATTTTAGCCACAAATCAGCATTTATTGAAGGGAGAGAGCTGAAATTCACTTGTTTGATGCCCTAGCTATTGCTATAAATAGAGATCAAGGGGGCATACGAAATTGGCACTTCCCCAAGCATCAAATTCTGATTTCTTCTTTGTTTCTTTGTTTTTGAGAGAGCAAGAGGCTGGATAATTAATATTCTTCTTCTTCTTCTTTCTTTCTTTTATTTTCTTCTTAGATTCTCTTTAATTTTATGTTAACTTTGATAGTTGGTTGATATTGATAGATTTGAAATTGATTTTTAATGATGTCTAGTGGTGGAGAATGAAACCTTAACCATATTTTTCATATTTGATTCTTCTTAGTTACTTGTTTTCTTACTTTTCTAGTTTGCTTATTTTTAAAAAGTATATTTATTTTTATTGGCTGGTTATACCGCCTAATTTGTATATTAACTTTGTTTTATTTTTATTGGCTGGTTATACCGCCTAATTTAGTATATATATTTTTATTGGCTGGTTATACCGCCTTGCATCTTATTCTTATTATTTACTTTAGTTTAAATCTGGCTTCAAAAACCCCTTTTCTTTTATTGTTTTCTTTGAACGTAAGTTATAAACTAATAACTCATAGATTAAAACCCAATCCCTGAGGACTCGACCCTTGCTAACATTATACTTACAATTGATCTTTTTAGTGCAAGGTTAAATAAGATACACTCTTTTGGGTGCATGAGTTGGTCAAAAGGGGCAGGAAATGTTGTGAAATTCGTCTCTAAATCTTTGATTACAAGGTTGCATCTGAAAGGGATTCATTAACATCCTTAAGGTCAACTGGATCTTCCACTATAATTTCCTTAGCAGCTCTAGGCCATTTCTTTCTATTAATGTTACTTTTGATTGATATTTTTATATCTTTCCTTTAACTTATATATATATATATATATATAGTAGAGATTCACTTACATTAGTATAAAATTAATTTAGTTTTACTCTTTTTCGTAATTTTTTTATACAATTTATATTTATTTAATCCGACCTTTTATTCTATGCTTTATTTATATAAATCATGTACGTCAAATTTCAAGTAAATTAAAAATATCTAACTATTTTGTTCGATAGAAAAAAAAATTAACTGTTAAATATATATAAAAAAGATCATATTCTCGATTTATATGTTATAAATATCGGATAGATTATAAACTATACGTACACGACGAGTGTGATTATATGACTAAATCCAATAATCGATTTATTAAAATATCAATAATACACAAAATTATAAAAACAATTAATTTTACATAATTTATATTGATCCCTTCTCGTATATACATAGTTTTTACTAGTAGCTACTTTAATTTTCTTCCTTCAGATGAGTTTTTGTGTTTTTGAATGACAAAATTGCGGGAAAACCCAATTTTAGGAGGTGACAAACAAACCCCAGGTTTTGCAGGAACTGGGCTTACAACCCAGCCCTGCAGGATTTGCCACCCCATAATGAGGTTGGCTGAACAAAATTAAGTATCCAAAGCCCAAGGTTTAGTTGGAACATTCATTTTTTTGGGTGCAAAAAAGTGTAGAGCCGCTTAACTATACAGGTCTTAGGCCTAGCCACACCTAACAAGTTTTCTTGCAAAAATATACTTAAAAGGCAATAGGGGAGAGTTAAGTTTAGCACCATAAAAAGGGTATATATTTGATTAAGTGATATTGTATATATTTATACCATGTTAGTAAATCATATTATGTCATTTTATTAAAAAACTTTAAAAATAAATACAAATAACTTTATTTTTAATAAGGTAGCTTCATTTCATTTAGTGACAGTATATAAATTTATACACTGTCAATGCATCAAATATAAATCCACGTAAAAAAACACCTTCATGCAGAAAATTTACTAAAAAACCAGCATAAAAGTTGATTTTTCCGTAAATATGAACAATAAAGTAATCTCAATTCAACTAAAGAAGTTGCTTGCAATCATGCATAACTTGATAAAGAGGATCATTATCCTGAATGGGCTGCAAAATTTTCAAGAACAACCAATAAGGAGTCAGATTTTACTAGTACTCGTTTGCATTCGTATGCCAGACCAAATTTAAATCAGTATAGATGGCATGAATCTCAGCCTTAATAACAGAACCTCAACCAATTCTGAATATATAGATTTTTTATGCCCTCATTTGGTGTCCCTTTTGGTATCTTTTTAATATTTTTTTTGTTATGTGTTTAAATAAAAATATTAGACTTTAACTATTTATAAATAAGAGATAATTGAATACATGTAAAAAAAAAACATTGAAAGACACAAAAAGAGCATCAAACGGGGCGGAGGAATTATGTTCTCCAATTCTTTTTGTAAAACCAAAAATTCAAGAACCATCACTATCCCTAAAAAGACGATTATATATTTGATACACTGTCAGTGTATAAATCTATACACTGTCAGTGTATCTTACGATGCTACCTGTTAAAGGGTTAGAGTTAGATTTAGAGGTTAGTGATTAAGATTAGCGGTTAGTTTTTTAATGAGATGTCAGTGTAAGATTTACTATCAGTGTATAAATCTATACATTGAGAGTGTATCAAATAAAAACCCTTATAACTAAATCACCAAGATTAAATTTAGCAGTTGCATCTATATTCAATTTGATAAAGTTTTAAGAAGGACGTTGCCATGCAATACAGAAAAGTTTACGAGATGGAGAATTACAAGCAACAATCCTATTCACTTAAACTCTCTATTAATAATATTTCTAATCCTAATTAACCCTAATGCTTTTATTAATTAATAAATAGATAACAAAAAAAGAAAGAAAGCAATAGTTGAAACAAATACTATCAATACGCCATACTTATACCGTCTAATACTTCTTTCTTGATGCACTCAAAAAAAGTGTATCTTTATTTAACCTTGTAATAAAAATATGATCAATTATAGTAAAGTAGCATGCAAGGGTTGAATCCACAGAGATTGAGTTTTAGTTTATAAATCATTAGTTTAAAACTTAAATTAAAAAAAAAAAGTTAAAAAGGTTTTGAAATCAATTTAAACTTAAGCAAACAATAAAAATAAGAAAGCAAGTAAACAATAGGTAATCAGATGTGAGAAATATAGCTAAAGGTTCATTCTCCACCACTAGACATCATTAAGAATCAATAATCAGATCTATCAATATCAATTATCTATCAAAGTTAACAACCGTAGATAACAACCTCCCGTGTTACCCCAATCCTTCCTTAGTTCGTCGTTAAGCAGGACGAACGCCACTACTTAATCTCTAACTATCAAACAACCTAGGATAAACATCTATAAATTTAATTTGACAGTAGCTTTATGAAGAGAAAGATAGGTTGATCTAAGCAACAAAAGCATGAACATGAATTGTTTAACTTAGGTTATGTTCCACTGTGCAATTAGCGAAAACTTTAACATAATCATTAATCACAAATTGCCACTTATGAATAGGAAATCAAGACAATTACACGGATCAAGACTCCTAAACTACCATTAGATAATTATCAAGATCTATCTAGTATGCATCCTAAACAAATCAAGATAAAAATCATAAACAGTTCTTATGGAAGAACACAAACAACTTTGATAGAAAACTAATAATAGATAGAATCTAAAAATCAATTACAAAATATGTCTAGGGCTTTGAAATCACCCTTAACCAAAGAAGAGTTTAGCCTTGCATAGGCATAGTTAACATAAACATGAATATTCAAAGGAAACTAAGATGAAAAATGAAATAAAAACTAAGAGATTAGAGAAGAAGAAGAAGATTGATAAATAATCAAAAGTATGTCCTAGTTAGTGGCTTAAAAGATGGTATTTATAGAGCTTTAAAGTCTTGGAAATCCTTACTTGCTGATCAAGAAAGCTAGGAGGCAAAAGAGTGAAACTTTGGCAAAAATCAGATTTTTTTGGTTTTTGCTGTTTTCTCAATTTTGGAGGCAGTAGGGTCGCACTTCTTCGGTTGATTTGGACGACCATTTATTGTCAGATTTGGGCGTGTAAACTACCGTTGGAAAGATATTAAAGTCAGCTTCAAAAGTCAAGAGGAAGTTTCTTCAAATAAAGACTTTAACATAATGATTTCTTAGCAACAAGCTCCAGAGGTCAAATCTGCCTTCTTGCTTTGCAACCAGAAATTGATCTTTTTGACTCCCGAGTCTTCTTCCATCTTATGATTATGATTTTATAAGTTCTTTACCATCATTATTGACATCTTTTGACTTCATTCTCCTTATTGTACCTAAAATTCAAAAACATAATATAAGTAAACAAAATAAAGATATAAGATATAACTAAAACTAAGAATAGAAAGGGCATAAGATGTGTATTTTATGACAAATACCCCTACACTTAGCTTTTTGCTAGTCCTCGAGCAAAACAAAATAAAACAAAATTTAAGAAAATCTAATCTAGTCCATTTTCGTAGGAAATCACGGAGACACTTAGCATGTGATACAAGCCTTTAAACCCCAAGGTGTTCGTAGTGGACGAGTTTAGTCTCGTGAGGGTTTACTAGAACGATACCCACAAACATTGAAAACATAAGAAAAATAAAAATAAAACTAAAAATAATAATTACAACTAATCCTTTCAATATAAATTGGAGAAAATCATTGGACAAGTCTTATAAACTAATCAATAGCTCAAAGAATTTCACAAAAAATCATGCTTGAATGTAAATAGTTTGAGTTAAGCCAATATTAACATAACATATCTCAATCAAAATAATGCATATTCAAACTTAATCTCAACTTCTCACTTAGGATACTCTCATGATTTTCACTCAATATAGTAGTGGTAAAGTGTTTACACTCAATCAATCTCATGAAAATAGTTTTATCATATGCTTGTTTGTTCACCTATTCTCCACTATTTAGATCACACAACTTCATGAATCAAGAGGTCTTTAATCAAGGTTGTAATGGGGCCAAGGGGTAATAATGTGGTTAAAGAATAAAAAGGAAAAGATATCACAAAGGTTCCAAAGACTTCATAGAATTTAGAGACAAAATAAGATTTTGCAAATAAAACTTTCTCAATATTCATTGGAAGTATATAATCCATAGGCTGAATATTTCATGTTGAGCCTTTGTTTCATTCTAACCAACCTTGTAACATTCTTTTTCTTTTCTTTAACTAGAAGTTCAAGAGATGATTCAATTTTTTTTCTTGACTTTTACCTTTCTCCTCCCCCACACTTATCTTTTGTTCTAACCTAAATATTCAAAAAGTATATTTTGTTTTTGCAATATGCCTCAAACATTCTAGTCCATCTTTAGAACAAGGGTAAAGATATAAATGTGTTTAGGCTAGGTGTAAGATGTGGTTACCAATAAAATAGCTTTATCAATATAGGCTCAAATTGGCTCACTAGGGGGCTATTCTCTTGGAACATCAACAGGGATGACTGTTTGGCCTTGGTCATAATCCTAATGCCTCTATCATTTTTAGAGGTGGCAATTGGGCGGGTTCGGGCGGGTTCGGGTCGGGTTCATTCGGGTTCGGGTTCATTCGGGTTCGGGCTCATTCGGGTTCGGGCTCATTCGGGTTCGGGTCCATCCGGGTTCGGGCTCATTCGGGTTCGGGTCCATCCGGGTTCGGGCTCATTCGGGTTCGGGTCCATTCGGGTTCGGGCTCACTCGGGTTCGGGCTCATTCGGGTTCGGGCCCATTCGGGTTCGGGCTCATTCGGGTTCGGGCCTATTCGGGTTCAGGCCCATTCGGGTTCGGGTTCGGTCTGGGTTCGAGTTTGGTTTGGGTTCGAGTATGTTTTACATCATTTTCAGTCTGGGTCCATTCGGGTTCGGGCCCATTCGGCTTTGGGCCTAGATCTAGGTCATTCTGGGTATTTTTTGAAGAATCTAAGGTTAAAAAGGGAAAGAAGAGAGAAAGAGGAACATTTTGGGCTAATTTCGGAAGTGATCGGCCGTCGGTGAACGGCGGCCGACGACGGTGGACGGTGCGGTGGTTCGGCATCGGTTTCTGGGTTGGGGGTGGTTTCTGGGATTTTAGGGGTTGAACACTTAGAGAGAGGAGGGAGGAAAGAGAGAAAAAAAAGAAGGGGTTTTATAACCCCTGGAGCGGGTCGCGGTGACCCGCGGGTCGACCTGGGGTCCGTGCACCCGACCCGCTCCCTGGAGCGGGTCGCGTCGACCCGCGGGTCGACCCGAGGTCCGCGCACCCGACCCGCTTCAGGTAAAAAAAAATAAAAAATAAAAATCTCTAAAAACGGATTTCTTTCTCGGGATGGTCGGAGCATCAATCGTTCTTTGAAATGGTCCGAGTAAGAATAGTAATCGAAATACTATCGAAAAGGAGTGATTCGAGAATTATTCTTACATAGATAATTTCTTTTATTTCTGAAATAATTATTAAAAGCATTTTAATTTACTTTTCAAAAAGAAAAAAGGTTTTAAGAAATGTGAATTACCGACGACGGAATTCAAAAGACGTCACGGTAGTGATTCCTAAGATATCTTGAGGTGAGAGAATTTCGTTAAATATCACCGCGAGTGGTGAGAATATTTAGCGACAAGCTCAATACAAAAATTCATAAAAAGATGGAAATAATAAAAATGAATAAATAGTGAATGTTATCCGCTCGATATGTGGCCATGCTCGTGTTTTTAACATTATGATTTGCATTTTTAATCTTATAGTTCGGTATTTAATCATACGTCTTATATGCTAAGTCGTGTGCATCCGATATTTAAATATTCGCATCATACGCATTTAAATAAAAAAAATGGATGTAAATTGCCGACGACAGAATTCGAATGATATAACGGTTGTGATTCCTAAGATATCTCGAGGTGAGAAGATCTCGTTAAATACCACCAAGAGTGTTGGGAATATTTAATGAGTATTTTCGATAACAAATTTATGTTCACTTTTGATGCACCCAAAAGAGTGTATCTTATTTAACCTTGCACTAAAAAGATAAATTGTAAGTATAGTAGTTAGCAAGGGTCGAGTCCTCAGGGATTGGGTTTTAATTTATGAGTTATTAGTTTATAACTTATGTTCAAAGAAAACAATAAAAGAAAAGGGGTTTTTGAAGCCAGATTTAAACTAAAGTAAATAATAAGAATAAGATGCAAGGCGGTATAACCAGCCAATAAAAATATATATACTAAATTAGGCGGTATAACCAGCCAATAAAAATATATATACTAAATTAGGCGGTATAACCAGCCAATAAAAATAAAACAAAGTTAATATACAAATTAGGCGGTATAACCAGCCAATAAAAATAAATATAAAAAATAAGCAAACTAAAAGTAAGAAAACAAATAAGTAAGAAGAATCAAATATGAAAAATATGGTTAAGGTTTCATTCTCCACCACTAGACATCATTAAGAATCAATTTCAGATCTATCAATATCAACCAACTATCAAAGTTAACAACCGTAGATAACAACAAGCTCTGTTATCCCAATCTTTCCTTAGTTTGTCGTTAAATAGAACAAGCTCTCTATTTAATCTCTAACCATTAAACAACCTAGAATAAGCTCTCTAAATTCAATTTAATGGCAGCTTTATGATGAGAAAGATAGGTTGATCTAAGCAACAAACACATAAGCTCGGATTGTTCAACTTAGGTTATCTTCAACTTTGCAATTATTGAAAACTTGACCATAATCATTAATCACAAATTGCCACTTATGAATAGGAAATCAAGACAATTACACGGATCAAGACTCCTAGACTAGCAATAGATAATTATCAAGATCTATCTAGTTGTACACCTAAATAAATCAAGACAACATCATGAACAATTCTTGTAGAAGAACATAAGCAACTTTGATAGAAAATTAATGATAGATAGAATCTGAAAATCAATCACAAAACATGTCTAGGGCTTTGAAATCACCCTTAACCAAATAGAAGTTTAGCCTAGCATAGGCATTATAAACATAAACATAAAATTAAAGAAAATCTAAGAAGAAAATAAAAGAAAGAAAGAAGAAGAGGAAGAATATTAATTATCCAACCTCTTGCTCTCTCTAAAGAAAAAGAAAACTAGAGAAAAGAAAGAAGAAGAAAACTTAGAGAATTTTATTAAAATGGCTAATATCCTACCTATGTACAATATGATCCTCTACAATCATCCAAGGCCCTCTATTTATACACATTTTGGAGGGCTAAATGACAAGAGACAAGCTTTACAAATTTCAAAGGTAGGTATAATAGGTGGGTGCATTTTTCTAACAATTTTCGTCATATTGTATGACCATTTTGATCAGCCAACTTGATGGTCGATTTTGTCAATCTTGGAGGCCTGATCTGATCACATGGTCTTCTAGAAAAATGTTCCCCTATGAGTTACTGATTCATATCCGTTGGAATCAGCTCATTTGCTGATGTGGAGAAGAAGATATGGGCAAAATACGAAAACAGGTCAGCACAGACGTCATTGCACATCATCCAACTTGATGGTCGATTTCTTCAATATTGGAGGCTTTATCTGATCACATGGTCTTCTAGACAAATGTTCCCCTATCAGTTAGTGATCCATATCCGTTGGAATCAGCTCATTTGCTGATGTGTATCGGACGATATGGTCAAAATGCGAAAACTGCTCAGGACAGACGTCATTGCACATCAGCCAATTTGATGGTTGATTTCGCTAGGGAAAACGACTCCGTTTCAAGAAGTGTAAAACATGAAAAAGATAGATATGCCTCTTAACTTTGCACGGTTAAAATTTCAGCCTTATTGCTTCAGTGAAACTCCAGATATAGCTGATATGGCAAAAGGTGTCGGAACTGGAACTGAACTGGATTTGCCCTTAATTCTAGTAATCTGAAATCACTCAAAGAAACTTGTGAAAAACACCAAATTACATAAAAATATAAAAGATCATAAACACAATTAGACTAAACAATAATAACTCGTATTTGACACAAAACAATAATAAAACATAACTAAAAACTATATAATTATACGAGTTATCACACCCCCACACTTAGATTGTTGCTAGTCCCTAGCAACGACTCAATAAAAATAAAATAAGAAAATCTAATCTAATCCATTTTCGTAGGAAATCACGGTGGCACTTAGCATGTGACACAAGCCTTTAAACCCCTAGGTGTCCCTAGTGGACGAGTTTAGTCTCGTGAGGGTTTACTAGGACGATACCCACAAACATTGAAAACATAAGAAAAACTAAAAATAATAATTATAACTAATCCTTCCAATATAAATTTGAGATAATCATTGGACAAGTCTTAAAAACTAATCAATAGCTTAAAGAAATTCACAAAAAATCTTGCTTGAATGTAAATAGTTTGAGTTAAGCCAATATTAACATAACATATTTCAATCAAAATAGTGCATATTCAAACTTAATCTCAACTTCTCACATGGGATACTCTCTTGATTTTCACTCTTTAAAGTAGTGGTAAAGTGTTTACACTCAATCAATCTCATGAAAACACTTCTACCATATGCTTGCTTGTCCACCTATTCTCCACTAAAAGATCATGCAACTTCATAAATCAAGAGGTCTTTAATCAAGGTTGTAATGGGGCCAAGGGGTTTGTAATGTGGTTGAAGAACAAAAGGATAAAGATATCACAAAGGTTCCAAAGAGTTCATAAAGTTTAGAGACATAAAAAAATTATACAAAGAAACTTCTCAAAACTCTTTACAAGTACATAGTCACCTAGGCCGGATATTCATGTTGGGCCTTTTCTTCATTCTAAACAACTTTGTAACATCTTTTTCTTTTTCCACAAATTCAAGAGATGATTCATATATATTTTTTTTTTTACATAGGAATGTATTTGCCAGTATTCCATTTCTTTTTCTCTTGACTTTTCTTTTCTTTTCCCCCCACACTTATTTCTTGTTTCTAACCAAAAAATATCCCTTGTCTTTGCAACTTGTCTCAAATCATGCTAATTCATCTTTGGAACAAAGGTAAATATATAAGTATATTTAGGTTAGGGACAAGTTATGGTTACCAAAGAGATAGCTTATTCAATGTAGGCTCAAATTGGTTCACTAAGGGTGTGTTCTCTTGGAACATCAATAAGGGATGGTTGTTTGGCCCTGGCTAAAAATCCTAATGCCTCTATCATATTCATGTTGTCACATGCATCAATATAGTCTCAAACGGTTTAAAGCAAGTTCTAGAGAATCATGTAATCATAAGAGCACTCAAGAAAGAAATTAGATTGATTTATATAATGCATCAATCATTATAGGCTCAAAAACTCACAAGGATGATTATACAAGTCAGATTAAGTCTAAACATGCTTCTTTCTCAATCAACATATCATATTAACATTGGCTCATAAAAATTAGTATCAAGCTTAATTCTCATGAAAAGTTTCTCACTAATAAATCTGTTTTAGACTTATGCAATTCATATCTCATCATTGTATTAAAAAGGAACTAAAACACACTAAAAATAATAATAATAAAGACTCATAAAAAAAATAGTAGACGAAAATAAAAGAGCTCCTAAATCATTTCCCCCACACTTAATTCTTACATTGTCCTCAATGTAAGTCTATTAACCCAAATGAAAGAATCATGTGTAAGAGAAAAGAACTAATAACATAAGAATAGGAACAACTAAGACTCAAAACAAAACAAAACCATGCAACCTAAATAATCCTAAAATACTAAAGAAAAATTAACAAGTAAACATAAAAAGATTAAAATCAAACTGACAAGGTATGTCTCAAGTCTCCCTTACTCAGACCTTGTTCAGAATGAATACTTCTAAATTGCTTAAAACACAACAAACTTTTTTTTTTTTTTTTGAAAAGAAGAAATCAAACTGACAAGGTATGTCTCAAGTCTCCCTTACTCAGACCTTGTTCAGAATGAATACTTCTAAATGGCTTAAAACACAACAAATTTTTTTTTTTTTAAATTAGCAAAATATGTCCCTTACCCCCTACTAAAATATGACATTGTCCCCAATGTCAAATTTTAAAGGTAGAATTTAGGAGATATTACCTGCAGAGGTTGCTAACCACTTATTATAACTGAGACACAACAAGCAAAATGTTAGATAATGTCACAAAGACAAAGTGCAATCCACTCCTTGCTCGTCCATATCTCTTTTTCTTTTTCCGAGCGTTTGCGAAACAACCGTAGCAGATAAACACTCATAAGCTTGGAGCTTTTTGAGTAAATCTTCAATGGTTGTAGCAGAAATTATGGTTCTCCTTGCCTCTGAAAACATGAATCCATTTTCCACAGCATTATCTAAATATGAAAGCAAATTACTAAAATAACCATTAATATTAAGCAAACCAATGGGTTTCTTATTTGTGACCAAAGATGACCAAGAAGCCACGCAAGCTATTTCTTCCAATGTACCCAGACCTCCTGGTAAAGCAATGAATGCATCGGCAGAATGGTACATGATTGTCATCCGTTCAGGGATACTCCAGACTTGTATTTCCTTACCCACGGTAGGTCCACAAAAACTTGTGAATAGTTTTGGCACGATTCCTAGAACTGGACTTCCTCCGGCGTGTGCTGCTGTAGCGACTGCTCCCATTAAACCCGTACTACCGCCTCCATAAATCAAGTGGATCTTTTGTTGGGCAAGTATTACTCCAACTCTTATGGCTTCATCAGCGAATATGTTATTTTTCCCTGGATAAGCACCTCCAAAGATACAAATTTTTTTAATGCGTTGGGACGAAGTACTTTCCATTTTTTTTCTTTTTTTTTTCTTTTTTTTCGAGTGCCTGAAAGAGAATGATTACATGGTGTAATATATAGAGGACTGAGTAGTGAATCAGACAAGAGTAATAATGTCGCCGAAAGTGTATCTGACCTGTCAGAAGAAAATGTTAACCTAACAAAAGATTTTTGCGTTATTTCAGGAAGAAAATCAAAAAGAGAAGAAAAATCAACCGTAAAAGTCAAGAGTAATAATGTCGCCGAAAGTGTATTTGACCTGTCAGAAGAAAATGTTAACCTAACAAAAGATTTTTGCGTGATTTCAGGAAGAAAATAAAAAAGAGAAGAAAAATCAATCGTAAAAGACAAATAAAAAAATGAGAATAATTACACAAATCGAATAACACGTAAATTAAACCGAAATAAAGTTATTGCAAATCAAACCAAAAGCTGAGAAGTCATTTATTGTAGTTGTGATTGTGGCTCACATCTTCCTCTGGTTTTACGTCCAGAAACGGCTTAAACGCCTTCTATGAGTCAAGGATATGCTTCCCATCCAGTTTTCTTACAAGCTGGCAAACAGGGTCTTTTAACATCAGATTCCCAAGATGTTGCCATTCCCTTTGGAATTGCGGCCATAAATCAAGAATTTCTCTTTGTACGTCTCCACTAGGATGCGTCTCAAGAGAAAGTTGGATATTACCCAAATTCTCCTTACTCAGTCCATCCTTAATGAATTCAATTTTATCATCTCGATTAGAGGACGGAATCCCAATAGAACGACATTTACCATTACACGTCCATCGTGCACATTTGTGGCAATTTGAACTCATGCGCTTTGCTCGTCGCTTCTTTGCAAAAGTGCTTCTACCTGTACCTGGTAAATGCAAAACAGGAAGATATTCATCTTCACGTACCTTGGCTTCAATTATCCAACGTATGTCTCCAGGAATCCCTTTGTGCATAAGCATTCTTAATCTTTCAAATCGAACTTGGTAAAGCTTCAGTAAAATATTTCGAGGAAAGGGAGGAAATCGTTTCTGCAATCTTGTGAGAATATCATCCATCCTGAAAAAAAAAATGAAAAAAAATTGAAAGAGAAATTGGAAGAGAAATTTATATACAATATCAGTTTTGTGGGTAGCTGATGGAACCGATTTAAATAATCATGGAGTACCGTTATCCGCCATTTAACCGGGGTTAAAAAAATTATATTTACATCTAGTTATTTTCAAAACAAGGATCAGAAAGAAAAACAACATAAAAAGACTCAAAAACAAAACACTCTAAATAAAATCCTAAATTCTTCCCCCACACATAATTCTTACATTGTCATTAATGTAATGCTATTATTCCCCAATGCAAGAATTATATGTAAGAGAAAAGAATTATTAAACAAAAGAAACTTATGCAGCCTAAATGAACTTAAAAACAATAAACACAATTAACAAAGAAACATAAGAAATAAAAATAAAAACAATAAAAATAATAAAAGAAAAAGGAAAAGAAATAGAAAGCAAATCTGAATATGGAAGGTTGGCAATTTCATCTTGAATTGGGCTGCCTTCCCAATTAACACTTGAGTTAGTGTTTTGAATCTAACCAACACCCCTTCTTGGCTTTTTAGGCTTGTCAGGCTCATACATGAAATTTCCCAAATTTATGCGTTTGAGAGGAAGCTTTCTTTGCACAACAGTGGATGCATTCTCCATTACAAGTATTATTCCATCATCCTTTGTGGTGCATATCTCATCGAGGAATGGTGCATCTTTTGGTACTTGTTGAATGACATCCAGAAACAAACTGTTTAAGGTTTCCAGCGTGTCTTGTTCATGTTCATCCTCCTTGAACTTTGCGAATCTACTAGGAAAAGGTGGAGAAGAAACATTAGTAAAAATTGGAATCTCAAACGTTACCTCAGGTGCCGAAATACTCTTATTTGGATCATTGGCTTCATTATCCTCAAGAATAGAATTCATCTCTAATTTTGTCTCATCCTCATCTTGTTCATCATTTCTCAAGGTCACAATAGTAGCATTCTCCTTTGGGTTAATCATCGTTTGGGCTAGGAGTTCTTCAGATCTTTGTGCTACCCATCCCACCATACTACTAGTCAATTGGATCATTTGTTTTTCCAAACTCTGGATGCTTGCCCTTGTTTCCTGTTGAAATTGCAAAGTATCAGTAACAAGAGAATAGACAAGATCTTCTAAAGAAGTACTTGAGTTTTGAGTCATATGTGGTGGTTGAAAAAGATCTGGTTCTTGAGACCATGATTGATTGAAGCTAGATGGATGAGTGTAATTGGCATAAGGATCTACTTCTTGGTAATTTTTCGAGTAGCCATGATTAGTATGATCCCACCATCCCTCATGGTAAGTGTTTGAGTAATGATCATACTGTTGGTCTTGGAACACTTGATGGCCTTGACATCCTCCCATGGCCAATTGTTGAACTGGGGAGGTGAGATTGGCTTGTTGATTCTCCATGTTCATGTATGCCACCAACTCTTCAAGTGTTAGATTGCTCAATTCCATTGTTTTTTTTTTTGTTTTTTTTTTTTTAAATTTGAAAAGAAAAACTTGTATGTACAAGAAAATAAAACTAATTAGAACTGAAAATAAGAATAAACCAAGTAACAAATAAACTAAAGAAAGCAATCCCCGGCAACGGCGCCAAAAATTTGATGCACCCAAAAGAGTGTATCTTATTTAACCTTGCACTAAAAAGATAAATTGTAAGTATAGTAGTTAGCAAGGGTCGAGTCCTCAGGGATTGGGTTTTAATTTATGAGTTATTAGTTTATAACTTATGTTCAAAGAAAACAATAAAAGAAAAGGGGTTTTTGAAGCCAGATTTAAACTAAAGTAAATAATAAGAATAAGATTCAAGGCGGTATAACCAGCCAATAAAAATATATATACTAAATTAGGCGGTATAACCAGCCAATAAAAATATATATACTAAATTAGGCGGTATAACCAGCCAATAAAAATAAAACAAAGTTAATATACAAATTAGGCGGTATAACCAGCCAATAAAAATAAATATAAAAAATAAGCAAACTAAAAGTAAGAAAACAAATAAGTAAGAAGAATCAAATATGAAAAATATGGTTAAGGTTTCATTCTCCACCACTAGACATCATTAAGAATCAATTTCAGATCTATCAATATCAACCAACTATCAAAGTTAACAACCGTAGATAACAACAAGCTCTGTTATCCCAATCTTTCCTTAGTTTGTCGTTAAATAGAACAAGCTCTCTATTTAATCTCTAACCATTAAACAACCTAGAATAAGCTCTCTAAATTCAATTTAATGGCAGCTTTATGATGAGAAAGATAGGTTGATCTAAGCAACAAACACATAAGCTCGGATTGTTCAACTTAGGTTATCTTTAACTTTGCAATTATTGAAAACTTGACCATAATCATTAATCACAAATTGCCACTTATGAATAGGAAATCAAGACAATTACACGGATCAAGACTCCTAGACTAGCAATAGATAATTATCAAGATCTATCTAGTTGTACACCTAAATAAATCAAGACAACATCATGAACAATTCTTGTAGAAGAACATAAGCAACTTTGATAGAAAATTAATGATAGATAGAATCTGAAAATCAATCACAAAACATGTCTAGGGCTTTGAAATCACCCTTAACCAAATAGAAGTTTAGCCTAGCATAGGCATTATAAACATAAACATAAAATTAAAGAAAATCTAAGAAGAAAATAAAAGAAAGAAAGAAGAAGAGGAAGAATATTAATTATCCAACCTCTTGCTCTCTCTAAAGAAAAAGAAAACTAGAGAAAAGAAAGAAAACTAGAGAAAAGAAAGAAGAAGAAAACTTAGAGAATTTTATTAAAATGGCTAATATCCTACCTATGTACAATATGATCCTCTACAATCATCCAAGGCCCTCTATTTATACACATTTTGGAGGGCTAAATGACAAGAGACAACCTTTACAAATTTCAAAGGTAGGTATAATAGGTGGGTGCATTTTTCTAACAATTTTCGTCATATTGTATGACCATTTTGATCAGCCAACTTGATGGTCGATTTTGTCAATCTTGGAGGCCTGATCTGATCACATGGGCTTCTAGAAAAATGTTCCCCTATGAGTTACTGATTCATATCCGTTGGAATCAGCTCATTTGCTGATGTGGAGAAGAAGATATGAGCAAAATACGAAAACAGGTCAGCACAGACGTCATTGCACATCAGCCAACTTGATGGTCGATTTCTTCAATATTGGAGGCTTTATCTGATCACATGGTCTTCTAGACAAATGTTCCCCTATCAGTTAGTGATCCATAGCCGTTGGAATCAGCTCATTTGCTGATGTGTATCGGACGATATGGTCAAAATGCGAAAACTGCTCAGGACAGACGTCATTGCACATCAGCCAATTTGATGGTTGATTTCGCTAGGGAAAACGACTCCGTTTCAAGAAGTGTAAAACATGAAAAAGATAGATATGCCTCTTAACTTTGCACGGTTAAAATTTCAGCCTTATTGCTTCAGTGAAACTCCAGATATAGCTGATATGGCAAAAGGTGTCGGAACTGGAACTGAACTGGATTTGCCCTTAATTCTAGTAATCTGAAATCACTCAAAGAAACTTGTGAAAAACACCAAATTACATAAAAATATAAAAGATCATAAACACAATTAGACTAAACAATAATAACTCGTATTTGACACAAAACAATAATAAAACATAACTAAAAACTATATAATTATACGAGTTATCAACTTTCGTTTTTAAATAATAATAATAATAACAGTTCCAAAAATTCAAAAAATAATAAACATGTTTTTTTTTTTAAAAATAAAATAAAAATAAAAGAGAATTATTTTTAAATAGCGATGTCAAGTCCATTAAATTGAGATTTAAGATAACACGTGATTAAATGGTACCGTTTTCTAAACGGGCGTTGCGGGGGTGCTAATCCTTCCCCGCACGTAACCGACTTTCAAACCCAATTATGTTTTACTCTGTGGTTCAAAGCGCGGACTTCGAAATTGGTTTTACAAAATGTTTTAATTAATTTTAAAATATTTTACTAAAACCGGTTTTAATAGGTGGCCAATCACACCTAGCAAAAAAGATTGGTGGCGACTCCGTTTGTGTTTTCAAAAACGTCTTAGCGGACGAAAAACCGTTATGACATATATATAATATATTAAATTTTAATTAAATTATTAAAAAAAATTAGAATAAAATTAATAATTAAAGTTATTGCTTTGTAAAAAAAAATAATAATAATTGAAATTTGATTATTTTTGTTTTTAGTATTAAATTCGGGTTTGGGTTCGGGCCGGTCTCGGGTTCGGGTCCATTCGGGTTCGGGTTCATTCGGGTTCGGGCCCATTCGGGTTCGGGCCCATTCGGGTTCGGGTCCATTCGGGATCGGGTCCATTCGGGTTCGGGTCCATTCGGGTTCGGGCCCATTCGGGTTCGGGTCCATTCGGGTTCGGGCCCATTCGGATTCGGGTCCATTCAGGTTCGGGCCCATTCGGGTTCGGGCTTTTTCGGGTTCGGGTTTTTGACTTTTTGGTCAAATCGGGTTTGGGCGGGTTCGGGTTCGGGTTTTTCTGGGCGGGTTTTCGGGTTCGGGTTCATTTTGCCACCTCTAATCATTTTCATGTTGTCACATGTATCAATATAGTCTCAAAAAGGTTTAAAGCAAGTTCTAGAGAATCATATAATCATAAGATCACTCAAGAAAGAAATTAGATTGATATGTATAATGCATCAATCATATAGGCTAAAAACTCACAAGGATGATTACACAAGTCAATATTAATCTAAACATACTTCTTTCTCAATCAAAATATCATATTGACATTGGCTCATGAAAAATAGTGATATCAAGCTTAATTCTCATGAAAATCTTACCACTAATGATCAGTTTCAGACCTATTCAATTCATATCTTATCATAGTATGGAAAGTAACTAGAACACACTAAAAACAAAACAAAACTAAAGAAAATCCTAAATTCTTCCCCCCACACTTAATTTTTACATTGTCCTCAATGTAATTCTATTATCCCCAAATATAAGAATCATGTGTAAAAGAAAAAATACTAAACAAAACAAACTAAAGAAAAACAATAAAAGATAGAATGATGGAGAGTAAGGAATAGCAAATCTGATTATAATATGTGCTCTCCATCCTTTTGGGTTGCCTCCCAAGAAGCGCTTGGTTTACTGTCCTCTGCCCGACTTAGACCCATGCTATCATCCACACCGTATTCTTGAGTAGTTCAAGTGATCCGGTGGTGGTTCTAAATCCAATGTTGGTGCCTGCAAAAGAAAAGATAGACGTTTCCCATTAGATAAAGGAATATTAATAACTGAAACATCAAACCTTTTATTATAAGGTGGTAACACTTTCGAAGATGCCAATACTTCATCCACATGTTCACTTAAAACGGGTTAATCTTTAGAGGTCTCCATGTCAAGATGTTTGTTAATGTCTATGTCTTTGCTACTTAACTCAAAAGTTCGCTTCACTAAATAGTCAAATGTATCAATTGCATAAACAGAATGTACATCACTAGGGTATCTCATGGCTTCAAAGATATTAAACGGATTACATCACTATCAAATTCCATAGTGAGTGTGCCATCATTAACATTAATTATTATCTTGGCTGTTTTTAAAAATGGTCTCCCTAATAAAATAGATGTTGGGTTGGAAGACATCTCATCTTCCATGTCAAGTACATAAAAGTGAGCTGGAAAGACCAATTCATTAACTTGCACAAGAACATTTTCTACAAGTCCTGTTGGATAAGTAATAGAACGATCAGCGAGTTGTAAAATAACACCGGTTTCTTTTAATGGTCCTAGTTTCAAAAAAGCATAAATTGAGTATGGCATAACATTGATAGATGCTCCTAAGTCTAGCATAGCATGTGCAAACCTGGTGTTGCCTATTTTACAAGGAATGGTGAACATACCTGGATCCTTGCATTTAGATGGGAGTTTCTTTTGAAGAACAGCCGAGACATTCTCTCCCATACTTACCTTTTCATTCCCTTTGAGCTTTCTTTTAGAAGTGCACAATTCTTTCAAAAACTTTGTATATCGTGGCACTTGTTTTATGACATCTAGTAGAGGAATGTTTACCTCAACTTTTTGAAAGGTCTCCAAAATTTCCTTATCTTGTTCCTCCTTTTTGGACTTTGCTAACCTGCTTGGAAAATGTGGAGGAGTTATATATAAAGGAAAAGAAAGTTTAGGGATTACCTTAGGAATTGGCTCATTGGGTTGTGAAGATGATGCATTGGTGATAAGTGTCTAATTTCATACATTTTCCTATTTAATTTCTTTATACTTTGTGCTTTGATTCTTACTTCCTTGACATTTTACTAGGTTTTTATGCTTTGTAGGTATTTTGGAGGAATGAAGTCAAAACATGTCAATTAGGATGTTAAAGAGCTTACAAAATCACAATCACAAGATGGAAAAAGAGTTGGGAGTCAAAAAGATCAAATTCTTGGTGCAAAGCAAGAAGACAGATTTGACCTTCGAAGCTTGTTTCTAAGAAAACATGATTTTAGACTCTTTATTCGAAGAAACTTCATTCTTGACTTTTGAAGATCACTTGATTACCTTTCCAACGGCTGGTCATGGGCCTAAATAGGATAAGAAATGGTCATCAAAATTGGCATTGGAATATCTCCCTAAAAACCCTAGTGGCAGAAAAAAACCTTAGTCGTAAATGACAACTTTTTCTTAATACCCTAGTTGACATTTAAGTTTATCCTTGCCAAAGAAGGATTAGTGGCTGTCAACTTGCATTAATTGCATTAATTGCAAGTATCTTTCCTTAAAGCTAATCCTAGTCAAAGTAGGAGAATTAAATCAGCCAAGACTTTCCTTCCTTACACTTACTTTGGCTGCAAGAATATAATCTCTCTTCATTAAAGAGTGCTTTGACTAAAACTTTCCTACTTTATTCAAACTTGGCTGCCAAGGCTTATATCTTTCCTTAAAACACAAAAGTCAGCCACTTTTCCTTAACTTTAGCCACAAGTCAGCATTTATTGAAGGGAGAGAGCTGAAATTCACTTGTTTGATGCCCTAGCTATTGCCTATAAATAGAGATCAAGGGGGCATACGAAATTGACACTTCCCCAAGCATCAAATTCTGATTTCTTCTTTGTTTCTTTGTTTTTGAGAGAGCAAGAGGCTGGATAATTAATATTCTTCTTCTTTCTTTCTTTTATTTTCTTCTTAGATTCTCTTTAATTTTATGTTTATATTTACAATGCCTATGCTAGGCTAAACTTTTATTTGGTTAAGGGTGATTTCAAAGCCCTAGACATGTTATGTAATTAATTTTCAGAATCTATCTATCATTGTTTTCTATCAAAGTTGCTTATGTTCTTCCATAAAAATTGTTCATGGTGATGTTTTGATTTGTTTAGGTGGCCAACTAGATAAATCTTGATAATTGTCTAATGCTAGTTTAGGAGTCTTGATCCGTGTAATTGTCTTGATTTCCTAATCATAAGTAGCAATTTGTGATTAATGATTATGGTCAAGTTTTCAATAATTGCAAAGTGGAACATAACCTAAGTTGAACAATCCGAGCTTATGTGTTTGTTGCTTAGATCAGCCTATCTTTCTCATCATAAAGCTGCCATTAAATTGAATTTAGAGAGCTTATTCTAGGTTGTTTGATGGTTAGAGATTAAATAGAGAGCTTGTTCTATTTAACGACGAACTAAGGAAAGATTGGGGTAACAGAGCTTGTTGTTATCTACGGTTGTTAACTTTGATAGCTAATTAATGTTGATAGATATGAAATTGATTCTTAATGATGTCTAGTGGTGGAGAATGAAACCTTAACCATATTTTTCATATTTAATTCTTCTTAATTACTTGTTTTCTCATTCTTATTGTTAACTTTAGTTTAAATCTGATTTCAAAATCCCCTTTACTTTTGTTTACTTGTTTTTAAGTTTTAAACTATTAACTTATAAACTAAAACCCAATCCCTGAGGACTCGACCCTTGCTAATCACTATACTTTACAATTGATTCTTTTTAAGTGCAAGGTTAAATAAGATACACTCTTTTGGGTGCATTAATTGGTGTTGTCCTCCCTTTGAGCACTATTGTTTTGTGGTGTCTCAAGCTGTTTCTCACTTCTTAGAGTTATAGCATTCACATGTTCTCTGGGATTCACTATGGTTTGGGAAGGTAATTTTTTGGAATCCCTTGCTTGGTTTTGACTTATTGTTGTTGCTATTTGTCCCATTTGAGTCTCTAATTGGCTCATCCTTGTTGCCATTTGTCTGTTTGTTTCCTTTATATCCTGTTGCATTTGAAATTTGTTAGTAGTAAGGGATTTGACAAGATTTGCTAGAGACTCAATTGAATTTTGTGGTGGTGACACTTGCTCTCGGGTTTGATATGGTTGTTGCGTTCTTTGCTGAAAACCCGGTTGTCTATTATCAAAGGGTGGATGAGTAACTTTTGATTGGTTCCCTCCATAATTAAAGTTAGGATGATCCCTCCATCCTGAATTGTAAGTGTTTGAGTAGGGATCATACTTCCTTGGTTGGCCTGAAAATCCACCCATAGCATTAACATGTTCATTTGGATCATCTTGAAGTGTTGGACACATATCAGTTTGGTGCCCCATGTTTGAACATATACCACAAGCCTTAATTTTCTCTATTCGACCTACAGCCATTTGTTCCACAAGAGAAGTCAGTTTATCAAATTTTTGTTCAAGGGATGATATACTTACCTCATTCACTTTTGTTGGTTGTGGTGTAGTTCATCTTTCATGGTGAACTGTTGTGAGTTGGCTGCCATGTTGGAGATGAAAAGTCTAGCAACTTCGAGAGTTTTATCAACTAGTGCTCCCCCACTTGCTGCATCTATCATGCGTCTCTCCATGGGCAAGAGACCTTCATAGAAATATTGGATGAGCAGTTGTTCACTTATCTGATGGTGTGGACATGATGCACAAAGTTTCTTAAACCTCTCCCAATATTCATACAAGGACTCTCCGTTGTATTGCCGAATCCCACATATTTCCTTTCTAATGTTGGTAGCCTTAGATGTTGGGAAATATCTTTCCAAGAATGCTTTCTTCATCCCATTCCATCTAGTGATGGTCCCAGATGGTAGGTAGTAGAGTCATTCCTTTGCCGAATCAGCTAGAGAGAATGGGAATGCTCTCAACTTTATTTGCTCTTCCGTGATTCCGGTTGGTCTCATGCTAGAACATACTACATGGAACTCCTTGAGGTGCTTATTTGGATCCACTCCTGTAAAACTATGAAAAGTTGGAAGAAGATGAATCAAGCTAGATTTTAATTCAAATGCTACCTCAAGAATAGGATACTCTATGCATAATGGTTGTTGATCCAAGTCCGGAGTGGCTAGCTCCTTATGAGTTCGGTTGTTTGCTGCCATTTCTCCTTACTCCTTTTGGATAGTTTGGATCAACTCTTCGTTTGTTCTTTGGTGGGAAACTATGAATTTCCGAATTCTCCTAAGTCCTAAGTGAGGTTCTTCTTCTTTGGGAGATTGGGACATTCACTGAAAAAGAAAAAAAGAAAAAAAAACTAATTAAAACAGAATAAAAGATTAAACCAAGTAACTAATAAACTAAAGAAAGCAATCCCCAGCAACGACGCCAAAAACTTGATGCACTCAAAAGAGCGTATCTTTATTTAACCTTGCACTAAAAATATGATCAATTATAGTAAAGTAGCATGCGAGGGTCGAATCCATAGAGATTGGGTTTTAGTTTATAAATCACTAGTTTAAAACTTAAATTCAAAGAAAACATAAGTTAAAAGGGTTTTGAAATCAGTTTAAACTTAAGCAAACAATAAAAATAAGAAAGCAAGTAAACAATAAGTAATCAGATGTGAGAAATATGGCTAAAGGTTCATTCTCCACCACTAGACATCATTAAGAATCAATAATCAGATCTAGCAACATCAATTATCTATCAAAGTTAACAATCGTAGATAACAACCTCCCGTGTTACCCCAATCCTTTCTTAGTTCGTCGTTAAGCAGGACGAACGTCACTACTTAATCTCTAACTATCAAACAACCTAGGATAAACATCTCTAAATTTAATTTGACAACAGCTTTATGAAGAGAAAGATAGGTTGATCTAAGTAACAAAAGCATGAACATAAATTGTTTAACTTAGGTTATGTTCCACTTTGCAATTAGCGAAAACTTTAACATAATCATTAATCACAAATTTCCACTTATGAATAGGAAATCAAGACAATTACACGGATCAAGACTCCTAAACTAGTATTAGATAATTATCAAGATCTATCTAGTATGCATCATAAACAAATCAAGATAAAAATCATAAACAATTCTTATGGAAGAACACAAACAACTTTGATAGAAAACTAATAATAGATAGAATCAAAAAATCAATTACAAAACATGTCTAGGGCTTTGAAATCACCCTTAATCAAGGAGAAGTTTAGCCTTGCATAGGCATAGTTAACATAAACATGAATATTCAAAGGAAACTAAGAAGAAAAATAAAATAAAAACTAAGAGATTAGAGAAAATGAAGAAAAAGAAGAAGAAGAAGATTGATAAATAATCAAAAGTATGTCCTAGTTAGTAGCTCAAAAGATGGTATTTATAGAGTTTTAAAGTCTTGAAAACCCTTTCTTGTTGATCAAGGAAGCTAGGGGCAAAAGAGTGAAATTTTGGCAAAAATCGGATTTTTTACGATTTTTGCGGTTTTCTCGATTTTGGAGGCAGTAGGGTCACACTTCTTCGGCTGATTTGGATGACCATTTCTTGTTCGATTTTGGCGTGTAAACTACCGTTAGAAAGGTATTAAAGTCAGCTTCAAAAGTCAAGGAGAAAGTTTCTTCAAATAAAGATTTTAACATAATGATTCCTTAGCAATAAGCTTCAGAGGTCAAATCTACCTTCTTACTTTGCAACCAGAAATTGATCTTTTTGACTCCCGAGTCTTCTTCCATCTTGTGATTATGATTTTGTAAGTTCTTTACCATCATTATTGACATCTATTGACTTCATTCTCCTTATTGTACCTAAAATTCAAAAACATAATATAAGTAAACAAAATAAAGATATAAGACATAACTAAAACTAAGAATAGAAAGGGCATAAAATGTGTATTTTATGACTTATCATTTCTCTTATGCTCCTCACGACTAGACTTGTTCATGGGTAGGGCCGGGTCGGGTTACAATCAAAATTTTTTGAGATTCCTTATCCGAGCCAGGCTTGGGCTGGCTCAGAAACTCGATTTTATTGTTTAAAAAATATTTGTATATTTTATAATTAAAAAAAAATTTTATTAATAAATAATAATTCGGGCCTGATCGGGCCGGCCCGAATTAAAAGAATTTGTGTCCAATATCAATCCAATACAAGTCGTACCTGTCCCGCTCGATCCTTGAACAAATCTAGTGTAGAACTAATTCTAAACTTTATCAAATTCAGACCACGTTTCTTATGATGCTTTTTACACTCTTCGTGGTGCTGATTTTTTATGATGTCAAGCTGGGTTTCTTTCATATTTGCAAATTACGATTACTTTCTTAATTTGTATTCTATCCGTGATATTTAATTTAATATAAAATTATCATTAAGGAAAGTATACTTTAATAAAAATTTTAATGTCAATAAAAAATAAAATAACTAATTTAATAATTTGTCAATAATATATTTGTCATTTATTATTTATATTTTGGAGTTAGTACTTTTATATATAATAAATATTGATATGAATTCTGATTAAAAATGCATTTAAATAATATACTATGTTATATATATTAATCTTATTTGGTGGGAAAATATTTGGATTTTGGAGGCATCAACCAGCCTATTCTCCATTTAAACAATATAAATATATTTGAATCCATAAATAAATACGTATTTTGGCTAACGACTACTTTTAAAGTATTGATTTATTAAAATTAATTAACTTACTATTTATAATAATATTTTCATATTAAATATGAGGGGATAGGTTCATTTAAGTTTCTTCAATTGGCTGTGTTTTAATTTCCACTATTGACTATATCCTTATCCAATAAGTAGAGTATGTTTTTCTTTATCAGATAGTAGTGTTTGAATCCTCACGTTGTTTCGATTTTATTGTCATTAATAATATATTGAATATGATTATGACAAAAAAAAATAATAGGAATTAGTTTTAAAATTGAATTATTATGACAAACTATACAAAATATCTCAACTTGAGAACAACTTTTAAAGTAAGATATAAATATAAAATAACATAAATACAACACGAATGCACGAATCTGATTTATATGTAAAAAAATTAAGATGATATCAAAATTTAATTCATTTAGATTATATTGATATCTATTATATCTATTCATATTAAGAAATAAGAAATAATAAAATATATGATTACAACACAAATAAATGAACGTGTCAAATTTACATAGAAAAAATAATTAAAATACGACACACAAAAATAATATGACACAAAATTAAAAATTATTTGAATAGTATCAATTAGACTTGACAATTTCGGACACGAAACGAATATTAAAAAATAACTAAAACACAATACAACACGAAAAAATAACATTAGCACAACAAGAATGCACGAATATGTCAATCTATTAAAATGACACACAAAAATAACGTGACACAAAATTGAGAGTTATTTGAATTGTGCTGATTAGACTTGACAATTTTGAATACGACACGAACACAAAAAAAATAACTACAACACAATACAATGTGAAAAAAAATAATATTAACATAATACAAATGCACGAATATATCAAATTATATATGTATATATATAATACTTTTAATATAATTATAACACAAAAAAATAACATATCCGTTAAATTCTCACACAACATAAAAGATACAGCTGTCAACGTTGACAAAAGCTACAAACCCCTCGATTGCAAAATTGATTTTAAAATGAAGCCAATTGACAGTAATCCGAGGGATTACTTTCATTGTATTGTATTGTATATGATATTGTTCAACCCATTTATACCTTACCTAGCTTATATGCATAGCACATGGCAGAACTATGTTTTCTTCTTATTTTCTACAAAGGCTGCTTTACACATGTTAAAAAGACATTCTCTACCAAAATTGTAGTCCTTCATTATTGTATTATTGGATTGAAAATTAAATATAATAATTGAATATTTTTTATAAATTTAATTTTTGAGATAATTGATCATCAAATTTAATATGATATCAGAGTTTTTGAATTTAAATTTTGACAACCGTTTTTTTATTTAATATTTTTTTCGCTTAGTATCTTATTACCTTAGCAAGTTATGTGTTACTATTCTAATTTCTTTTAGCTTATACATTTTTTTTACACTTGAATTCAAAAACAAATTCTTTAATCATTTATTTAATTTATATATAAAAAATATATTAAAATTTAAATATAATAATTAAATCATTCCGTATAAATTTAAATTTTTAGAATAATGAATAACCTAATTAAACCGTTGGGCAGGACAGGGGCAGGCCTTAGCTTGATCCGCGCCGTGATTTCGCTTAGACCGCTGCATAGTGGGGTCCCTGCCCTGCGGCTGCCAGATTGAAGAAAAGCCTGCCCAGCAAATCTTATTGGTCAAATTGGCTCACGATATAAGATTCGCTGGATTATATTTTCGAGTAGTCTCTCTACTCATTCCAATCTTGAAAATCCGTCACAAAAATCAACCATTTTTCTTGCCGCTAGCTAAAGAAGTAAAGATTGATGGGCTATATAGTCGCCTTCCAATTAGGCTCCCCACGCACTAATTGTCTACCACATGGTCGGGTCCATAACATCTCCATCAAACACATAATGTCTTAAGACCAAGCCTAACCATCTGCTGAATGATGAGAAATTAGAAATCCAACTTCGAGGATTTCTTGCCCTAAACCTGTAAACCCAATTCTGAATTTTTAGAAATCATGCACTTCGTTCTTAGGTGTAATCACATGCCAATATTTGTCAGCTAAACAGAAGTTAACCCAAATATAAACAGTTGTTTAAAGCATTTCTCTGAGCAAAGATGGTCCTGGTTTAAAAGGTCTTGTCTATATGCAACATGTTGTCTATATGAAGCACAAAAAGAACTTCTAGGCCTTCTTTCATAATTTCTCTTTTGTAGTTTATATTGCAACCAATAACATACCAATGCGGCAATGGTGCTGGCTGATGGGGAAGGCAACAAGGAGAGATCAGCATTGCAAGAATGAAAATCTATGTTACTTGAATTCTGATGTGAATGTCGGATACAGATATGTGTCCGATACGGATATTTTTAAAAAAATTTAAAAGTTTTTTCATATATTTGAAGGGTCATATTCCCATATTCATATCCTAGTATGTGTCCAATACGAATACCGAACGCGAATGCTTAAAAAAATAATAAAAAAATCCTAGCGACATAGATAGAACCACTCAGTTTTATTCCATGACTTTTAGGAAGGAAAGTAACTGTTCTAACCAATTGGAATAGGGGTCCATGAATTTTTTTGGGGTCTAAAGGCCGCCCAGTTTTGCAGCCGATGATCACTACATACAAATGCGACCCCTGGCCAACCAGTTGAGAATATCAAATTTTGATCTGGCAAGGCAGGGGCAAATGTGCCCTACAACCCTTCAAAACTGGAGCACTGGAGCATATACCTAAACCATATCCTACAAAATCTATGTATGACTGACTGGGAAAGGCTGATCCACTGTAAATCTTTGAATGTTGCATGTGCGAGCTAGGATATGATGCTACTCGAGAGTTCGGAAGTCTGTGGTTCTCATTAATTAAGAAAAAGGACACGTGTTGAACATGGAAGCAAGCTGCAAGCAACTTTTGTCAAAGATCTTAGTTACAACTTACAACCAATTTCAATTTTAGTCGAGGGGCAGGGGCAAACCATTCCATCAAAAGCTGTTCCATCGAATGCATGTGCCATTGTGCCTTGCCACATCTACTCTCCAATGAAATAAAAAATCGAACAGGATCAACCTGTTGTTAAATCAAAAATATACATAAAATTAGATTTTTATTGAATCGATGAAAAATCAGTTTAATCGGATAAAATTAATAAAAAATTATTTAATATTTTTTTTGAAAGTAAAGAGATTTGAACTCTTAACATCTTGATTTTATAATAAAAATCATATCACTAAATTAAATATATATTTTTATTAATTATTAATTATATTTATTATTTATTTAATATTAAAATTATTCTTATATATATTTAAAATTATTTTTATCAAATCGATAATCTAATCAATTAAATTGAAAGAATAAAAAATCAGAAGCATGATCGATTAGACCATCGTTTGATTTTTTCAACAATGCTACTCTCTGTAAAATCTCTTGGGGGGCCCCGGGAGACTAGACATTGTTGGTGTTTCCTTTGGTGTAATTTTTCTGTTGGTCCATGTGCCTTGGTGAAAGAGCATGTTTTTCATGGTCAAAAAAGGACTAAGGACGAAAGTGAACTATATCTGAGTGGGATTCCATGTTTGAAAATTTGTTTACTTTGTAAAGAACCGATGATGATTTAGTGCTGGACCCAATTTAACTACAGTTATGGTGGTTGGTGAACTTTCCTACTCACTTAAATCAATTCAAATTAATTCAAAATTAGTTGGAGTTGAAACGCTCTATCTATCTTTTAATCTTAAACGGATTCAGAATAAACATTGGATATGTGTATGTATCAGACGATATAAATATATTTAATATTTTAAAGTTTTTTCATAATTTTAAAAGATCATATTCAATAATGTGTCGAACACAAATGACACATATGAATATTTTATAGAAAACAAAAGTCCAGATAACATTGTCTGTCTGCACTTGCATTCTTAGTTTCCTTTGTCTTTAGGGTCGGCATTATTTACTGTCTTTTATTGTTTCCACCAGGGATTTGTGTGAGAGAGAAGGGGAAGAAAATGAGAGATTTAATGTAAAATAAATAAAGATTAACTTAGAATTTAGTATATATCAACACATCTACACTTGCTTTCTCAAAGTCCATCAAGATTCTACTAGATGTTCTAGGAGTAACACAGGCCGAGGTTGTAAACAAACAAAGAAAAAGACAAAAAAAAAAAGAGTAGAAAAAATGGTAAAAGAAAGGGGGAAAAAATGGAGGGAGGAAAAAGCCATGAAAATCCTCTAGGTAGACTTTTCTTCTCCTTCCTCATATTTTCATTTTTTTTTTAAAGAACTTCCCATCTACTCATTTCTCTAGCTAAATTTAATTGCAGTCAAACACCAGTTCAATACTTCAATCACTTGTAAAAAGTTTCGTCGTGTTCAATCACATATGTCTCCATCAATATCAGCAACGAGAACCTTTCTTGCAATTAAGTGAACCAGCATTAGTCGTTATCGTAGCAACAAGTGAAGAAGGCCTAGCACCCAAGCTAGAAGCCTTGGCATAGCTTGATGAGGCACCTGCACCAGATGGCGTAAAAAATGCACCGTTCACCATCAGGTCGCCTTCTGATCTCCAATTCCAGCCCTTCCATTCACTCTCGGCTGCATCTTCATGCTTGGTCACCTGCATGAAATAATAATTCTTATAAAGTTACCTATTCCTATAAATGAATTGAACTTTCGGTTTTAAGAATTAATTAATGGGTTCTCAGTTCTCACCTCTTTGCTGAATCTGTCATCAGGTGCAGTAAATCTGTTCCCTTGGCTGTTGATCGTTGGGTTAGCACTTCCTCCAATGGCATACATTTCCCAATGGGTGTAGTCATTGTTCACCACGTGGAAATACCCATGTCTGCATCTGTAAATGTGAAGAAAAAAAAAGTTTTGTTTTAGTCTTTTAGATGATGACCCACATAGAAACAATTCATCATGAGATGTATACTCGAATTCGGGTGTAAGTATTTAATATGAATATGTTTAATTTTTTTTAAAAATTTTTCTATGTATTTAGAAGATTTTTAAAACATCATATTCTCATTCTCATGTCTAAATATATGTTAGATATAAATGTCGAACATGAATACCTACTATTAAAATGAAAGGTGGATGGGCCAAATTAGTGCAAATATATACTACCTTGGCATTCTTTGGACAAGCCCTTCTCCAAAGTGATTAAAGGCTATGGTGACTTGCATGTTCTTGTCTTGAGTATACGAATCACTGTGCCCCAATAGCATGACCTTATCATGGTGAGTCATGTAGTTGTTCGAGATGGTGATTGCCGTGGACCCATGAATGGCATCAATCAGCCCGTCCTTGCAGTTCGATAATGAGTTATGATCCACCCAAACATGGCTACCACCAAAGATGGAAACACCATCACCGTCCGATATGGTCCTCCAACCATAGTGTCGTGGGGAGTCCCTCACCATAGCATTCCCTCCTTGCTTGCAGTCATGAATGTTGAGTCCATGAATAATAATGTTGGTCACAAACTGAATGGTAATGCATGGACCTCCGGCAATGTGAACACTTGCGCCCCTGCCGTCGATTGTCTTGAAAGAGTTCATTATCAGTTCTTCTTTCAATTGAATGGTCATGTCTCGAGCGAAAATGATCCACAATGGTTCATCTTGAATCACTGCATGCCTTAAAGTTCCTGGTTTGGGGTTAACAGCGTCATCATCACCAGAGTCAGTAACCACATAAATTTTACCATTTTTTCCACCAATGGCATTCTTGCCAAACCCAATTGCACAATCAGCTAGCCTCTGGCGGTTCTTCTCCCAGTTTGGGTCACATCGCCAGCAATCGTCAATCGGGTTGCCGGTGCCACAGGAGAGATAGCCAAGGTTCCTCCTAGACGCATTGATGGCCCTGCCCAAAACAAAAAAGTTTCACATTTTAAATATTAGTATTCAGAACATAGATTTTGCAGTTTCGACTTTTTCAACCGTCGATATTCACTGCAATTTGACCCTAATAATATGTGTTACGTTCGGACCCGCAATTGTAATTTAAAATCCCTTTACCTGTGCACATCTTGTACTACAAGCTCTGGGTCATGAACAGGGGAAGAGGAAATGAGAGCTGGGACTAGAAGAGATGTAAAGAGGAAGAGAAGAGAAAGTGAAGGGATTGCCATTTTTCTTTTCCTCTTGTTTTTGTTCAAACAATGGAGGGAGGATTGAGGTTGAGAGAAAAGAAAAGAAGAGAAGGGGTATTTATAAAGGGATTAAAAAGCCTTGCTCAATGGCGTGATTAAACTAAACATGTAGGGTCGTCTATGCTTGGTGATTTCAGGTTTTACGGGATTCCAGATGGGTAGTTTTGACCGTTAAGCGAGGCCCTGAATAAAGCTGCCCCAAACAGTAAAAAAGACAACAAAAACTAGAAAAAGTTACTCCTGTCCTACAGTCCTACTACTAAATTCTCTTCCCCACTTTGGTTTTTTTGGGTGTTTTCCATCTAGATTCTAGGTTGTCTCACCGAGCCAAAATATACCATCATTTGTGGCGTGATTTGCCGGGCAAATTGGCACATCGGTGAGTTTTTTTCTTGAGGAGGGTTAGGTCAAATTCAATATTTGGGTTTGGTACTTGGTAGTCATTGCATTGAGAATAAAAGTGTTTATAGATCGGATTTGATAGTCATATTCGAATAGAAAAAAATTTTACTTTTTCAAATCCGATTAGATTTGAAAACCCATTTTATTGTTTGTCGGATAAATAATTTGGTTCGTGAAGAAATCTAATTGAGAAAAACTAGAGAAAAAAAAATATCCCAATGAGGTGGAACTAATTGGAACTTGGGAGTAGGCCAATAAATTGGAACTTGGAAGAAGACTTTGTTGCTCGATTGTTTAATTTATTTAGAAGTAGGCCAATAAATTTTATGGATTTTATTGGGTCCCCTTGAGCATTTGCTTGATTTGGTCGCTAAAGGGTGAAAATAATGGTTGTCTCTTTATTAAACATGAATGAACATACAAAAGTTATGAAAACCCACATAAGAAGATGGAAGTTATAAATGAAAATTCAGCTAATGTCATTAAATACTTGATAGATTTGGAATACCGGTTTGAAAATTCCCAAAAATGTCATAATTTTAGTAATAATTTATAAAAAAGTAGTTGATTCATTATATATAAACTTAATTTTCAAGTATATAAAATAAATAAAAAATTAATCCGTGTTTAATAATATTGATTAAGGTGATAATTTACGAAAAAAAAATAATTAAGCATTTTTTTAATTTAATAAAAATAATGAATTTAATACAAAACACTTTTTTAAAAATAATAACTAAAAAATCTTTAATCATGTAAGACCATAAAACAATAATTTTTTTTTATCATCCAATTCCTATATAACCAACTTTTTTGCATTTTGGGTATCAATTTTCCAGCCTTTACCATTAATATTCCCATGATTAAAAATGGGACTTAAAATAAAAGGGCAAAAATTATTAGTACTAGCATGAATTTGTACTAGTCACTCTTCAGTCTCCGCTTACTTCAAGCCTAGATTTAATGATTTTGGGCACATACAAAAACATGATACAAATAATATATTTTAATAAATACGAAAATAATATAATAAGCACGACACGTTTAAATATGATTAATACAATTAATATGATCCACTTAATACACGTATCGTATTTATATTTAAAATTTTAGCACATTTAATAATTTATGCTGTATTAATATTTACAAGATTAATATAAAAAAAAAACACGAAATATAACATACCTATGTAAATTATCAAATTATTCAAGGCCAAGAAGGTTGAGCAATATCCTAAAACTATTTAATTTTGCTTTCTTTTTCAAAATTAATTGACAATAAATTAACTTGAAAATCCTTGTGAGAGCAGCACATGCATTTGCCCTATAATTCAAACATCACTGGACTTTGTACTTTGTAGGCCCTAATTTTTTTTAAAGTACTATTTTTTTTTTTTTTTGATAATCAGGTAAAAGTATTATTTATTTTTGAAAAGTATTAATCAGTGTTGAATGACATTGATTACGATGATATATATATATATATATATTATTAATATATTATTTTTTTTAGTAAAAATAATATATTAAATGCAAAAAAAATTTTAAATAAATAAATAAATAATTTTTAATCAATGCCTATAGACATCGATTAAACAAATCTTTTATTTTTTTTTATTTTCTTCTTATAAAAAATTTTCATGCCGCAAAGTTCGCCGTAATTTCACATGACCAAAAAGATACAAGCTGATATGGCATAACGGAAATCTCTCAAACTGCCACTTGTCTAAATAATTGGCCGACACATTGCCCGCATAGACAGGCGTACATCTCTACTGAAAGCTACGTGGAATATCTTGTCGATTCCCGGGGAATTGCAGCCGTTGATTGTAAATTTGAAGGGCAATCACACCCATTGATTTTGGAATATTAAAAGGCTTATAAAGCACTCTTAGAAAAATATACTTTTATATTTACTTATTAACATCAGTTATATTAATATTGTACAAATTTATAGAATTTATATTTGATGTATTGTCATTGTATAAATATATAAATTATCAATGAAGTATACGATGATACCTTATTAATAAATAATTATAAAATTTTAAAAATTCTTAAAAATAAATACAGATAACTATAACTTTTAACAGGTGGCATCATGTGGTTTATTATCAATGTATAGATCTATATATTAACAATGTATCAAATATAAATCTAAATTTATATATTGACAGTGTATCAAATATAAACTTATAAATATATGAGTTTGGTTTTGACACGTTGACGATAGACTATTTAACCCTAAAAATGATAAGAAGAATCTGTCATATATTCTATTTTTTTAATTAATTTTTTAATAATATTATCTTAAAAGATATGTGTCAGTCTATTAATTTCGCTTGTGAAGTTTTTGATACTGACGATAAAATATTTAACTATATAAACGGTATTAAGAATCTGTCATATATTTTACTTGTTTTTACATTAGTTTTTTTTTTTTTTTAAATTAATATATTCTAAAAGATATATATCACCTTATTAACTTCAGTTGTGAAATTTAAAAATTTCACTTGTGAATTGTGATGTATTAGAAAATTTCTCTGAATATAGTATAAAGTTTATTTTTGATATATTGATAATGAATTTTTTTTTTTTAATTTTAAAATTAAAAAAATCTCACATGTTTTGTTTATTTTTTAAATATATTTGAAAAAATACGTGTAATTCTATTAATTTCATTTATGAAATAAAAAAAACATAATTAATAGTAAATGAGATAATTTCTCGTATAGTATATTATTATAACATAAAAACGTGAAAGTCTTTTTTTAGTTATTGTATGTATTATAATTCTTTTAAGAAAATCGTGAAAGTCTTTGTTAAGCAGTTAGTGTAGGGAAGGGAATCAAATATCACATGGCCCTTTTTAGTGGGTTTTGGTCCAAACTTTCTGCTTTTTCTTTCTTTTTAATGGTGGGCTTGGGATGGTGAGTGAAAATAACTGGGCAACTCCCCTCGTCCACTTAACACGTGGTGCACAATGCCGCTGCCATGTGGCATGCTCTGTTAGCCAATAGTTTTTCTCCTTTGCACATGCGGGCAGCTATCTATCTTGTTATTTCACAATCAAATTCAAACCCAAATTCTTTTGTAATTGCATTCGTTTTTTTCTTCCATGTCATTATTTCCTAATTTGCTGCCTAATTCATGGATTAGAACTTGGAAAATCAACTCTAATAACATTTAACTGTTTAGATATACTAGAAATTAATTCCCATTCAATAATATTGATTTTGGAAAGTGTTCTCTTTTTTTTTTTTTTGTATTATGTTATCCTAATTTTTTATTTTTTTAAAGTATTCGTGTTTGACATCTCTATCTGATATATATTCGGATTTGAATGTAAGATATGATCTTCTCTAAATATATGAAAAAACTTAAAATAAAGTAACATACTTCATATATATATATATATATTCTACATTCATTTTCGAATGCAGGTAACATAATTTATGTATTTAGGTGGTTTTTTTTCAATTTTCCATTCATCTCTTTTCTTTGCAACATCCAACATGCATGATAATTGATAAAGATACATGAAATGAGATATGAGACAAAGCATGCAGGAAGGAGGGTGGAACTGGAAGCAAGGATGGGCCTACATATCCACAAATCATCAAAGTTGATGGCTGATGATGGATGGTTTAACAAACATCATTTATTGGATGCATGCAGATTGCAGGCAAGGGGCTTCCATTTCTTAACCACATAACAGCCTCGCCCACGCCTACTCCCGCATGCACCAAATCAATTCTTAACCACATAACCCCAACTCCGAGTACTGACGAATGGTGGCTGCTGATTCTTTACACACATATATATATATATATATATATATATATATATATAATTTATTGACAGTGTATATATATCAGATGATGTCATTTCGTTAAAATTTTTAAAAAATAAATACAAATAATTTTATTCTTAATGAGGTGATATCATCTGATTTACTAACAGTATATAAATTTATACACTGTCAGTGCATCAAATATATATATATATATATAAAAGAGGTATACATCCATATAAAAAATAACTTAATTGAATCATTTAAACAAATCATTCAATAAACCAAAACATTATTGAATAAATCCGACATAAAATTAAATCAAATTCAGTCACAATAAAACTTGAACTTGAAACAAGATTTCAGAATCTTCTATTTACCATTAAACCTTCTATTTACAATTGTAATCTTTATTATATATATATATATATAAGAAATAACTGAATTGAATCATACAAACAAATCATTTAACAAACCAACACATTATTAAACAAATCCAACATAAAATTAAATCAAATCCACTCACGATAAAACTTGAACTTGAAATAAGATTTCAGAACCTTCTATTTACCATTAAACCAAAGCTAGTTAACTACACATGATAGATTTTTGACTATGCATCTTAATTAATGAGACAAAAGTAAAAGAAGAGATCATACAATCATTAGTAGCCATGTGCCATGGTTGTAGTATGAGTCACGTTATCCTAATTTTTCTTTTGCTTTGCTAGCTAGGTCTAATTATTTTGTAACACTTAGCCTTGCCTTTTTTAACAGAAAAAAATGATCGTAATTTTTATACCTTTAATCAACAATGTCGGGGGCATATATATATATATATATATATAGGTAAAAAGTCAAACTTGCACCATGATTAGATTTGTTTATGAGTAGAGTCGGATTGTGATTCAAATTTTTTTTTATCTAAAATTGGATGGGATCAACCCGAAAATTCTTTTGACTATTTATAAAATATTATTTATATATTAAAAAATATTTTATATATATTTTTTTAATTAAAAAATATTTTTATATTCATAAACAGTAATTCGGATCGGACTGAGCCGATCCGAATTTAAAAAATTTATATCCAAATCCAATTTAATATGAATCAAATCTGTCAAATCAGATGAATAACCTAACTCATTGATCATAATTGCATGAAGCAATCATCTTTCTCCATTTCCTTACAAAGTGTTGCAAAGATTGACAGCTATGATTCTATTGACTTTGGAAGTAATTAATCAGACAATTAGAATCTATGTTTAGCGGAGTATTATTAAAATGTACGATTGAATTTGATGTTAAGAATTAAATAATATTAACTCAATTAAAAAAATTATAAAAAATTAAAATGAAATAATAAAAAAAATATAAAATTAGGGTATTTATGTCTTTTATTTATAAAATAAGTTTTATTCCACATATATTTGAAAAAAAAAACTAAGCACTCATAACATAATTTTAATTTTTTCTTACTTATATTGTGGGTGTACCAAAATCTAGTATCTATACTTATAATTAAAAGTTATCCCAATTTAAGGAGAAAGTTGTTCGTGTTATTTTTTTAGTATCATTATCGTATTCAATGTATTATAAATTTATATAAATTTTTACATGTTAATAATTCGTTAAATGTAGATTTTGACACGTTCGTCTATTCGTGTCGTATCATGTTTTAATTATTTTTCATATGTTGTGTTCGTGTCGTGTCTTAATTCATCTCATATTTTGCATAATTTGTCATAATGATTCAATTTTAACTCTAAGTTCATTGACTTAAGAATTGGATCATTACATCTGCCATACATTAATATAAATATCACGTTCAAAATTTTAATTCAATTTTTCAAAATCTAACGATGGCATATTCTAGTATATAATAGAAATAAGGGTATCAATCCTCTTAGGACAATTTATTTATATTATTATAAAATTACTGATTAGTTGATGTCACGAGTTAAGTGATACCAATTCAGTTGAAAAATTGATATAAAAACCTAAATAAAATTAAAAGTATTTACGAATTTTAATTTTATAAAAATACATTTTAAAAAAACTACCCACCTTTACTCAGGTAACTTCTTATTTATTTAAAATATAATTTTTTTTCTTCAAAACACCAAAATAATGAGCGATAAGATTCTAGTTTAATAATTAAATCTAAATATTTGGAACTGGAAGGTTTAGGTAAAGGTTAATGGGATAAAAAAGTTATTTTTCATTTTGGCTAAAATATTAAAAAAACTCATGAATTATTATATTTTTTTTAAGTAAATTTTTATATTTTTATTATACTCAAATAAGTTCTTAGCTTTTGATTTGTACTTACATAAACCCTTATTTCAAAAGAGAAATTGATTTATATTCTTATTTGGGTATATATTAAAGGTTAAGACTTACTTGACTATAAATTAAAGTTAAGAGATTTATTTTCTATGTCTATTTATATTTATATTTTAACATATGTAAATTAATGAGTGATGAAAAACATATCTTATAAATAAATAATATTGGCAATAGCTTAGTTCACTTTAGTTCAATAAAAAAGTTTCAACATTAAAATTTTTCTTTATTTAACAATTAAAATTAGATATTCCATAATAGTAAACTTAATCTAACATATTAATTTTCTTTTTCTTTTAAAAAATTAAAATATGCATACATCTGAATATTTGTAAAATCATTGATAAATTAAATGATAGTATAAATTATAATAAATTCATAAGATGAAGATCTAAAATGGAAGAGGACAATTTTTTAAACATAATAAATTGAAAGCTTGTTTTTAAAAATTGTAAACACAAATAAGGAAAAGATTTGATAGAAATAAAAGCTTAATTATGAAACCAACTTCATTTATCCTACATTTTAAAATAAATTTATCAAATAGATTTAAAATTTTATTTGTATAATTTATTTTAAAAAATTATATTTTTTGCATGCATCAATAGACATTCATTTTTGTTAAAAATATATTTTATATCTCATCAAATAGTAAACTAAAACTGTTCATGGATCGGGCTGCGGCTCGAATTTTTTTTTTCTTATCCAAGCCCGTTTCGGGTTGAACTCGGGCGGTTCGAAAATCCGTTTCACTATTTAAAAAATATTAAAAAATTATTTTTATATTAATATTTATATATTTTATAATTTAATTTAAATAAAAATATTTTTTATTTAATAAATAATAATTTAGGTCGAGCTGGATCGATCCGAATTATGAAATCCTTACCCAGATCTGCTCAATTCATACCGGGCCTTTCTTGGATAGGTCTATAGTAAACCAATGATAACCTCCAAATAAATATGGATCAAACAAATTACAAAAGGGAGTAGTAATTGGAAGTCCATTGTTGCATTGGATCTTTTGTTTTAGTTGCAAGAAGTTGGATTCAGCCCATTATGTTATGGAAGGGCGGTATGGTATTTAAACAAATTTTTGGGTTAAATGAGATTAATAATATGTAGGTAAAGAGATTATCTCTTTGGTCGTTAGTTGAGTTTTTAGATTACACAAACAAAATTAGCAGGATAACAGGTTAAAGTATTTGAAAAATCTCTGTATTATACTATCTAATATAAATTAGTCCATCTACTACAAAACTGAGTAATTTAGTTCCCGTACTTTTAAAATTGAAGCAAAAAGATAAAATTACTAATTAGTGTAACGAAAACTGTTAAAAAAAATTGATGTGACATTTAACCTTTTGTTTATTTGATGATGTGGCACCAATAAAATATATTATTTTAAGCTGACGTGGACAAAATAACAAACTAAGTTGGCAAAAAATAATTTGATGTGGCATTTTTGTCAACTTAGTTTGTTATTTTGTCCACGTAGCTTAAAATAATATATTTTATTAGTGCCACATCAGCATTTGGCATCCACGTCATCAAATAAACACAAGGTTAAATGTCACGTCAGGTTTTTTTAACAATTTTTGTTACACTAGTAAGTGATTTTACCTTTTTGCTTTAATTTTAAAAATACAGGGACTAAATTACTTAGTTTTATTGTAGATGGACTAATTTGCACTAGATGATATAGTACAGAAATTTCTTAGGTACTTTGACCCAAGATAACGCATACATCTTAGGGTGTATCTAAAAAATAAAAGAAATATTAATTTTAAAAAAATGACACTTATAATAGTCTCTTAATTCTGTTTATAAATTTAAAAAATTTCACTGTCAATGTATTAAAAACGAACTCTATGTAAGACTTCAGATTAGTGGATCAACCCCATTAGCACAGCTCCTAGGGTTAGAGGTGTCCATGGGTTGGGTCGGGTCTATGTATGGTATCAACACCATATATGCTTACCCAAGCCCGACCCGAAATATGGGCTTTAAATTTTGCATAAGTCCGTCCATATTTGTAAATGGATAGCCCAAGCCCGTTTAGGCCCTCCCATATTATTTTTTAAAAAAATATATTATTTTTTATTTAATCTTTAATAATTTTATATATTTTGCTTTTATTAAGTTCTTAAACATGGACAACTTAACATATTTTTTAATGTTTACACTATAATACTATATATATGTAATATTTATGTGACATAAATTATATAATATATATAAAAATAAAATATTATTTAATTAAAAAACAGACTTGACCAGGCCGGGCTCAGGCCTTGAATGTTCAAGCTAAGGCCCGGCCCATTTTTTTAACGGGTCTCAATTTTTTGCCCAAGTCCATTTTTTGGGCCTAATATTTTTGTCCAAACCCTCCTAAATATGAGCGGACCTTCGGAGTTGAACGAATAACCCGACTCTTGGACAGGTCTACCTAGGATACATGATGCCATATATATACGAGCCAAAAGATTTAGGTTAATACCACACCTAGGCATTATGGTACATAGCAAAATCATCCCTATAAGATAAACAGAGTTCTCTGGCAAGAATATCCATGCAACTATGGGCTTCTTTCTTTATTTCTTGGATCTGCAACCATAACAACACCAAGTGAGTGAGTCAGTTTGTAGCAAAGTTCCAGCAGATGAATAGTATGTGTGAATCAGTTTCAAGGCCAATTTGAGAGCAATCGTTAAACCATCCATTATTCTCCAGAGTTGGGCACAAAAGGCAAAAGCTAGTAGCCTGTGCCTGTTCCAAGATGTAGTGCATTCTTTATTATTATCATGGATAAATCCTCATGCATCAGCAGCGGGCAAACATTCGGTCGTTCGATTTTAAAATTTTAAAAATCGATCAAATTTGAAAAATTGATCGAATTCTATACAAGAAATCAAAATTATTCGGTTCGATCACTTATGTTGGTTTGAATTTTGTTTTGAACTTATGAAATTGAGTATATGAAATTGAGTAATATGATTATGGGTGTCATAACGATGTTTTTGACCCCTAGACAATTTTAAAAATACATGGAGTCGTCATCAATCTTTTTTGTTTAAGTGATTGGCCACCTAGAAAGCTTATCCTTTTAATAATATTTTAAAATTAATTAAAAAGATAATTTTGATCTACGAAAATCAGTAGTTCGGGTTCGGAAGTACAGTTACGCGTGGGGAAGGTATTAGCACCCCCACAACGCCCGTTAATAAAACGGTACCAATTAATCATGTGTTCTTAAATCTCGATTTAATGGACTTGACATCGATATTTAAAACTAATTCTCTTTTTTTTTTTTTTTTTTCAAAACATGTTTATTATTTTTTTTTTCAAGAATTGTTATTATTTTTTTTTGAAAATGAACATAAATATTTTATCGAGAACACTTATTAAATATTCCCAATACTTTTGGCGGTATTTAACGAGATCCTCTCACCTGGAGATATCTTAGGAATCATTACTATGACATCATTCGAATTCCGTCGTCGGTAATTTACATTCATTTTTTATTTAAATGCGTATGATGCGAATATTTAAACATTGAATGCACACGATTAAGCATATAAGACATATGATTAAATACAAAATTTCACGATTAAACAGACGAAGCGTAGTATTTAAAACGCGAGCATGGCAAAATATCAAATGCGTAAATATTCATTCTTTATTCATTTTTTATTTTGATTATTTTCATTTTTGAAATGAAAACGAATTTTTTGTATTGAGCATATCGCTAAATACTTCTACCACTCGTGATGATATTTAACAAAATTCTCTCACCTCGGAATATCTTAGGAATCATTACTATGATATCCTTCGAATTCCGTCGTCGATAATTCATCTTCCACATTTAATTCTGTATGCACCAAAATTCTATTTTTTATTTTTTTAAAAGATTAATAATGCATTTAATAAAAAATAAAATAAAATAAGATAAGGTAAGGTAATAATAAAAAATAATAATAATAACTATTATAGTATGATAATTAGATAAAAAAAAAATTTATGAACTAACATGAAATGTAAATGTAAATAAAAATAAAATAACATAAACATCAAGCATGCACCACAATAGACTATAGCCAAAGCAAACAACATTAAACATATAAGAAAAAATAATCAAACACCAAATATGCATCACAATATATCATATTTAAAAGTAAACAACCTTAGACATATAAGGAAAAAATCATTAAACACCAAATATAAAAAATCAAAGACAAAAATAATGAAAACAAATATAATAAAAAAGAATAAATGTTAAAAATAAAAATATATAAAAAAATATTACTTTCTTTGTTAGTAACTTCCAACGCCACCCTCTTATCCCTTTCTATTTTTTCTAATTTTTTTTTCTTAAACCTAAACCTCCCCCTTTTGTCGTCCCCACACCCACCCTTGCTTTCTTCTAGAGGTGGCAAAATGAACCCGAACCCGAAAACCCGCCCAGGAAAACCCGAACCCGAAGCCGCCCAAACCCGATTTGACCAAAAAGTCAAAAACCCGAACCCGAAAAAACCCGAACCCGAATTGGCCCGAACCCGAATGGACCCGAACCCGAATGGGCCCGAACCCGAATGGACCCGAACCCGAATGGACCCGAACCTGAATGGGCCCGAACCCGAATGAGCCCGAACCCGAATGGACCCGAACCCGAGACCGGCCCGAACCCGAACCCGAATTTAATACTAAAAATAAAAATAATCAAATTGCAATTAATTAATTTTTTTTTACAAAGCAATAACTTTAATTATTAATTTTATTCTAATTTTTTAAAATAATTTAATTAAAATTTAAAATTTAAAATATATATATATGATGATGAAATAATAATTTTATCAAAAAGTAAATTATATTTTGTACTTATAAGTTATAACTTTAACGTCTCATATCATGATGAATTTACAATCTAAATATTTTAAATTCTTGAAAATTTTAGAGATGTGAAAAAAAAATTGACACTAATTAAATTATTCTTTAAGGGTAAAAAAATTTGACAATAATTCAATTATTTTGGCCTTTTGGGTTATACTTATACAGTTAGGTTAGAGTGGGTTTAATTGGATTATGGCTTTCATGGGATTTTATTTTAGCGGGTGGGTTTAATGGGGTTTTGGGTTTTATGGCCTTTTGGTTTTGGGTATATTTATTATATATTAATAAATAATCATATTAATTATATATTTATTATGTATAATTTAAATATAAATTATATTTTTTTAGTACTACTTTATAATTTATACTTTATACTGATTAAAAAATATAAGTACTCAATATATATATATATATATCATGACTATAAGCATAAAATTTTTGCATTTTATAAGTATATAAACTAATAGATGAAGACGAGAATTTATTTTTAAAAGTTTTTTTATTTTATAGTGAATATAAATTATAATGTATTTATATTTTGAAATTCGAGTTCATCAAATCAATTATTTTAAATATCAATATGATTAAAATATAATATATCATATTTTTTATAATAAATTATTTCAAAATTTGATTTTATATAACAAATTAATTTCTTATTCTTTTGGTGCTAACAAATATTAATTTTAAAAAATAAATATAATTAAAAATATCATATAATAGCAAAAGTATAAAAATAATAATAAATTAATAATTTGTTTTTAGGTATAAATATTTAAATTACGTAAAAATGATTACATCTAATATAAAATAAAATGATGTTACCTGAATCCAGACCGAACCCGAATGGGCCCGAACCCGAATGGGCCCGAACCCGAATGGGCCCGAACCCGAATGGGCCCGAACCCGAATGAGCCCGAACCCGAATGGACCCGAACCCGAATGAGCCCGAACCCGAATAAACCCGAACCCGAATGAACCCGACCCGAACCGACCGAACCCGCCCGAACCCGCCCAATTGCCACCTCTACTTTCTTCCCTTGTTTTTTTCTTTTTAAAAATCCACTTTTCCTGTAGCTTCTTACCATGCCTTCTTTCCTTTTAAGAAAAATCAAAACTATCCCCTTTTTCTTTGTTTTTAAAACGTGCCCCCCATCCAAACTCTCATTTCTTCTTTTCTTCCCTCTTTCGTGCCTGTTCCTGCCCCAAATAAATCAGCCCCCTCAAGCCCACCTCCCTCCTGCTAGCTCTCTACGCCAACCCTTCCTCTTGCTTGCTCTCTACGCCAACCCTTTCTCCTTCCTTTTTTATTCTTTTGTTTTCTTTTTATAGAGGGGTGAAGAAGATCGCACAAGGTCAAATAGTCTTCTTTTTTTTCTAGTCGTTTTTTTTTTGAGGATTTTGGTTTATTCTTGGTAAAATATGGGTTAAATCAAAGGTCAAATGCTGTGTTTTTGAAACTTGAAGCCTATTGATTTTGAGATTTTGGTGTCCTTTGAATGGTGTAATGGTGAACGGGTAGAAAAATTAGGTAAAAAGTGAAAAGCTAGAAATGGTTAGGCAAATTGGGGAAGGGGCACATAGGGAGAAGGGAAAGTTGGCTGCCATGCTCAGCCATGGCAGCCGACCTTTCCCATAAATTTTTTTTAAATTGTTGTTTTTTTATTTTTATTTTATTTCTAATTTAATTAACAAATTTTCATTAAATTAAAAAAAAAAAGCCCAAATCCAATTCTAACTCTAATTCCAATTTACATGATTTTAGGTCCAATTCAAATTAAAGCCCAAATGATAAAAAAATGTATCCATCAAATTAAACTTAATCAAACTAGCAAATCAGATTTGAATGGAAAATCGGGAAAAGATGACGAATCAGGATATCGTCCCAATTGGATTGCGATTAAGGCCTCATCTCGGGTTATTTTGAAACTCGAATTTTATTAACCGGATAAAATTAAGTGTCTGCAGCTGTCCCTCTTTGCTCATTGCTGAGAATTAGGAATAAGGCAAAGACTATAGACAACAAATTTTGCATGGAACAAATGACTCAGACAACATCTAAATCTCCAAAACTTTAAAAATATCCGCTCCTCTAATCAAAGGCTCCACAATTTTGGAAAAATAAATTGCTCCTCCCATTAGAGGCTCTATCACTTGAAAAAATAAATTGCTCATCTTATCAGAGGCTCTATCACTTGGGAAATTAAATTGCTCCTCTCATCAGAGGCTCCATCACTTGGAAAATTAAATTGCTCCTCTCATTAGAGGTTCTATCACTTGGAAAAGTAAATTGCTCATCTCATCAAAGGCTCTATCACTTGAGAAATTAAATAAATTGCTCCTCTCATCAGAGGCTCTATCACTTGTGTAGACACCTAATTTTGTCCGGACCACTAAATCAGGTATGTTTTCTTCCTAAAGTGATGTTTCAGAATGCAAAAAGTTGTTTCTCATCCTCCAGGTGGTACTTCGAGACTTAGTTTAAGAAAGCAGACATAAAAAGTCAATCTTGAAAAAGTCAACCCTAAAAAGTCAACTATTGAAAAGTCAACCCACTTTCAAAATCAAGATTCAGAGTTCAATTGAACAATGGTGAAAGAATTTTGATAATTCGAGATCTACAACGAAAGATATGGAGTCCGAAAGTTGGGTTACGGAGATTCAATAAAAAGAAAACCTTAATTCAGAAAATTTGGGGGAAAATGCTTAAACGATCAAATTGGTCGAAATTGGAGGTTCTAAATGAAAGATAAGCACTGACAAAGGGTAATGGAGAGGCTACTTGAAAGAAAAACTGAAGGAAAAGTCAATTTGGAAGAAAACCGAGAATTATGATTTTTGGTGGATTTTGGTGAAATTGGGGAAAATTACAGAAATGACCCAATTCGATAAAAATAAAGCCCCTAATTGATGAGGAGTGAGTAAACAAGGATAGCCCAAGGCTCAGTTTGAAGTAATTCCGAGAAAAGAGCCGATTGGAGAAAAAACGAAAAAACGAGGAAATTCCCGATAGTGAAAAAAGGAAAAATCAATTTGGACGGGAATTTGATCATAAAAATTGGGAGTTTTTTGACCAAATCCAAATATGAAAAAGGCACAGAAAAAGAAAATCTGAAAATCGGACTTGTTTTGAGCAAAACCGGGCTTTGGAGACAAAAGGGCATAATTGGAAAATTTGGGAAAAATAGTAAATGAGCTCCAAAAATTACCAAAATTTTCAGATCTCATTCTTAAATCATTTGGAAGAGATTGGCGAAAAAAAATCCGAATTCGGAGCCGTTTGCAAAATGGCAAATTTTGGGCCCACTATGTTGAAATTCAAGAAGATAAATCCCGAAAAAATAGCAAATGAGTTTAAAAATTTTTGAAACTTTTCAGACCTCATTCTTAAATTATTTGGAAGAGATTTTAAAAATAAAATATGGATTCGGAGTTTGTTTGCAAAATGGCAAATCTCGGGCCCGCTATGCTGAAATTCAAGCAGATAAATCCCGAAAAAATAGCAAATGAGCTTCAAAAATTATGAAAATTTCCAGATCTCACTTTTAATTATTTGGAAGATATTGGTGAAGAAAATTTTGGATTTGGAGTCCGTTTGCTATTTAATTTGGGGGTCAAAAAGGTTATTTCACTGAAAAACTGAAGAAGGCCTTTAAGAAATTGGAGATTGGGCTGGATTTTATAAGGGCAATCAGCCAAGCCCATAATGGAGAGTGATTTTGCTGAGATTTTAGATCAAAGGGCTAAGAGTGAAGAAGAAGGTAGTTATATTTCTTAATCAAGCCTTTGAAATTGTGAACATGGACCAATGGATGGAGATGGATGATTTCATATTTATGACATCCTATTTATGACATCATCTTCATGACATGATATTTAGGAGCTGATTATTCCAATCTAAGGGTGAGAATTTTATATACAAGGCATCTTGGATTAAAGGCTATTGGATCAAAATTGGTGTAAAAAAATGACAACTTTTCCTACATTACTATAGGCCACTCGGCCAAAGCATTTTGGAGAGGGGATATTTCATTTTCCATACTTCTTCTTGGCTGATTTCTCTCCATTTTTTAAAGCAAATAGAAAGTTTAGAAAGGTAAAGAAAGTAAGAAGAGAAAAAAGCTTGGAAAATAGCTTTTAGAGGTAGCTAAAAGCACCTTGCTCTTGCATTTTTTTTTTTTGTTGCATTTCCATCCTTAATTTGTTGTTTTCATTTGATATTTGGTGAGTTTCTATTGATTTTAGTTTTGAAATAAGTGTTTTTAAGCTTTCTCTTCAAGCTCTTCTTTTGTATTTTCTTGAAAAACTTTGAAAAACCCAATTTTTTTTTTTACATTTCTAGGAGAGGCCGAATGGTCACTGTTTTGTGTATGTTTGATGTTTGATTTTTTTTTATTTCATATTGTTTATTATGTCTAGCATGTTTTGATGTTCTATATATTTTTTCTTAAAATAACAAAAACATGGAGTTTGTTTTAATCTTTTTACTAACTTACCTCTATTTTTGATTTTATCATCTTGTTTTCATGTTTACTTTCCTTGTCTACCATTTTTTTTAATTTTCTGTTTTCAACATGTTTGAGTTGTTCATGATTTGCATTTTACTATACTATGTGTTTGTGAAAATGTCTAGTTAGGTTCATGCCTTTACATCATGTTTGTATGGTTTAGCATGTTTCTTTTTTAGTCTTGCATTTAGTATATCATATGTTTGTGTTCATGCTAGGATAGTATGACCATTCAGCTACCCCCCCTTCATTTCATACTTTGTGTGTGCATTTTCATATTGCTAGTTAACATGCTTGTATTTCCATGCCATGATTTTGTGTATTTTGACTTAGTATGCTATGTGTTTGTGTTATTGCCATGCATTTTTTAGGTCTAGGTTTCATTGGCATTGCCATGCATTTCATGCATGTTTAGACCTATGTTGCATTTATTGCCATGCAAGTTCATGTTAGGTCTAGGTCATATTCTTTATGCCATGCATTTTCCATGTCATTTAGGTTTTAAGTCATGCATTTCATGCATTTAGTTTGCTGTTTGTTCATTCATCTCATTCCATGCCACTTATTTTTGACTTAGGCCAATCAATGGCTCAAAGTCATGCTCACTTGAGCATATTTGTGAAAAATTAAAGAGTTGTCAAGTTGATTTTTCTACCTTTGTGATTTTTTTTTTTTTTTTTACTTAGGCAAATCTTGTCCAATTTTTGAGAAAATTTAGCTACTGTTTGTAGGTCCTTAGAAGAGTCTCCAATATTTTTACTTTGATTTTTGAATGATTTTATCAAAGGCAAAAAAAAAATGTGTTTTGGCAAAACAGTTTTTCACCCACTGTTCTGACTTTCCCAAGTTTTCTAGGAAGTTATCCTTAGTCAAAAAATTAAGCCAATTTTTTCATGTATATTTTTACATGTTCTGAGTCTCCTGTATTTTTTTTATATTTTTTTAAAATTTTATAAATAGGTTAAAAAATCACGCTTTAAAACTGGACAGTAGAGTCAGATTTGAATTCAAAGGAAAAATAATTGTTAGTTTTGGCTAACGCATTTAGAGGGGGTTGATTAGGAACCTTAGTTACTGTCCTAGGTTGGTTTTTAGGCCTTTTTAATCTTTAAAAATGATTTTATAAAGCTCGGGTCAAGGGTGGTCAAGTCCGGGTTTTCAAACTTAGAAAAATAGAGCTATTTTCAAAGGGGAATTCATCTATGGTCTAGTTTTCATCCAAGATTTTCAAAATTGTTTTCAACCAATCACTAAGTATTTTGGATTTTAGAAAATTTAATTTGATGTCTTTTCCTAAGATAGCCGGATATCTTTTTAGGTATACGGATTTCCTTATTTAGAGGAAAAAATACACTTTCATGCATTGTATTCTCCATGTTCTTGCATATTGTATAATATATGATTTTTTGCTATGATAATTTCTATGGTGTTGTTAATATTTTGATTTATATTTTATGGTGTTATATTGTTTGTTATATGATTTTGAATTTTCATGCTATCCTATGCTTTTTATTTAGTCATTTATTTTTGTCACATTATTTAGCATATACTATGTTCATGCATTATTATTTTTATTTTTATTTTCATGCATATTTCATGATAGCATCATTTTATGTTTCATGTCATTCCATGTCATCTAGATTATAGTATTTAGAATATGCCATGTCATTTAAATTTGCCATATCATTTAAATCATTTCATTTCATTTAGAGTATATCATGTTACCTAGGTTATTTCATTTTATTTAGAATATATTATGTCACTTAGGATATTTCATTTCATTTAGAATATATCATGTTACTTAGATTATTTCATTTTATTTAGAATATATCATGTCACTTAGGATATTTAATTTCATTTAGAATATATCATCTTACTTAGGATATTTTATTTCATTTAGAATATGCTATGCCATCATATCATTTAGGTTGTATTATATTATCTAGACTTTGTTATATCATCTTTACCATGTCACACGTATTCATTTTCATATATATTTTAAATGTTTTGAAAAAGATAATGATTTTTAACAGAATAAAGATATTCTCGAATTAAAATAATTCATGAGTTCTCTACCGGGTTTGCTGGAGAGGATATCATCAACTATCATTAATAAAGGAATATCTTTCTTCAAAAAACGAGAATGATTCGGAAAGTTTTCCAAATAAATAAAAATTTCTATATTTTGTCGATTTTGTCGGGGAATATAGGAAAATTTTGAATTAATAAATTTCGGATCATTTTCAATTAAAAATGGAATTATCTTTCTTTAAATTGAGAATTAATTTAAAATGCCAAATCTAAAACCGACTTTTTACCAAGACTTGAGATAACACATGATTAATAAGGTACTGTTTTATAAGGGCGTTGTGGGGATGCTAATCCTTTCCCACACGTAACCGAGTCCCGAACCCGTTTTTTTGATTTCTCTGGTTTAATACGCAGACTTGAAATTGGTTTTAAAAATATTTTAATTAATTTTAAAATGTTTTACAAAATCGGTTTTAATAGGTGACCGATCACACCTAGCCAAAAAAGATTGGTGGCGACTCCATGTCTTTTTCGAGGTCATTTTCAAACCTTCAGGAATTAAGTCGTCTTTTTCTCTGTTTTTTTTTTCAATGTCATAAAGTCTCGCCATGAGACTTGTTAATTTTTAGGTTGCGACAACTTGGAAAATTAAATTGCTCCTCTCATCAGAGCCTCTATCACTTAGAAAAGTAAATTGCTCCTCTCATCAGAGGCTCTACCACTTGGAAATTAAATCGCTACTCTCCTCAGAGGCCTCAGAAGCGCTGATGCACCCAAAAGAGTGTATCTTATTTAACCTTGCACTAAAAAGATAAATTGTAAGTATAGTAGTTAGCAAGGGTCGAGTCCTCAGGGATTGGGTTTTAGTTTATAAGTTAATAGTTTAAAACTTAAATTCAAGAACAATAAAAGAAAAGGGGTTTTTGAAGCCAGATTTAAACTAAAGTAAATAATAAGAATAAGATGCAAGGCGGTATAACCAGCCAATAAAAATATATAAACTAAATTAGGCGGTATAACCAGCCAATAAAAATAAAACAAAGTTAATATACAAATTAGGCGGTATAACCAGCCAATAAAAATAAATATAAAAAATAAGCAAACTAAAAGTAAGAAAACAAGTAAGTAAGAAGAATTAAATATGAAAAATATGGTTAAGGTTTCATTCTCCACCACTAGACATCATTAAGAATCAATTTCAGATCTATCAATATCAACCAACTATCAAAGTTAACAACCGTAGATAACAACAAGCTCTGTTACCCCAATCTTTCCTTAGTTTGTCGTTAAATAGAACAAGCTCTCTATTTAATCTCTAACCATTAAACAACCTAGAATAAGCTCTCTAAATTCAATTTAATGGCAGCTTTATGATGAGAAAGATAGGTTGATCTAAGCAACAAACACATAAGCTCGGATTGTTCAACTTAGGTTATGTTCCACTTTGCAATTATTGAAAACTTGACCATAATCATTAATCACAAATTGCCACTTATGAATAGGAAATCAAGACAATTACACGGATCAAGACTCCTAAACTAGCAATAGATAATTATCAAGATCTATCTAGTTGTACACCTAAATAAATCAAGACAACATCATGAACAATTCTTGTAGAAGAACATAAGCAACTTTGATAGAAAATTAATGATAGATAGAATCTGAAAATCAATCACAAAACATGTCTAGGGCTTTGAAATCACCCTTAACCAAATAGAAGTTTAGCCTAGCATAGGCATTGTAAAAATAAACATAAAATTAAAGAAAATCTAAGAAGAAAATAAAAGAAAGAAAGAAGAAGAGGAAGAATATTAATTATCCAACCTCTTGCTCTCTCTAAAGAAAAAGAAAACTAGAGAAAAGAAAGAAAACTAGAGAAAAGAAAGAAGAAGAAAACTTAGAGAATTTTATTAAAATGGCTAATATCCTACCTATGTACAATATCATCCCTTACAATCATCCAAGGCCCTCTATTTATACACATTTTGGAGGGCTAAATGACAAGAGACAAGCTTTACAAATTTCAAAGGTAGGTATATGACGATTTTGATCAGCTAACTTGATGGTCGATTTCGTCAATATTGGAGGCCTGATCTGATCACATGGTCTTCTAGAAAAAGGTTCCCCTATCAGTTACGGAACCATAGCCGTTGGAATCAGCTCATTTGCTGTTGTGGTTAAGCAGATATGGGCAAAATACGAAAACATGTCAGCACAGATGTCATTACACATCAGCCACCTTGATGGTCGATTTATTCAATATTGGAGGCCTGATCGGATCACATGGTCTTCTAGACAAAGGTTCCCCTATCAGTTACGGAACCATAGCCGTTGGAATCAGCTCATTTGCTGATGTGGATAAGAAGATACGGGCATAATACGAAAACATGTCAGTACAGACGTCATTGCACATCAGCCAACTTGATGGTCGATTTCGCTAGGGAAAACGACTCCGTTTTAAGAAGTGTAAAACATGAAAAAGATAGATATGCCTCTTAGCTTTGCATGGCTACAAATTTCAGCCTTATTGCTTCAGTGAAACTCGAGATATAGCTGATATGGTAAAGGGTGTCGGAACTGAAACTGAACTGGATTTGCCCTTAATTCTAGTAATCTGAAATCACTCAAAGAAACTTGTGAAAAACACCAAAATACATAAAAATATAAAAGATCATAAACACAATTAGACTAAACAATAATAACTCGTATTTGACACAAAACATTAATAAAACATAACTAAAAACTATATAATTATACGAGTTATCAAGCGCTATCACTTGGGAAATTAAATTGCTCCTCTCATCAGAGGCTCTATCACTTGGAAAAGTAAATCGCTCCTCTCATCAGAGGCTCTATCACTTGGAAAAGTAAATCGCTCCTCTCCTCAGAGGCTCTATCACTTGGAAAATTAAATTGCTCATCTCATCAGAGGCTCTACCACTTGGAAAATTAAATTGTTCATCTTATCAGAGGCTCTATCACTTGGGAAATTAAATTGCTCATCTCATCAGAGGCTCGATCACTTAGAAAATTAAATTGCTCCTTTCATCAGAGGTTTTATCACTTGAAAAATTAAATTGCTCCTTTCATCAGAGGCTCTATCACTTGGAAAATTAAATCCCTCCTCTCATCAGAGGCTCTATTACTTGAGAAATTAAATCGCTCCTCTCATTAGAGGCTCTATCACTTGGGAAATTAGGGAAATTAAATTGCTACTCTCATCAGAGGCTCTATCACTTGGAAAATTAAATTGCTCCTCTCATCAGAGGCTCTATCACTTGGGAAATTAAATAAATTGCTCCTCTCATCAGAGGCTCTATCACTTGGAAAATTAAATAAATCGCTCCCCTCATTAGAGGCTCTATCACTTGGAAAATTAAATTGCTCCTCTCATCAGAGGCTCTATCACTTGGAAAAGTAAATTGCTACCTTTTTCCTGGTCATCATGGTGATTTCCAACTTCCTGCTGCAGTCGAGTTTCATTTTTTCCTTGTCCATATGCTATTCATATCTTTTTTTGAACGATGATAATTCCTAATTGTTTGCAATGTCATGATAATGCAATGCATGCTTATGGTAATGGAATGCATAACTTAAGGCTCGGATCATGATTCGATGCCCCTGTATATATTTCATCAACTAGTGACTCTTCTAGAGCTGGGTCTAATTAAGCCTCTTAGTCTATTCTTTATAAACCATCTCTATCTTTCCCAATTCTTCTCCTTTTTCTTCCTCGAGTTGACTAAATGCCCACAATTTAATTCTTTACGACCTCTTTGTACTTTCTTGATCGGAATCAAAACTTTGTACATTTCCATCAAAACAATTTCATACATCAATCTTCATTTCAGTCATTGCTTTCTTTATTTTCACAGAGTATTAATAAATCATGTCCTATACTGCCCCATCGTCTCTTTCTCCCTCCCTGGTTTTCCAATTCTCAAATTTTTATAGAGTAATCACGGGAGCTCCCCTTGTGCATTGTTTATTTATTTATTTATTTATTATCATTCAAATTTCATGCCAACATAATGCATTATTTAAAGGAAATTTCAAAGAAATAAAGGTAATTCAAAGACAAGACTTTATGGATTGGGGTATGCATTTTCATTTCAGTGAAAGAAAAAGAACATACTGATATTAATCAAAGAAAAAGAAAGAAAGACAGACAGAATAGGGATAAAGATGTCCACATAATGAATACTCAAACGATCTCAATCGAGCTAATCCGAATTTCTCTTTCGAAAAAGAATATTCATCAATGTTTTTGATTCCTTCGAGATCGTCCAACCACGAGTTACCCTCCATATCTTGTGCAATTCAGTCATGTCTCACTTCGCTGTTTGCTTAACCTTTCCATCTTGCTTTAACCCATTGTCTCATGCAAACACTTTACGCGGGTTATTGTCAGTTGTCCCAACTCTTGTTTGTCTTTTACCTAGGCCACCCTTTAGGATTTTTGACCTAGACCCAACCTTTGATTCGAACTGCCCTTTCGGGTTTTCAGCTTGAATTTTCTTCTTTCTTCTTTTTTTATGCATAATATTTCTTCACTGCGTCAGCATTGATTGGACTTGAGACATCTGCACCATCCATTTTGCTAAAATCATTACCCCTCCTTAAAATACTCTTTTTACTACATACGGGCCATCCCAATTTGGTGCCCACTTCCTCCTTGGATCTTGTTGATTAGGGAGAATCTTCTTCAAAAGCAAATCATCCTCTCGAAATTCTCTAGGGCGAACTTTTTTATTACGTGCCCTCATCATCTGCTTTTGGTATAACTGGCCATGACATAGTGCCGTCATCCTTTTTTCCTCGATCAAATTAAGCTGCTCGTAGAGGGCTCGAACCCATTTCCTTCCTCTAATTCGACTTCCATCAAAATTCTTAAAGAAGGGATTTCTACTTCAATTGGTAACACAGCTTCCATCCCTTACACCAAAGAATTAGGGGTTGTCCCCGTAAAAGTATGTACTGATGTTCTGTAAGCGTGCAAAGCAAACGGAAGCTTCTCGTGCCAATCTTTGAACTTATCAGTCATTTTGGCAACGATTTTCTTTATATTCTTGTTAGCAGCTTCTACTGCCTCATTCATCTTGGGATGATAAGGTGTCGAGTTGTGATGTCTGATTTTGAACTTAGTACAAATTTCTCTCATCATGGTGTTGTTCAAATTGAGAGCATTATCTGTAATAATTTTCTTCGGGAGACCATACCGGCAAATCACTTCCTTCTTTAAGAACCTGGATACCACGGATTTGGTCACATTAGCGTAAGAAGCAGCTTCGACCCACTTCGTGAAGTAATCGATGACCACCAAAATGAAACGATGCCCGTTCGAGGCCTTAGGGGTAATTGGCCCAATCACATCTATTCCCTACATAGAAAAAGGCCAAGGCATTGACATGACATTTAGAGCTGCCGAAGAAGCGTGCATTTTATCCGCATATATCTGGGACTTATGACACTTCCGAATATACCTGATGCAATACCTTTCCACGGTCATCCAATAATAATCTGCTCTTATAATCTGCTTAGCCATCATATGGCCATTTTCATGTGTTCCACAAACCCCTTCGTGAATCTCTTCGAGTATTCTTTTTGCTTTAGCCGCTTCTACACACCTTAGAAGCGTATGATCTCTACTCCTTTTATACAACACTTCTTTATCTAGGAAGAATCCCATCACAATTCTCCTTAAAATTCTTTTGTAATTTTCCGCGGCATGCTCCGGGTACTGTTGATGTTTTATGTATTGTAGGATGTCATGGTACCATGGCCTCCCATCCGGCTCTTCCTCAATATGCATACAGTGTGCGGGCGACTCTCATACGCTCATCTTGATGGGCTGAACATCAGCACTTGTATTTATCTTTAACATTGAGGCCAACGTAGCTAGGGCGTCGGCCATTTGATTTTGTTCTCGGGGTAGATAGTTGAATTCAATTTTTTCGAATTGCTGAACCAATTCAACTATGAACTTGTGGTAGAGGACCAACTTTGAGTCCCTCGTCTCCCATTCTCCTTTCAACTGACAAATGACTAGAGCAGAATCCCCATACACTTCTAACTCACTTATCTTCTTTGCAATAGCTGCTTGAAGTCCCATGACACAGGCCTCATACTCTGCCACATTGTTGGTGCATTTAAAAGTTAATCTTGTAGTAATTGGGAAGTAGGTCCTTTCCGGTGATATCAAAACCCTTCAACACCATGCCGCAAAGCATTCGATGTACCGTCGAAATACATTTTCCATATATCTTTCTTTGACACCTCGTCTTCATCTTCTTGAGAAATAGCCATCAAGTCCTCGTCAAGAAAATCGAACTTCATTGGCTCATAATCTTTTGTGGCTCTATCCGCTAGGAATTCGGCCATTGCACTCCCTTTCATAGCCTTCTGCGAGACATAGGTGATGTCATATTCAGAGAGTAGAACCTGCCATCTTGCTAATCTTCCCGACAATGAGGGTTTCTCAAAGATGTACTTAATGGGATCCAATTTAGCGACAAGCAATGTGGTACGATATAACATATATTGCCGGAGTCTATGAGCAGTCCAGGCCAATGCACAACAAATCTTTTCTACTGCCGAATACTTAAATTCATAATCCATAAATTTTTTACTCAAGTAGTAAACGGCATGTTCTTTCTTGCTTGTCTCATCTTGTTGTCCCAAAACACATCCCATGGACCTCTCATGCACTACTAAATAAAAAATGAGGAATCTTCCTGGTGTGGGAGGTAGCAGCATTGGTGGATTGGAAAGATACTCTTTCACCTTGTCGAATGCTGTCTGGCAATCCTCGTTTTATTTACCCGGATCATACTTCCTGAGGTTTCTGAAAATCGAATCACACCTAGCAGTGAGCTTGGAAATAAAACGGGCAATGTAATTCAATCTTCCCAGAAATTCTCTTACTTTTTTCTGTGTTCGAGGTGGGGATAAGTTCTGGATGGCATGTATCTTGTTGGGATCTACTTCAATTCCTCTCTCGTTAACAGTAAAGCCAGCAGTTTGCCGGATGTTACACCAAAAGTGCACTTGGTCGAAACTTTATTAATCGCACGAACAGCTTCCTCATATTAACCACGTGGTCTTCATCTTCACACGACTTTGCAATCATATCATCAACATAAACCTCTAACTCTTTGTGTATCATATCATGAAAAAGAGTCACCATTGCTCTTTGATAAGTTGCGCCGGTATTTTTAAACCTAAACAGCACAACTTTGTAACAAAATATTCCCCACATCGTCACAAACGTGGTCTTCTCCATGTCTTCTGGTGCCATCTTGATTTGATTGTAGCCTAAAAATTCGTCCATGAAAGAGAACAGTGAATGCCTAGCGGTATTGTCCATCAAGGTATCGATATGGGGTAACGGGAAGCTGTCTTTTGGGCTAGCCCTATTTAAGTCCCGATAATCAACATACATCCGCACTTTCCCATCCTTCTTCGAGACTGGGACTATGTTTGCCACCCATTCAGGATACTTGGTAACTTCCAAAAACCCTGCATCGAATTGCTTTTTCACTTCTTTCTTGACTTTTAGCAGCATTTCAGGCTTCATTCGTCTCAACTTTTGTTTCACAGGTTTGCATTCTGGCCTCAGGGGTAAATGGTGCACCACAATTTTCGTATTAAGCCCCGACATGTCCTAATAGGACTAGGCGAACACATCTGCGTATTCATGGAGTAATTCTATCAATTCTTGTTTCTTTGCCAATGATAGTGAAGTGCCGATTTTTATTTCCTTCTTATAATCCTTATTTCCCAGATTAACCACTTCCGTTGTCTCCTGATGAGACAAAATTTGCTTTTCATCTGACTCTATCAATCTCAACAAATCAGGTGGTAAGTCGTAGTTTTTTGCAGTCTTTTCATCATCAATTTCACCAATATCAATACATTTTTCAAAATCGATTTCCGAATCATTGATAAGATTGTTTTTGCATTCATTATTAGGAGACCTGGAGAGGCGTAAGCAAAATAATATAGATAGTTGTATAGGAAGACAAAATAGAAATATGAACTATAAAAGAAATGGCAAATGAATCGGACATAATGCATTATAATTGTCATTTATTGGAATGATAACTTTATAAAAGGAGCTCATGTACAAAAGAAACTCTCATAACACTATTGGGCAGAAGTGTTTGAGGACTTAGTTTGTTAACCAGAAAGAGACCTAAATATAACGGATAAATCTACAGCATGCCAGTTCTTCAATTCAAATCCTAGAGGGCACAGGTAAATGGACCTTTCTTTAGTTTTGTTTCCCTCCTCTTCTTCTTGTTCCATCATCTGGATGCAGAATCCCACAAACATTCCTTCCAAAGTCACGGCACGTTTGGTCCCAACTGGTGAATCGGGAAAAATAAAACCCGTCGACCAAAATATCTTATAGAGATGGGGGATGTACATCCTTGGAGTTTCTATCTCATATCCCCTGAACCTTGTGAGCTTTTGTTCTTTCCTTTCTCTTATCAATCTCTCCATGTCTTCCCTTGTCGGCTTTTATCCCAACCCAAACTTGTTTTCCTTTTCGATCACACTTATACACTTTCGAATTCCTTGCAGGTTTTTTCCCAGACCTGTCCCGGCCCGGCAACCCTTCTCCACGACCTGAACAAGGCCGCTTTGAATAGCATAGGAAAACTGAGGTATAGGCATCTTAGAACCTTCTCCCATGAATGTAGCGTTCACAAACTCCAAGGTCCGAAAAGAGCATTCCTCAGCTTCCTCGGTGGCTTCTATGTAGGGGATATTTGAAGGCTTTGATACAAGTAAATCCTCTTCTTCGTCAACGATTATCAATTGCTCTTCGACTCTGAACTTCACTTTCTGATGCAGAGTGGATGGAATAGCACCAACCATGTGGATCTAGGGCCTTCCCAATAATACATTGTACGAAGGAACGATATCCATAACCTGAAAGACAATATCAAATGTGCAAGGACCAATTTGCATTGGTAACTCGATTTGCCCCGCCACTTATCTACGGGTTCCATCAAACACTCGTACTACCATATGACTGTTCTTCATGTAGGACCTGTCGACGGGCAGTCTAGCCAGTGTAGTCATAGGCATGACGTTTAGTGCGGAGCCGTTATCAATGAGGATTTTCGCAATGATATGGCCCTTGCAGCGGGCAGTGATGTGAAGGGCTTTCGTACTGCCTGGCCCCTCAAGCATGATCTCATCATCGCTAAAAGCTATGAAGTTGTTAACAGCCACATTCCCCACTACTTGGTCAAATTTTTCTACGAACACATCATGAGCCACGTATGCCTTATTTAGTACCTTCAAAAGCGCCCTTCGATAGGTCTCCGAATTCATCAATAATTCCAGGATGGATATGCGAGCCGGTGAGCGCTTTAATTGTTCGACAACACTGTATTCGCTGTGTTTGATAAATTTGAGGAATTCACAAGCTTCCTCCTCTGTCACAAGTTTGTTCGTTTTCCGTTCAACTGCATTTTTTGGGATGGTCTCCTCTTCATCGGCCTTAGCTTTCACTTTTCTACCTTTTTCGATGCTTTCGATGTATAGCATCTCTCACTCCTAGTAAAACCCCCAACACCGGTTACGTCTACGGCAGCCATAGAAGCATGAAAAATTGGTGTAGCGTTAATAGGCTCTGGCGATACAAATTTACATTCGTATCTCCAAGGCATAGCTTTATCATTCTTGTATGGGAAAGGGCTTGGTACTTCAATAGTCACCATCGGCCTTGACACCCTTGGTGTTTTCTTTACTGGCGAGCTCTGGCTTTCCTCACAGTAGATAACCAATGGCTTTGGCTTAACCCATTTTTTCGGAGCCTTTGGGGTTTCCTCAATCACTACATCCACTGATTCTTTCTCCTATTCTATGGAGAATTCTGATATGCTGATATCCATCATCTTTTGAATCTTGCCTAAAAAATCGGAGCATTGGTTGACAGTGTGTCCCACCAAACCTCCATGATACCTGCAGAAGCATCCAAAATTTGATTCCAGCCCTGAGGGATTCTGCCCCATGCTGACTGGTTTAAACAGCCCGGCTTCAATCATAGCATCCAAAACTTTTCCCATATGAGTTCGGACATCCTCAATCCTGGATATCACCTGGCGCCCTTTTTCCTTTGTTATCGCGTTTGCTCTCGTCTTCCCATGGTCGGGTAACAGATTTGCAGTGACGTTAGGCTCTCCTTTGGTTGTGAAACTCATACAGTCGGCCTTGATTAGGTGTTGCACTTTGTGCTTAAGAGCAGTGCAATTCTCTCTAGAGTGACTCGGATTGTCTCTATGGTAATCACAGTTTGCATTTGGGTCGTACCACCTTGGGTATGGGGTTTTCATGGGTTCAAGGAACATGGGTGCCACTAGATGGTTTTAAACTAACTTGGGGAAGAGATGAGTGTATGTCATGGGAATCGAGTCGAATGGGGGTCTTTGTTGAATTGGCTGAGGCACTATCTGATTAGTGCCCACATTGTTTACTAGACTGGTCGGATTGGAGTAGGTATAGGTGCCATATATACGGGTCCTGGCATGGGTGATGGTGTATACACTGGCGCTGGTGCTCGATAACTCATTGAGTATTAGGGTTGTGTAGGAGAGTAGAAGTATGAGTTAGGGGAGTAACTGTAGGGTCGGTTTGTAGGATAATGGGTATAACTTTGTAATGGTCGGCTCTCATATGAGACTGCTTGCACTTCTCATTCTCTCTTCTTTGTTGCCCCTACTTTGTTGCTATTGGCGGTTTCACTTCCCTCGATCTTGCCACTTTTTATGGCGCTCTCTATCATCTCTCCAGAAATGATCATATCGGCAAAATTCTTGGTAGCGTTGCCAACCAACCTGTCGTAGTATGGCCCTCGCAGTGTATTGATAAACAACACAGTGGTTTCCTTTTCTGTAAGAGGCGATTGTACTTGAGCAGCCAAGTCTCTCCATTTTTGGGCATACTCTTTAAATCCTTCTCTTGACTTTTTTTTCATGTTCTGCAGGGATAACCTGTCAGGCGCCATGTCAACCATGTGCTTGTATTGGGCCAAAAAGGCTCTTGCCAAATCTGTCCAAGTATGAATGCGATTGCGGTCTAGTTGGCTAACCTTCCGATATCCTTTTGGGGATATGTCTTAGAAACTGTAGCTTACCTTCTAAATAGGGTTCCAAGCAAGTCAGTAGAGAAGGTACCATATGAGATATGGAATGGCAAGAAGCCATACTTATCTTATCTAAAGATTTGGGGATGTACTGCTTATGTGAAGCAAGTACCTTCTGATAAGCTAGGAGTTAGATCAGAAAAATATAAGTTTGTGGGATATCTTAAAGAGACTATGAGATATTACTTTTATAGTCCTACTGATCAAAAGGTGTTTGTGTCAAAACACGCTGCTTTTTTAGAGAAAAAGTTTCTACTAGAAGGATTCAGTGGAAGTAAAGTAGATCTTGAAGAAGTTCAAGAACCACAACCTAACATTCCCTCGGAACCTGAGCCATTGGTCGAGGCATTGGATGCTCGGACTAATGCTCAAGAAACACAAGTACTCCGAAGGTCTAGTAGGGAGAGGCAAACTCCAATAAGATATGGATTTCTTTTAGAAAGAGATGGTTTGCCCATTCATAATGAACCTACTACCTATAAGGAAGTGATGTCGGACATCAATTCCAAGAAATGGCTAGAAGCCATGAAATCCGAGATGGTTGCCATGGAAGTTAACCAAGTTTGGTCTTTAGTTGATCCACCTCAATGGATAAAACCCATAAGGTGTAAATGGGTCTACAAGATAAAGACAGACATGGATGGCAACATACAAACTTATAAGGCCAGATTGGTTGCAAAAGGTTATAATCAAGTTGAAGGCATTGATTTTAAAGAAACCTTTTCACCAGTTGCCATGGTAAAGTCCATTAAGATTATGCTTGCTATTGCTGCATACCATGATTATGAGATATGGCAGATGGATGTAAAAACTGCATTCCTTAACGGGAATTTGCAAGAGGAAGTGTATATGACACAACCTGAAGGTTTTTCATTCAAGGCCACATCTAATAAGGTATGCAAGCTGCAAAAGTCCATTTATGGACTAAAGCAAGCATCTCAGAGCTGGAACATCAGAATTGATGAAACGATCCAAGGATATGGTTTTATCTAGAATCCTGATGATCCATGTGTTTATAAGAAGGTAATTAGACTGGCAGTTGTTTTCCATGCTACATGTCGACGACATATTGCTTATAGGAAATGTTGTACCTATGCTGCAGACGATTGAGGTCTGGCTATCCAAACAATACACCGTGATGGATTGGGAGAAGCAACATTTATTCTGGGAATTAAGATCTATAGAGATAGATCGAAAAGGTTGCTTGGATTCTCCCAATCCACTTACATAGACAAGGTGCTAAAAGGTTTAGCATGGATACCTCCGAAAGAGAAAACTTGCCTATGTTACATTGCATACCTCTTTCGAAAGAGATGTGTCTTAAAACTTGTGAATAAAGGACACGAATGGATAGGATTCCATATGCTTCGGCAATTGGATCTATCATGTATGCTATGTTGTGCAATAGACTAGATGTTAAAAGGTTACCCACTAAGGTTACCCACTAAGGTTCTATCCCAGCAGAAACATAATCGTCACATGAAAGGACATGGGCTTAAGTACATGGGCGATTGGCTTTATTGCTAGTGGGAGATTGTTGGTGTAAGCCATACAAGACAATCTAGTTGGGCTTGTAAAACACTATTTATATATTCATGTATTGCACACTATAGTTTATTAATTATAATTGAGGTATTTCTTTATCCATAAGTGTTGTTATAATTGTTATAAATAACTTGTGAAGATAAAGCCCATGAGACACAATGGCATTGCAAAGGAATTGTAAGGTGTTACTGTTATGCGGATCCTTATGCATCAATTCCGTGTTTCTAAAACTGTTCCTGGTCATTGCTTTGTCAAGATAGGGCATTGACAATGCTCAAAGACTGGCATATGCTAAGCCTTCATGCACTTGATGCATGCAACTGATTCATAGGTTGAAAGTTTAGAGATACTTGGGGATAACATATGGGTGCTTGTTAGTTGAACAAGTTCACTGAACATGACCCGCTATAAGAGTTCCATTTGGTATTTCACTCAAGTGTCTATGAAAAATACTCTCATGTGTCAATAGTGTAAGTAATCATTTGACTTGTGACACCAGGTCATCCTGTATGTGAACTGTCATACTTAGATTTCATCACGAACGGGTCTGAATCACGAGGATGCTTCTGGTAGGGTGTTATTGGGTATGACATGAAGCATACGAAGATGAATGAGTGGTCCAGAGAGGATTCATCACCCCAAGTGATTAAGGGGACATATCTCATATGTATCTGGCTTATATTAACTTATGGAAGTCTTTGGCCAAGGCAATACTTAATATTAAAGCTGCAGATCTAATATGGAATGGGTTAAGAGTAGACACTGAACCATGCTCTTTCATATCCTGGGATATTTGATGAAGGGATCGAATTACACAGACATATTGTACACGAAAGACTAGTTGAAGCTTGATGAGTCTCTTGGCATTTGGGTGGTCATGATGCATTGCTAGATGCCGCTCATGATCTATAAATATAAATAGGAAATTCTTAATTGAATTAATTATATTTATTTCCAACATGTTAAGGGCCTAATAGGTCACACACAAAAGGTGATTAATGAAATTAATATGAGATTGGGCAGATTAAATATTCATTAAGTGTTGTGGACTTATTGTGAATATTTAATAATATGTATAAGGGCTTTACTGCAGTTAGTCCAATAGTTGGCATACACTAAACCTACTTATATATATGCTTTATGATTTTGCCGCCTCCCTAATATAGAAGACCTGAAATCGGTGCCTCACTCCCCTAAGTGTGTGGTTCGGCCGAATAGCAAGAAAAGTAAGAATACGATTATTCTTGTTTTCTTTAGGCTAACTAAGGTAGAGGAGGAAGGTTTCTCACAACCTAGACTACTAGTATCGTATTGGCAAAACATAATCTCAACCTTGCGAAGGTTTTTAGATCACCTGTGTGGATTACTATTAGAGGTCGGATAATTGGACGGCTTTGGTTTTTGAGAAACGAGCTTTGTGTACAAGAACAAGAACATCAAGAATCAGTCTTGAGGATTCGGCAATCTTCAAAATAGAGGTATGAGATTTTGATTGTTATATGTTCTTGATAGGTTGATAGTTTTGAATTCATAGACAGATCCTTGGAGGGATTCAGTTTTCTCTATGTTTTATTTTATTCCGCTGCGTTGTATGTTTAACTTGTTGATTAAATTATACATTATCTCTGTTTGAGTATGAGCCGAATCCCAAAATTTACATTTATGTTTATCACGAGACAAGCGAGCGGCTTTTGCTTCATTTCCTTGTGCCTTCCTCTTCCACTGCTCTATTTGCTCCTGAAATCGACTAAGCTCCCTCTCCCATCTATAAGTTGGTCCGAGTATATTTCCGACCTTCAGTTGTGTCCTTAGTTTCTTGTTCTCCAAGTGCAAGTCCTTCAAGTAGGCATATGCAGTGTCACATTCCTTTATTATTTTTTGAATTCAGACCCCTTGTATTTTGGTCTTGTCTTTCCAATTCTTGGCCTCCTCTTAGAACCTTTGACTTTCCTGCTTCATTTTTTTTTCTTTCGATGTTGAAACCTTGTTCAGCGATTTCGAGCTCTGATATTCTCTTTGGTGGAGCAGGAATTGGCTGACACGTGACCTTTTCTTCGGGAAGAACCACATTATTGACCCGATTTGCTCTCCATACTTGGTACCTCGGAGTGACACCTTTACTAAGGGACCCTAACCTTGTTCTTTGGGTTTCTTTCCAAGCTCGGACTATTGGCTCCACTCTTTTTGACATATTCGAATCCCCATAAGAAAATTCTACCTGGTCGAGTCTGTGCGTAGCCGGGACGAATTGCTTTCCCCCGTACTGTCTCAGTACCATCAGTGGAGCGTAACTTAACACTCCCCATTGTCCCAAAAGCTGTACCCACGGTTCTCCACATCGGTATAACATTGGTCCATGAAGCATCCATGGCGCCATCCATCTTAGTTGCTTACTGGTCAATGACCGTAGGAAAGCTACCCATTCTCTCTTGGATTTGGGTTCTGGCCATTTGCTTTTGCAGAATTCTCTAATAGGGGAACTATTCCTTAGGTAAGGTTTGGAGAAAGCACTATTTTCACACACGAAGTGACTCTTGAGCCATATATGCAGTAGTGGCGCACATCCCACAAAACGACCCTCCCTTTTTTTATGGGATAAGTTTAACTATCTTAAGTTTCAGCGAGGATTGCAGGTGAGGGATTAGTGTGGTTCTCAACGTGCTTGAAGAAGTCTATCACTGCCACCTCAATATGCTCCAAAACCTTAGGAAAAATTACCATCCCATAAATAGCCAAGCAAAAGCGGTGATCCCTTGCTCGTTATCGAGGTGTCCTTCAATAAATTTTCGAAAAAAATCCCAAGGGATGCAGACATGTTCCCCTTTTTGTTTCAGATCCAGATCTCCTACTTCTATCCCGATGAGCTTTTTCAACTTCTTACGGAAACCCAATTTTTGCTTTCTGACGTACACCTTATCCGGGAACCGAAGCTCTAACCCAACAAAAATTGAGTACTCCTCTATGGTTGGTGTCAAATCCTCTTTTTTAAAGGCAAAGCACCTATAGGAAGGGTCGCAAAACTGAACAGCTGCTCGGATCGTTGGCTCCTCAATTACCACCGGAATGAGCGAAGCAATGTCGCCATATTTTTCAGAAAATTTCCTCTTCCTTTCCCCATTCATTCGTTCCCAAATATCGGCCAATTCGGTCAAATTATTCTGTGTAAGTTCAAGTTTATCCTTTCGGGTAGACTCGGGACATAACCTTCTATCAAATAATCTCCTTCTTTTTGTTGCACATTTCTTGCCCATTCTTGCACATCCACAGGTGACTCACACATGACGCTTACGGACGATGAGCTAATATGACGTTCAGTGGGTTCCATGAGAAATTTACTTGCTAAAAGATACTTTGAGACTAATACCTCGTCGTGGAATGCTATATGATGCCAATGTAAATTATGTAGAACAACATAAAAGGAAAATTTGTTAGTATATCCGCACATAAGAGAGTTTAAAATTCAAATAAATAAAAGAATTCGGCGTTATTTAATTACATAAAATAACCATTTTTTTTAAGAAGAAAAATTTGGTCCTTACCTACAAAAGACCTAGTTCGGGTGTCCGTTCACACTAATGATCGCGAAATAAACCAATGCGGATATTTGGGACGTTCCCATCACTACCCACCCCATGGTTCGAGATTAAACAAAAGTAGTGAAAGGTAAGAGGCGTTCCTTCATGTGTCCTAATTTGGGGTGACTTTCTAGATATCGGATAGGAAAAACTCTACTTAGGGCGGGTTTCTTATGGCGTTCTAACATGAGGTTCGGATTCATAATCTAAAGGTCTTCAAATTGTTCCTCACTATCGCCCGCGAAGGCTAGCAAGGCACCCTGATCCTTACCCATTATAGGCTTCCAACGGAAATGGTTCAATTCGAGCGAGAGATTTTTCGCTAGCCCATGCAGAGATTATTATCTCACGAGAGCGTAGGTACTTTATTTCTCTAAAAGTGTTTCGCTAGCCCATGCGGAGGTTATTACCTCACGAGAGCGTAGGTACTTTACTTTTTCCTAAAGGGATATAGCTCGGGTATAGAGCTTATGTATTAAATGCACGTGTTCGTGTGTGAGAAGGAACAAACAAACCTTTGACTATTTGTTTACGACCCCTTATTCTAAATATCCTATAATTATTAAAACCAATAATTATATAAAAAATTAATAAATAAATGACATATTAAATAACATGAATAAAGAATTAACAAACATCAAGACATAAATGCAAGCAAAATAAAGATAAGAATAATAATAATAAATAAATAACTGAATTAATAAATAAAGAAAATAAAAAATGAGAGAATTAAAATTAAAGACCAATTAAATTCATTAAATCGAGATTTTAAGATAACACATGATTAATTTGTGGCTTGACTCTCAAAGGATCCCCAGTGGAGTCGCCAAGCTGTCATAACGGTGTTTTTGACCGCTAGACGATTTTAAAAACACATGGAGTCGCCATCAATCTTTTTTTGTTTTGGTGTGATTGGCCACCTCGAAAGCTTATCCTTTTAATAAAATTTTAAAATTAATTAAAAAGATAGTTTTGGTCTACGAAAATCAGAAGTTCGGGTTCAGAAGTACAGTTACGCGTGGAGAAGGTATTAGCACCCCCACAACGCCCGTTAATAAAACGGTACTAATTAATCATGTGTTATCTTAAATCTCGATTTGATGGGCTTGACATCGGTATTTAAAACTAATTCTCTTTTTATTTCTTTTTTTTCAAAACATGTTTATTATTTTTTTTTTCAAGAATTGTTAGTATTTTTTTTTGAAAATGAATAAATCTTTTATCGAGAACACTTATTAAATATTTCCAATACTCTTGGTCGTATTTAACGAGATCCTCTCACCTCGGGATATCTTAGGAATCATTACTATGACATCTTTCGAATTTCGTCGTCAGTAATTTACATCTATTTTTTATTTAAATGCGTATGATGCGAATATTTAAACATGGAATGCACATGATTAAGCATATAAGACATATGATTAAATACATAATTTCACGATTAAACAGACGAAGCGTAGTATTTAAAATGCGAGCATGGCAAAATATCAAACGCGTAAATATTCATAATTTATTTTGATTATTTTCATTTTTGAAATGAAAACGATTTTTTTTTGTATTGAGCATATCGCTAAATATTCTCATCACTTGAGGTGATATTTAACGAAATTCTCTTACCTCGGGATATCTTAGGAATCATTACTATGACATCCTTCGAATTTCGTCGTCGGTAATTCATCTTCCACATTTAATTATGTATGCACCAAAATGCCATTTTTTATTTCTTTAAAAGATTAATAATGCATTTAATAAAAAATAAAATAAAATAAGGTAAGGTAAGGTAATAATAAAAAATAATAATAACTATTATAACAAGTATGGTAATTAGATAAAAAAAAATTTATGAACTGACATGAAATGTAAATGTAAATAAAAATAAAAATGAAATAACATAGACATCAAGCATGCACCACAATAAACCATAGCCAAAGCAAACAACATTAAGCATATAAGAGGAAATAATCAAACATCAAATATGCATCACAATATATCATACTTAAAAGTAAGCAACTTTAAACATATGAGGAAAAAATCAGTAAACACTAAATATACAAAAATGAAAGACAAAAATAATGAAAACAAATATAGTAAAAAAAATAAAAATATAAAAAAAAATATTACCTTTTTTTGTTTGTAACTTCCAATGCCACCCTCTTATCCCTTTCTATTTTTTTCTTAAACCTAAACCTCTCCTGTAGGCTGTAGCTCCCACCCTTTGTAGCCCCCACACCAACCCTTTCTTTCTTCCCTTGTTTTTTTTTTTAAAACCCACTTCCCCTGTAGCTTCTTGCCATGCCTTCTTTCCTTTCAACAAAAATCAAAACTATCCCCTTTCTTATTGTTTTTAAAACGTGCCCCCAATCCAAAATCTCATATCTTCTTTTCTTCCCTCTGTCGCGCCTGTTCCTGCCCTAAATAAATTAGCCCCCTCAAGCCCACCTCCCTCCTGCTAGCTCTTTACGCCAACCCTTTCTCCTCCTTTTTTTATTCTTTTGTTTTCTTTTTATAGAGAGGCGAAAAAGATCCCACAAAGTTAAATTGTCTTCTTTTTTTCTGGTAGTTTTTTTTTCTGAGGATTTTGATTTATTCTTGGTAAAATATGGGTTAAATCAAAGGTCAAATGCTGTGTTTTTGAAACTTGAATCCATCTGATTTTGGGATTTTGGTGTCCTTTGATTGAATGGTGTAATGGTGAAAGGGTAGAAAAATTAGGTAAAAAAGTGGAAAGCTAGAAATGGTTAGACAAATTGGGGAAGGAGCACATAGGGAGAAAGGAAAGTTGGCTACCATGCTCAACCATGGCAACCGACCTTTCCCATAATTTTTTTTAAATTGTTGTTTTTTCCTAATTTAGTTAACAAATTTTCTTTAAAAAAAAAAGCCCAAATCCAATTCTAACTCTATTTCCAATACATGATTTTAAGCCCAATTCAAATTAATATATTGACCCAATTCAAATAAAAACCCAAATGATAAAAAAATGGATCCATCAAATTAAACTTAGTCAAACTAGCAAATTGGATTTGAATGAAAAATCGGGAAAAGATGATGAATCCGGATATCGTCCCAATTGGATTGCGATTAATGTCTCGTCTCGGGTTATTTTGAGACTCGAATTTTATTAACCGGAAAAAAATTAGGTGTCAATAATGAGTTGGGTAGGATATTGGATTAAGTATGATTAATATAAATAAAAATATATAATTTATTTATTTTTTTAATTAAGTGTAGTTTGTTCGACGGTTCGGTTTGAAAAATAAAAAATCACAAACCGATCAAATAAACCTATTTAAACTAACTTACCTAATCAAATTTTATCGAAATCGATTAAATCAAACCGAATGAACCAATTAAAATTGAATTCGATCAATTTAGGATCCATTTGGATTCCATCCGCCCCACTGAACGCACCCCCACCGGCCCCTCCAATTTAACTGGAGGGACAGGGGTCCAGTGTGTTCACTGGACCCTAATAGAGGGGTAAATACTCATTTTACCCCTCCACTGTTTTATTTTAATTTTTTTTTAAAATTTTTAAATTAATTATTTTAAATTATTATAAAATTATATTTTTAAATTAAATATAATTCTTAATAATTATTTAATATAAATATAATTTTAATATATATTTTATTATTTAATATAAATATATTTTTTAATTATTTATTATATATACACATTTTAATCTAATGTCTTAAATGGTCATTTTTCTTTCTTATTATAATTCACCTCATCGCCACTGCTGCTTTTGAATTCAAACACATATCTCACCACTGATTTAAATCTCACCGCTACAGTAATTAATCTCATCGCCACCGCTGTTTTTAATCTCACCGCCCATCCAAATAGACCCTTAATCGATTCACTTGACTAATGCTCACTCCTACATGGCAATGTTGGATTTTCAGACTCTCTAATTCGTACTAGCTGCTACGACCCATCTTATTACTTTCTCACTAAATCTAACCGTCCATCCAAATAAACCCTTAAATTTAATCGATGCACTCGACTAGTGCTCACTCTTACATGGCAATGCTAGATTTTCAAACTCCCTAATTCGTACTAGCTGGTACGACCCATCTTATCACTTCTCACTAAAGTCAGTGGGATTCCAAGGATTAGGGTCCTCACAGAGAGATTCAACAGGCTCTCCATCTTTTCTAGTCATTTTCAGGTTGATCCCATAATAATTAATTGGAACATCAAGCTAATGCACAGAGTGTAGCTAAGCCTAAGTTTACATACGCTATTGGTTCAAGACCATAACTAAACCTTTTTATATCAATACGTGTTTTTCAAATGATGAAATCCGTAAAAAAAAATTACATTCAAATCTTCGAAGTTCAAACAAACAATATCATATCACGAACACAATTCCAAAATGATCCACTTATAACATATATGAACAAGAAAATTAATAGCAGTCATCGTCCAAAGGATAAGTATAAAATCTTCAGAAAAGATTATGTACTACCGGACAAAGAGAGGCAAAGCATTTTTTTTGAATTTGAAGACAATTAAGGCACGCCATCGCCTACAATAAACTAGAATAACAGCATATGCCCGTTCACGGATTAAATTGAGTTTGAAAAGAATTTTTGTAATTTAGATAAGTTCGGATTATTATTTATTTAATAAAAAATATTTTTTATTTAAATTTAATTATAAAAATATAAATATGAATATAAAAAATATTTTTTAAAATAATAAAACGAGCTTTTGAACGTAGTCTGAATCGAATTTGGACAAACAAAAATAAAATTTTTTTGACTCGAACCTAGCCCGATCCAGCTCATCGACACCCCTACTCCTAATTCTTCGGTCTTCAACCAATAAATATAATGAAATTAATATGCTACTTTATATGATTAACATTTATTAATTATTCCTTTGAAAATGAAACTACCCCTTGTTTTGAAATTTGTTGCGAATACAGCCAGAGAGTTTTGAGTTCTCTTCCTTCATGTTCTAACGTAGAAGTGATCAGTACCCAGAATATCACGCTACTATTCTTCCAAATCCAAGCAATTGGCTCAAATTGTTTGGACCATCAGGAGTTTGTGGCTTTTACTTTTCACTCAATTTCTCAATGTTAATTTTATTAATTAAAAATTAATTTTTATAAAACCGTTTCATCGAATTATTTCTCATTTTCAAATATTTTTATCATTAATTTGAAGAATGAGAAATTCAAATTTTGTTTCTTGAATAAAGACCATGTATCAACTAATCCTGTTCATGGATCAAGTTGGATCGCGTCTCAATTTTTTTTTCTTTATCCAAGTTCGTTTTTGATCGGGCCTGGCTTGACCTGTAAATTAATTTTACTGTTCATAAATTATTAAAATATTATTTTTATATTAATATTTATATATTTTTTAATTAAATTTAAATGAAAATATTTTTTATTTAATGAATAATAATTTGGGTCGGGCCGAACAGGCTCGAATTACAAATTTTCTTATTTAAGCTCGATCCGAATTGGGTCGAACAAACTACCCGATCCTTGAGCAGGTTAGTGTAACCACTGAATCGATGCTTCTAAATGTAATTTAAACTTTGTGATGAATGTTATTATTAAGTTGTGTTGCCACTCAGAAATACTATAGTGATTTACATAAATACTTTGTTTACTTAAGGAGTTGAACCTTATAAAACGTGTAGGACAAAGCAACAGTTATGGAATGTACCAAAAATACAAAAGCAGCAGTTAAAGGTTACAATCAGCTTTTCAATTGATGTAATGTTAAGTTATTCGAGTGAGTATAATATATATATATATATATTTAATATAGTTATACTCAAATTTTTTAATTTTTTTCATATATTTGAAAAATTATTATTTTATATCAATATCTAAATATATCTCAGACAAATTCAAATACAAATATTTAAAAAAAATAAAAAATCAAAATAACATAGATATAATGTAATATTTCTTCATCAACCCGCAATCTGTTTTAATTAATTAAAGTTAATGTATATGTCGTGCACCGCCATGAAGTCTAGAAATGGAATTGCTTACACAATCTAATTGAACTCCATTTCTTTTGCTTTTCCTCTCATTCCAATTTAAAAGCAAAATTTTTAGCTAAGGTTGTTTCAGTTAAAGGCTTAAAGCCAAAGCAGTTACAAAGGCTTTTATTATTTTCCCACTTGCAAAAATATCGTGGCTCAAAGCCACTATAGTCCTCACCTAACCATATCTCTCGTCGTCACCTTCTTTTCTTTCCCATCTTTCTCTCTCGCGTTTATGTTAACGTGTTTGGCATGTTAACATCACCCTGTTAATATCTTAAAAGCACACACTTATGTTACCCGAATTTTTTATTTTTTTTTAAAAAATTATATTCAATATTTGTGTCCGACACATATTCGAACATAAGTACGGGAGTATAGACATGTTCAAAGGTCGAGCTACCGCCCGACCCGATAAGCTCAGCTCGAATTGGGCCAGAACTGATTAAAGATTTTGGTAATTTGGGTCGGCCCAAATTATTATTCATTAAATAAAAAAATATTTTTAAACTTAATTATAAAATATATAAATATAAATATAAAAATAATTTCTTAATAAGCTTTCGGATCGGCTCGAGCTTGGGTAGAGAAATAAAAAAAATTTGGACCACAATCCGACCCATGAACAGGTCTACGAGAGTATGATCATTTAAATATATATAAAAAAAAATTAAAAGAATTGACTATACCCATATCAAACATATATCCATACTCGATATTCATTTCCGAATCCGAGTAACATAGATGCCCACAAGTTTTTCCATGTTAACACCTAACTGCTTAAATCAAATAGTCCTTTTTCCTTTGCTTTTGACTTATTTTTAAGGACTTGCTAGTGTTGGTAAATCTGTTCATGTATAAACTTAACATTCTTGTTCTCCATCATTCTCAAAACCCCATCTCTATATCTTTCTTCTCCCCCATTATCACTTATAGTTGATGTCCATAAGGAACCTATAACTTCTTCATTTATTATCCTTTTGTTTTGTTCTAGTTTCATCTCTATCTTCTATTCAATTTTTCTTCTTCCATTCCTCTATATAAACCAATAGTGAAGGTCCCTGAAATTCCCATAATTTAATTGTTTGTGCTGAAAAATGAGGAGGATTAATGTTCTGGTTCTTGTTATGTTCTCATTGGCTCTGGTTTTCGGAATAGCTGAGGGTTTCGATTTCCATGAGAAGGATTTAGCTTCCGAAGAGAGACTGTGGGATTTGTATGAGAGATGGAGAAGCCATCACACGGTTTCTAGGAGTCTTGATGAGAAGCAGAAGCGATTCAATGTGTTCAAGCAAAATGTTATGCATGTCCACAACACTAACAACAAGGACAAACCTTATAAGTTGAAGCTGAACAAGTTTGCAGATATGACTAACCATGAATTTAGAAATGCTTATGCAGGTTCAAAGATTAAGCATCATAAGATGTTCCAAGAGAAACCCCGTGGTGCTCGCAACTTCATGTATGAGAATGTAAACAGTGTCCCAACCTCCATTGATTGGAGGCAAAAAGGTGCTGTCACTGCTGTTAAGGACCAAGGCCAATGTGGTAAGGATACATTTCATATCACGCAAATTAGGCTTTTAGCGGCAGTTTTTTTAAACATTAACGACGTTTATAATTGCAGTTAAAAAATTCCCGGTATTTCCCAAAAAGATTGCAAAACTTCGCAGCGTTTTATTAAAAAAAGCTGCTGCGGTAGCGGCGTTTCAAGGATATGAGCCGGCGTTTCTAAACGCTAAAGTATGACTTTGAATAGTGGTATTTGAGGAAACATTAGCGGCACTTTCGCTGAGAAAGGCCGCTAAATGAACAAATATAGCAGCGTTTTTTTTTTCTACAAACGCCGTTGAAATTATTAAATTAGCGGCATTTGGTCTTATAAAACGTCACTAAATTTGTTCAATTAGCAGCTTTTCTCAACAATAAACGCTGCTAAATGAACATGTTATCAATCTTTTAATTGCCATCCATTTATCCAACATCAATCAAGGTGTAAGATGTTAAAATCTGCTCTTGTTTATTTAATCTTAATAGGTAGCTGCTGGGCATTTTCAACTGTTGTAGCAGTTGAGGGTATTAATCAAATTAAGACGAATAAATTAGTATCTCTATCTGAGCAAGAGCTGGTAGACTGTGACACTGAAGAAAACCAAGGATGCAATGGAGGGTTGATGGACGTTGCATTTGATTTCATCAAGAGCAAAGGTGGGCTCACTACAGAGACCAATTACCCTTACCAAGCTGACGATGGAACTTGTGATGTTTCCAAGGTGCCGCAAATTATGATTCAATGCCTTTTAATTTTTGAATCAAAACTAGTTTATATTCAACAAAGCTTTGCTTAATTTAGTTCATGAGAATCAATCTGGTGGTTTTTTTTTTTTTTGCAGGAGAATTCTCCAGCAGTGTCTATCGATGGGCACGAGAATGTGCCTGCTAACAATGAAGATGCTCTGCTTAAAGCAGTTGTAAACCAGCCAGTTTCAGTGGCCATTGATGCTGGGGGTATGGATTTCCAGTTCTACTCAGAGGTAAACTTTTAAATCGTCATAGCATTCATTATGTCTGCAACCATAATAATCGTGATGCGACTGAAAATATTTTCGCGACCACAATTTAAATCCCAAGCTGACCTAGACAACTTAAACCTTTAGCATAATTTCTAATCCCTAGGATAAAGCTGACCCAGACAACTTAAACCTTTAGCATAATTTCTAATCATGGTAGGATTTAAATTGCAGTCGTAACGCGATGTTACGATCGAGTTTCATTTTTTTTCGCCGCCGATATTTATCGTAATTGACCTTCATAGCATTCGTTACTTTTGCAACCGTAATAAACACGATGCGACCGAAAATACGTCCGCGACTGCAATTTAAACCCTAAAACAAAGCTGACCCAGACTTAATTATCAGCAAAACATAAATCACAAAACTTCTGCACAAGAGTAACAGAAAGATCATCTTCATCTCTCAAATTTTGAGTGCAGGGGGTATTCAGTGGACAATGTGGAACTGAGCTGAATCATGGGGTTGCAGCTGTGGGCTATGGAACAACCCTTGATGGAACCAAGTACTGGATAGTGAAGAACTCGTGGGGAGCTGAATGGGGAGAGAAAGGTTACATAAGGATGGAACGTGGCATCAAAGACAAGGAAGGACTCTGTGGTATAGCAATGGAGGCTTCATATCCCATCAAGAACTCTTCCTCTAATCCTACTGGACCTTCATCATTCTATCCTAAGGATGAACTCTAAACCAATTCTAGCTTTATTCTTCTACTCTCAGCTGTTATTTTTCTTTGTCGAAATGTTGCATGCAACAGAATCATGATTGAATAATATTCACTTCAAATTTGGTTTCAATTTTATCTGTTATTACAATGACTTTCCTATTGAGGCAGAAATAAACATTTCAGAATTGTTTCAAACAAGCGGAAAACAGATTAAAAAGAAACCAAGAAGTCCAGATTCAAGTGATATCTTCAGGACATACTAAAAATCTATGTTACTCGTGTTCGAGTGTGAGTGTCGGACACGGGTATATATGTACGCGGGTATTTTCAATTTTTTTTTTTATTTAAGATTTTCATATATTTGGAGAGTCTTTGGAGATTCATATTTTTATATCCATATCCAAATATACGTCGGACACGAATTTGTCTATTAACGGACAAGAAGCTTAAGTGCTGTCCTAATCAAGCTAAAAGACTAAAACTGGTTTGATTTCTAAAGAAAACGTCGGGTTGGCCATAATATAATCTAAAGAAAAGGTCGGGTTGGCCATCCACTGTCACCATTCCCTGGCTCTACAACAACTGGCTTCATCACACAGTACCCAGCCTTTGAACAGGAACCCATCCTTGCTCTCCTGAAATCATCATAATTATTGCTCATATCCACGGCAAAATCTTATCTCCATTTCATGTCTTTCATCTCTCCTTCTAAGATTTTGTTTCTTTATCAGAGAACTAAGTTTTTGTTTACTATCTTTCCTGCTACTAATTGGCACTGGCATGGAGTCTAAACCCATCAACTTGGCCACCACCCCTGGTTTGCTCCAAACCACACTCGCCCCACCCAAACTTGATGGCAAACTATTTTAAATCCGACTCTTTATTATTTTTGAAATATTAATGACGCATATCCATACATGAATATTGTTAAAGGAGCCGAAATATATATATATATATATTTTCTTAAAATTGTTATAAAATAGACTCGTTCAAGAATTGGGTTATCCGTCTAGTTCGATGGTCCGGCCCAAATAAATTTTTAAACTTTAGACTCGACTCGGATTTATTTTTTAATTTAAAAATATTTTTATTTAATTTTAATTATAAAATATCTTTAAAACTAAAATATAAAAAATAATTTTTTAATATTAAAAAAGGGCATCAAAAGCTAGCCGGACTGAGTTAGGCAAGCAAAAATTTTTGCTATCCAAATTTGGTCTGACTCGATCCATGAACAACTCTGTTATGAAAATATTAAATATAAATACTATATATAATATTAAAATTACAAAAATATATAAAAATCTTATAATAAAATAAAATTTTTCATTTTTCAAATATTATAAATCATGTTGCATATGTAAAATTTTTAATAAGAATTGAAGTTTTGATGTCAAAAAAATTATAATCTAATTCAAATATGCATAAAATTATTTAATATTATAAAAGAAAAATATAAGATTACATACATTTAGAAAAAGTAAAATAAGTAATGTAAAATTTGTATTAAATATTGTAATAATTTAACTTTTTTATTTTTTTTATGAGCATAGAATAAAAAATATTAACACAATAATTAACGTAAATGTATCTATATTTGATTGATTGAAAAAGTAGAGAAAATTAAGTTAATAATAATGAATGATGTATAAATTAAAAATGTTACCAAATTTATCATATCAAACTATAAATTTTATAAGAGGCCAAATTGAAAATTTTGGGAGGAGCCAAATATAATTTTACCTTATTTTCAAGTAAGGATATAAAGGTACTTCAAATGTTTGAAAAAATTTGGAAGACCAAATACAATTTTACCTTATTTTGAAGTAAGGATACAATGCCACTTGAAAATTTTAGGGGGCAAGGCTACGTCCCTATCCCTGTATGGGGATATTATCTTTCAAATACATAAAAATTTTAGAAAAAATGAAATATACATGTATCGGGCACATATCCATATCCGATACTCACACTTGAATTCGAATAACATAGATGACAAACATACACTTTTCCCGTATCTCGATTCCAACTCAATTTTGCAATCTCTCTCTCTTAATCCATGATCAAAGCACACCGACTTCCTTCCACCCATTTCAGAGTTTCTAAACGAGGATCGATACATGGCATCTTTTCCATCAAGAGAAAAGCGAGGGTACTGATTCAAAGCATTCCTGGCAGATCGCAAGATGTCAGAAATTGTTAACACATGACATCCTGCAGCCTGCAGCTCGAATCTCACTATATTCATTCAGCTTTGCTTTTCTAGCAAGCTCTTCTTCTAACTCTAACCTTAATATCATCTCCAACGTTGTTGGAGGGCTTTGGGTTGTCGAGTTATTATTGGAGACAGCAACGGAGGTTGAACCATCACCATTGCAAAAATTTCTGATTCCTTTCTTCATCTTGGCCCCAATCGAGTTCTTCAAGAGAAAGAAAGATCTTTCATGGGTTGGATGAACCATGCATGGAAGAAGCTTAATTTTGGAGGGTTCAGTTCAACATTTTAGCATTAAAAAAACAATACAAGTGTATTAATTTGGTAGATAAAACGTGAGTGGAGTAAATTTAGAGCGGTATATATAGGGATATAGTTGGATATGTATAAAAAATAAGTAGCTTTAAAATATTTTTTTTCACAGGTTTCTTCATCACTTTGGACATTTCAGGAAAGCTAGAAGTTTATAATCCGGATTCGAAGTGAGTGTCGAATACAAGTACGTGTTAAATATACTCAAAATGTTTAAGTTTTTTCATATATTTGAAAGATCATATCTCATATGTTGGACACAGATATCGAATATGAATACTTAAAAAAAAAATGAAGTCCGAACAACATAGGCTAGAACTATTTTTCATGAATCAATCACTGAAATTTTTTTCAGGGTTTGAAACATTTTCACTAGGATTGGTGGCGTTGGGGGTACAAATACAATGAGAGATTTATTTACTTTGGAACTACAACTTGTTAGAAAAAGCCCCGTACACTTATTAATGGATATATCTTAGCATTACCAAAACTTAAAGGTAATGATACAATGATGTACTGTACATATCTTAAGAAGCCAGGTTGGATAAAAAATAATCCATGCCAACATCAGGGAAAACAATAGGAGAAATGGGAGAAATAAGGGATAATAAAATGAAAATATATAAGAGGAAAAGTTTAAAAATATGAAAAAGGATCAATCCCATAGGTATAGGATTAGTTTCTTAAGAATAGAAATGGAAGCAAAGTAAAAAAGTATCAATCTTTTAAATATACGTATCAATCTTTTTTATATCAATACAGATTTTTCGAAAAAATAATCAGATAATTAAAAATATTTTACACAAAATCATCCAAATAATAAAAAAAAAATCATTTTTTAAAAATTAATTTTCACAAACAAACGAACTCTCAAATACACTATCAATTTCATCTGTATGATATGATTAGCCTCAAAGTGGACCACCCCTAAATCTAAGTTGAAAACCAGGCCTTGAACTTAGGTGGTTAGGCTCATCACCTTTTGTGATAGCAAGGGTCCGAGGTCCGAGCCCACTTGAGTTATAGACTTGCCAACCTGACCCATAATCAACTTTATCGACAGTGGAGGCTGCTAGTCTGCTACTATTTTTTTTCAAAAAAATTATCATATTCATCGGTAACGAAATTTTTAAATTTTTTGAGTAAAATTAATAGAATAATTTTATTTTTTAAAGTATATTAAAAAATATATGATATATGATAATCTCTTAACTTCGCTTATAAAATTAAAAAAAATTACCGTTAATATAAAAATATGAACTTTTTCTATTACTATATTGTAGTTATGTGTGTTATAGCACAACTTGATTTTAAGGAACTTGTTAGATTAACTTTTATTTTCATTCATGAACATCTCATTTATAAGAGAATATTGAAAACTCATGAATAAACTATTTATTCCCTTAGCACAATTAAATCTTATAATTATGTACTTCAAACTTCAAAGTTTCAAGGCCTTAACAAATAGAGGAAATTTTCTTTTTGTTGCTTAATCAATCAAACTATAATTATTTGTTATTTAAAATATATATTGGAATTTCCAATTGATATCTAAAAGATAAATTTTATAGTTTTTGATGTAAGGAGAGGGTGGCCACGTCGCCCCCTTGGTGTTTTTTTTTTGGATCCCACTTTGTTTTAGTGTAGAGAAAAAAAATTGTAGAAAAAAAAACGAAAAAAATTTGTGTATTCGTGTTATTTTTTGTGTTTAAAGTATTATATATTTATATAAATTTTTACGTATTATATATTTATATAAATTTTTACACGTTAATAATTCGTTTTATATATATTTTAAACGTTAGTGCATTTGTATCGTGTTTGTGTTATCTTTCGTATTGTGTTTTAATTATTTTTCTTATATTGTGTTCGTGACGTGTTCATATCCGTTTTATTTTTTTGTTTTTCAAAATATTATAAATTTGTTTGTTCGTGTTATTTTTATTGTGTTTAAAGTATTATAAAATTATATAAATTTTTACACGTTAATAATTCATTTTATGTATATTTTTAAACGTTCGTGTATCCGTATCGTGTTTGTGTTTTTTTTTTTTTTTTTTATGTATGTAATTCTTCCACATGGGTTACTCCAAAATTGGTAATTAAAAAAAATAATTTCTCTTATCAATCGGGATTTGATCTTTGTGGAAAGCATGCCAATCTGGAAATAAAAACTATTTTTTCACCGTAAAAATACTTTGTTCTTTGATTACTAGCTAGCTAGTTAGAGTGTTATAATAAAAGTAAAAGAAGAAAAGTTTAAAACTTGGGTTCAATCTAAATGGTTTACTCCAGTGTTATCGGTACCGTATCGGTACTTGCCGTACCAGTCGATACGTATTGTTTTTATGGTAAACCGAAACGGTATCGGTCTCGTACCGTTTCGGTTTTTGTATTGGCCCGTGCAGATCGTACCGGTCTGTACTTGTCAATACCGGTCAGTACAGGTCCGTACCGATTGGTACAAGATTTTGATTTTTTTTTTTAAAAATCACTTATTTGATTTTTTAAACCAATTTCAATATTTTTTGTGTCATTATCATTTTTATTTTTTTATAATTACATTTAAAAATAAAATATGTTCATTAAATTAGGCTATTGAATATAATTAATAAGATGTTAGACATCTTATCATTGTTTGCGTTGTTGCTAGCCTGCTTATGGATGTAATGAATGTATATTTGCATGTGTATATAATATATATTTTATTAAGAAACTTGAAAATAGGCTATACATATAGATATATGAAAAAATATTTAAAAAAATACCTATAAACCCGAAACGGTACGCCGAAACACACCGATAACGGTACGTATCAATATCAGAACAAAAATGATACGTTCACCAGTACGGTACTGACTACCTTAATTTACTCACCTCCCTTTAATAGATTCTTACAAAGTTGAGATTCGATTTCTAACACTTACAAAATCTCTTTCTCTAATTTTTTCAAGACATTAAATTTTTTTTTACCAAAATAAAACTTGACATGATATGAGTATTTGCTAAGTTTTTTGCCTATCAAAATTTTTTTAATACAAAAGACACTGAAATCTTGGGAGAAATGTAATTAAAAATCTACCTCTTAAAAAGTTAAATATGTATAAATCATTTAGACTAAACCCTAATTTCTATTACCTACGAAAGTTACCTAGGTTCTATTACTTATCAAAGTTAGCACTATAAAATATTTGGATTGATTGCTTATTATCATAAATGTTTTGTTTATATTTGATTAAGATACTTTGAATTGTAAGTCATGTGCATGATTCATGATTGATGAACATGTGCTCCTACTATTGCTCCATAAACTAAAAAATGGCACACTTTTTAACAAACCCCACACAACAATTTTCTTTTAAAGAGAAAAAAAAGAGAGCTATATATCACCACTTAGCAACACGTTTCCATTATAATGGAGAGCTAAGCAACTCATTTGATTGCACTAACAACTTAAAAAAAGCAACCCATTTGATTAAGCTGCTTTAATCACCTTTAAGTTCATAAAATAATACAAGGATCCGGTTAACGAGATTTTATACAAACATTATGTTTTATTTTTTATTTTTTGTATTTGATATAGTTAAGAATTGAATTTTGATCATTAATTTCAATTCTTTCGTATTATAGAAATGTTTTCTCGCTCTAACACTCACACCGAATATGGGCGGAATTGTAACGAAGAGTCCAACTTTTGAAACATGTATAATCTCATGTGGCAAAGAGTTGACATCGAAATGTCAAACCTTTTGGTTAATGTGTGGTTTTGAGGAAGACCCGATTGATACTTTTATCATCAGATTGCTATATAAACAAAATTTAAAAAGAAGACTGATTCATTGCATGTATGGTGCAACAAACCCTAAAATGCTTAATTTTCATAAAAAAGAAAATAAAAAAAAAGTTGCTATATAGTTAGAAGGTGACCTCTATGATCACCTACTTCCGGGACCACGGAAGATATGTAGACCATGCCAAATCAAGTTTCCTTGGACCCACCATTTCAAACTGGTCTATATCAACTCTCCAAATCAACTTTCTCCACGTGTCTACTGACCCCACTCTCGCTTGTATATACATCACTTCCGCTTGGACTCTGCTACATCAGAAAAACATGCCTTCCCAATTACATAGTATTTTCTCTCTTCAAACATTGAAACATCGTCGTGTCGCCACTCTCAAAACCCTGAGCCCCCATATCAGCTGCCTAGCAGTCCACGATAACCTCCTCTACGCCGCCGCCATGAACGAAATCAGCGTCTTTGATTTATCTAACCACTCCCTTATCGATTCTTTTAACGATGATCCCACTTCCGGGTTCGTCAAGTCCATTGCATTCAACAACACCAAAATCTTCACTGCTCATCAAGACGGCAAGATCAGAATCTGGAAAATCAGTAACCCTTCCAAAAAAAAACACCAGCTTCTCTCGACTCTCCCCACTGTTAAAGACCGGTTCCTTAATTTCATGTTGCCAAAGAACTACGTTAACGTTAGGCGACACAAGAAGAAGCTTTGGATTGAACACTGGGATACAGTTTCGGGTTTGGTTATATACGATGAAAAAGGGCTAATGTATTCGGTTTCATGGGACAAAAGTTTCAAGATATGGAACGTAAAGAACCAACGTTGTTTAGAGTCTGTTAAAGCCCATGAAGACGCTGTAAACACTTTGGTTGTTTCTGGTAATGGAACTGTTTACACGGGCTCTGCCGATGGGTTGATTAGGGTTTGGGCGATGGCTGAAAAGGAGAGACGGCATAGCTTGGTGGCTACTCTAGACAAGCATAAATCTGCGGTTAATGCGCTTGCTTTAAACGGCGACGGAGTGGTGTTGTTTTCAGGAGGTTGTGATGGTTCAATCATGGTGTGGGAGAAAGGAGAGAATATTAATCAGGTGGGATTTGTAGAATCATTGTGGGGTCACTCAGGGGCTATATTGTGTTTAATCAACGTAGGGGATTTGTTTGTGAGTGGATCATCTGATCGGACGGTGAGGGTTTGGCAACGTGCTGGGAAGGAGGGTGGGTTCCATTGTAGTATAGTTCTGGAGGGGCATGAAAAACCTGTGAAGTCGTTGGTAGCAGTTGCAAGAGGTGTGTTTGAGGGTGCCTTTTCGATCTGTAGTGGAAGTTTAGATGGAGAAATTAAGGTTTGGGAGATCTCAAGATGTTCAAACTTCAAACCTCAGGAACAAATCCCATGAATTCGCTTTTTATTGGATGGAGTTCCTAAAAATTGCTAGATTTTTCTTTAGTTTGTAATTAGCATTTTGATAATATATATCATCTCTTATATACTTATAATTAAGTTATATATATATATATATATATATATATATATATATGATGATTAAGTTCAAATCTTGTGCTTCTTAATTTGTATTTAAACTTCAAATTAGTCATGATTTAATAGTCAAGTTAAATGTTTAATTCAATTGATTCATGTAGTTACATTTAAAAAATGACATCCAATAAAATCTGAAATTCGAATCTCAACATTTATATTTTTTTTTTATCCCCAAACAGCGACCTCGTTTGTTAAAAGAAAATCTAGCTATCATGTGATTAAGTTCGTTCAAGACTTGACAATATTAGACATGATATGATTATACGACACAGAAAAAATAACTAAAACACGATACGAAATACAACATGACACGAAAAGAAAAATACGGATACAACACGAATACAAGAATATGTCAAAATCTAAATAACACAAATTATTAACACGTCAAAATTTATATAAATATAAAATACCTTAAACATGATTATAATACAAAAAAAATACACAAACAAACACGACATAAATACACAAATTATCATGTCTACTCACCCACTTCAAATATGTTTTGTTGCAAGTAATAAAATGGGTGTTGAAATCATTATGTCCAGTTGATTTGCAGTTTTTTGCACCGTCCAAAAGTGATTAGCTGAGCTCATAACCTTTTTGTTAATTAGACTTAATTATTAATGATTTTGGAGGAGCTAAAATGTAGTTTGAAATGTCCAATAGCCAAACATTCTTCACTTTGGCAAGCAATATATATAGTGTACATTAATTAGTATATTTGTATTGGACATAGTGATGTTTGATTGCTTACAGGTTTTGTTAATTAAACCCACTACTGAAAAACTTCACGTGCTGTAGCTTCTCTATAATTTCTCGTGCTGACATTTGTCTTTCAACAATCTTTGTCTCTAGAGTGCTTTCAACCTGTCTTGCTCCGAAGAAATCAGGACAAAATTAGTCACCTTGATATTCTTACAATCAAAGCAATGTATATGTATGTTATGTTCCCGAACTTTTTATTTTTATTTTTTTAAATATTTATATTTGATATTTGTGTTCAACACATATTCAGATATAAATATCGAGATATAATTTTTTAAATATATAAAAAATTTTAAATATATATATGTATCAAATACATACCTTATATCCGCAGCTCATCTGAATTCGAATAACCTAACATATATGTTTACGTTCTACAAAATTAGCAGGACCATGGTTTGGAGCTGAAAACGAAATGATAGCTTCAGATCTCCAAAATCTTGGATCAAGCTAGCCATCGCTTGCTCGTCTGTACAAATTATGAACAAGAAAAGCTGACAAACAAGTCAGCTTTCCTAGCATAAAGTTGCATTCCAGATAAGTCGGAGCATGTGGGAGACCATTAGGCAAATATAATTAAATTGCATATATACTAATTAAAACAGAGATTAAAGAGATTTTATCGCATTGAACACAGTTTTATGTCGCCACAAGCTTGCCCAGTTGCCAGAAAATTAAGCCTTTATCTCCTTAATTTGATGACCTGGCCCCTGAGGAACAGAACAATATGCATAATAATACAATTGTAAAAGAGCTGTAACGAAAGTTGGACAGCCTATTGCACCTACGCGAGTTTTCTTGTAAAATTAACAAAACTCAAACTGGCCATTAATGGGCCATGCATGGTCAATCAATATTTCTTCTTCATGTTCTTAAAAGTTAAAGCTGCAGAAAGTGGCTGTCAATTTATCTCAAAGTGCCTGCGTTGCCTGTTAACTTTATCACATATTTCATCAATAGTCGCCTATTGCTTAGTTATCCGGATTTGAAAATATTTATTTGATATAGATATATTTAATTTTTTTAAAATTTTTTTTTATATATGTAGAGGATATACTCAATATTTGTATCCGAATATATGTCGGATGTAAATGTTTCACACGAATACTTTTTTTTAAAAATGAAAAATCCAAGAGTAATATAGATTTTTTTTCCATAGGGTAACATAGATAGATATTAGGAATAGGTGTATTAAGCATCAACCTAAAATCAATTGACAATAGGTGAAGAAGCTCAATTTGAATATAATACCACAGATAATTCAAGATTTAATCGATATTGGATAACACTACTTTAATAGGCCCCATCACATGTAGGCGAAGATAAAAAAATCTATCATGTGACAAACTCGGAAGGATTAACAATAGGTGGAGAAGCTCAATTTGAATATAAATAAGACCACAGGCAATTCAAGATTTAATCGATATTGGATAACACCATTTTAACAGGCCCCATCACATGTAGGCGAAGATAGAAGAGTCTACCACGTGATAACTCGGAAGTGGTAACAAGAATAAACAATATAACAGAACCTTAACTCTAATACCATATTAAGTAACCAACCTAAAATCAATTGAAAATAGGTAAAAAGATCTAACTTGAATATAAAATCACAAACGATTTAAAAATTAACTATATGAGATAACATTAATTTAACATAATTAAAAATTTGTATTTAAGGTTGCAAAGCATGAAACATCATGTGGCAATGTGAAGCCAAATCCATTGGCTTGACTGTAAGGACTAAAGCAACCAACAACTAATCCTAGTTTTGAGAAGGTGTCTGTCTATGAAAGTTACATATCCAAATATTTTAGACACAATTCTCAATGATTAATTACTTTATATATTGTTAAATTAAAATTGTTGAGCTTTTTTTTTTTTTTTTTTTTGTCTGGATTGTTGACCTTTGTGCTCTCCCAAAATATTCCTCCTGGATTGACGACTAGAGATAGATTCCTGAGTTCATCGTTATCATAGAACTTGCTCACGAGAACATCTGTGACCCGGACCCCCTAGCTAATGCTTTTATTTGAACTCCTGTTCAGATCTTTATCCATTTCCTTGATGAAGCTAGGACACAGTAAGGATGATAGACTAGTTTGAAGGGTAAATTTGAAAAACATGTTATTTATAATTAATTATTGTTAAATAGTATAATGAATAAAAATTATTTGAAAAAGAAAAATAAAAAATTATTAAGAAGAAAATTGTAAAGACAAAATTACCCTTGATAAAAAAATCTTCTTCTTCTTTTTTTCTCTTATTTTTAATTTATTTTTTAATTAAAAAATAAAGTTTTCTGAAAATAATTTTTTTTTAATTTTAAAAAATATTTTTTTTAAAAAATTTAAATTTTTTATTTACTTTTTTTAATTAAATTTTTTTTAAAAATAACATTATTTTTTCTAAAATTAATTTTTCTTTATTTTTTAAAATTTTAAAAAATAAATATTTAAATATTTAATTTTTTAAATTTATTTTTAATTAAAAAAATTAAAAAATAATATATTTTTAAAGGAGGAGAAAGGAAAAATAAATTTTTTTCATTAAGGGTAATTTTGTCTTTACAATATCCTTTATAATAATTTTTAATTATTCATTTCTCTTTTTTAAATAATTTTTATCCATTATACTATTTAATAATAATTTAATTATTGACAGCATGTTTTTTAAATTTAACCTAGTTTGAAGGGGGTTTTTTATACGAATATAGCCACACAAAAAATTAAACCCCAAACTACCTATGCTTTTAGATTATTTCCCAAAATACGCTTGTTTTAAAATTAGCTGGGAAATCGCCACCCCCCATGGCGATTTCCCAGCATCAAAATATTGATTTTGGCTAAAAATACCAAGGGAAATCGCCATGGGGGGGTGGCGATTTCCCTTGATATTTTTTTCAAAATTTGATAAAAATACCAAGGGAAATCGCCACCCCCCATGGCGATTTCCCTTGGTATTTTTAACCAAATTTGTAAAAAGAATGAAGGGAAATCGCCATGGGGGGTGGCGATTTCCCTTCATGTAATTTTTTTTTTTAATTAATCAACAAATTTTAATTTTTTTTAATTTGTAAATTTTATTTTTTAAATTTTAAAATTATAAATTAAATTAAGTTTCTTATTAAATTTAAATATGGAAAATTTTATTTCTTATAAAAATTAAAAAAACAAAATAATATTTCTTCTTAAATTTGTATATCAAAAATTATATTTGTAAGTTTTGTTTAAATTTTAAAATTTTGTAAGTTTTGTTTTTTAATTTTAAATTTTATAAATTAAATTAAAATAATTTTTTTATAATTAAAAAAAAAATTCGTAAGGTAAATTTTATTATTTAAAATTTATGAACAAATTTTTTTAAATTTTGTTAATTGATTTGTATTAGATAAAAACAAAAAACAAACAAAAAAACTTGCATTACATTTTCATAAGCAAACAAGTGAAATTCTGGAAAGCAGAAAAAAAATTTCAGCTATATTTCAGTCCATCAAATGCTGCAGAAAATATTGGAACTTGATTTTTTCTGCAATGGATAAGACTGATGATATAGGTTTTTAAACAGGTTTCAGCTATTTTTCAGTCCATCAAATGCTGGAGAAAATATTGGAACTTGATTTTTTCTGCAATGGATAAGACTGATGATATAGGTTTTTAGACAGGTTTCAGCTATTTTCCAGTCCATCAAATGCTGGAGAAAATATTGGAACTTGATTTTTTCTGCAATGGATAAGACTGATGATATAGGTTTTTAGACAGGTTTCAGCTATTTTCCAGTCCATCAAATGCTGGAGAAAATATTGGAACTTGATTTTTTCTGCAATGGATAAGACTGATGATATAGGTTTTTAGACAGGTTTCAGCTATTTTCCAGTCCATCAAATGCTGGAGAAAATATTGGAACTTGATTCTTTCTGCAATGGATAAGACTGATGATATAGGTTTTTAGACAGGTTTCAGCTATTTTCCAGTCCATCAAATGCTGGAGAAAATATTGGAACTTGATTTTTTCTGCAATGGATAAGACTGATGATATAGGTTTTTAGACAGGTTTCAGCTATTTTCCAGTCCATCAAATGCTGGAGAAAATATTGGAACTTGATTCTTTCTGCAATGGATGAGACAAATGATGGGATTTATCAATGACATTTTGGATTGAATAAGTTATAACTTTTTCAGTCAAATAGTCAAATAGTCCTAGGCAGAATATCAGAATCAGATTTCATCCTATACAAAGGATGGGATTTGTTATCTGGTACAACATAATGAACCATTATAAATTCATAATACTTATGAAGGTTTACAATACCCCCATACAACAGTTTTTCAATCAGATTTTTCCTGAGTGCTAAAACCTCCTCATTCTCATTCTCATCCTTCTATATTTCTTCTTTCTTTTGCTACACAACATGAGCAATAGAGTGATCGCATTGGTCTACTATAATGGCCAAATTCATAATACTGACGAAGGTGCTACCTTTGATTGTGAACGTCCAAAAAGTTTTCGTGTTGAAGACGACGTCACATTAGAGGAACTGAAGCTGCAAATTCATACAAAAATTAAAGCTGGAACTAGAAAAAGAGTTTCAGAGGTTAAGTACAGGCATCCTCTTTCTATTGGTGAAGGATGTGTCCGATATAGAACATTTCCACTTGAAGATGATGATGATGTCAGATGCATGTTTTATGCTCATGAGACATTTGCAAATGTTGGTGTCCTTGAGTTATATGCTGACATAGATGATGTTGACGATGATTGCGGCCCTTCAAATGTTCGCACAACAGAAAACTTTCCCATAGAAGATTATGATTCTGGGTCGTTCTATGTTCACACTACATACGACGTTCCCACAGTAGAAGTCGTGCCCTTATCTCAAGCTACAACTTTTCAGACTTCATTAGTCTCACAAACCCTAATTCCTACTACCCTCGAAGATGAGCCAGCTGGTGTTGATCCTGTTCGTCCACGTGGAGTCCATGGTGAAGATGTTGGTGAATTTAGTGAGCAAGAAGAGGATGCTGAATTCGCAAGTGATGACAATACTGATTCTGACCCAGACGTCGTCCCTGCTGAGATCAACACTCATGGAGATATCAACACTCATCGAGATATTCCCCCATATCAGGCTGCATCCCATATGCATACACTGGATCTGGAGGCAATGCATGTGCCGGAATTTCCAGAGTATGTTCATACATTAGCTACGCCTCTGACATTTGATCCATCTGCACTTGATCTGTGTGTTGGGTTACAATTCCCAACGAAAGAGGCTGTGCTTTCAGCTATCAAGCACTATAACATCAAAAACTCTATAGATTACAGAGTAATTGAATCTGAGCCGACGAAATATTATGCCAAGTGCTTAATGTATGGGAATGGGTGTAATTGGAGAATAAGGGCAACTTTTATGAAGAAGAAACATCTATGGGAGATTAGAAAATATGAAGGGCCTCATACTTGCACATCGGCGAGGATTTCACAAGATCATTGCAAGTTAGATTGTAACATGATCTGCTCATGCATTTTGTCATTGGTCCAAGCAAATCCGGAGATTTCCGTTTCAGTTTTGATCGCTGAGATGCGAATCCGGTATGGATACATCACCTCCTACAAGAAAACATGGCAAGCAAAGCAAAAGGCAATTGTTCGAGTATTTGGCGATTGGGAAAGATCGTACAATGAGCTACCTAAATGGTTAGGTGCAATGCAACATTTCGTGCCTGGTACAATTGTGGAATTGCAAACGATACCTGCATATCACGGTGATCGATTGGTCCAAGGTAAGAGAATATTCCATCGACTATTTTGGACATTTAAGTCGTGCATTGAAGGGTATCTGATGCACCCAAAAGAGTGTATCTTATTTAACCTTGCACTAAAAAGATAAATTGTAAGTATAGTAGTTAGCAAGGGTCGAGTCCTCAGGGATTGGGTTTTAATCTATGAGTTATTAGTTTATAACTTACGTTCAAAGAAAACAATAAAAGAAAAGGGGTTTTTGAAGCCAGATTTAAACTAAAGTAAATAATAAGAATAAGATGCAAGGCGGTATAACCAGCCAATAAAAATATATATACTAAATTAGGCGGTATAACCAGCCAATAAAAATAAAACAAAGTTAATATACAAATTAGGCGGTATAACCAGCCAATAAAAATAAATATACTTTTAAAAATAAGCAAACTAGAAAAGTAAGAAAACAAGTAAGTAAGAAGAATCAAATATGAAAAATATGGTTAAGGTTTCATTCTCCACCACTATACATCATTAAGAATCAATTTCAGATCTATCAATATCAACCAACTATCAAAGTTAACAACCGTAGATAACAACAAGCTCTGTTATCCCAATCTTTCCTTAGTTTGTCGTTAAATAGAACAAGCTCTCTATTTAATCTCTAACCATTAAACAACCTAGAATAAGCTCTCTAAATTCAATTTAATGGCAGCTTTATGATGAGAAAGATAGGTTGATCTAGGGAACAAACACATAAGCTCGGATTGTTCAACTTAGGTTATGTTCCACTTTGCAATTATTGAAAACTTGACCATAATCATTAATCACAAATTGCCACTTATGAATAGGAAATCAAGACAATTACACGGATCAAGACTCCTAGACTAGCAATAGATAATTATCAAGATCTATCTAGTTGTACACCTAAATAAATCAAGACAATATCATGAACAATTCTTGTAGAAGAACATAAGCAACTTTGATAGAAAATTAATGATAGATAGAATCTGAAAATCAATCACAAAACATGTCTAGGGCTTTGAAATCACCCTTAACCAAATAGAAGTTTAGCCTAGCATAGGCATTGTAAACATAAACATAAAATTAAAGAGAATCTAAGAAGGAAATAAAAGAAAGAAAGAAGAAGAAGAAAATAAAGAAAAAGAAAACTAGAGAAAAGAAAGAAGAAGAAAACTTAGAGAATTTTATTACAATGGCTAATATCCTACCAATGTACAATATGATCCTCTACAATCAACCAAGGCCCTCTATTTATACACATTTTGGAGGGCTAAATGACAAGAGACAAGCTTTACAAATTTCAAAGGTAGGTATAATAGGTGGGTGCATTTTTCTAACAATTTTCGTCATATTGTATGACAATTTTGATCAGCCAACTTGATGGTCGATTTTGTCAATTTTGGAGGCCTGATCTGATCACATGGTCTTCTAGAAAAATGTTCCCCTATCAGTTACTGATCCATAGCCGTTAGAATCAGCTCATTTGCTGATGTGGATAAAAAGATATGGGCAAAATACAAAAATAGGTCAGCACAGACGTCATTGCACATCAGCCAACTTGATGGTCGATTTCGCTAGGGAAAACGACTCCGTTTCAAGAAGTGTAAAACATGAAAAAGATAGATAGGACTCTTAAATTTTCATGGTTAAAATTTCAGCCTTATTGCTTCAGTGAAACTCGAGATATAGCTGATATGGAAAAAGGTGTCGGAACTGGAACTGAACTGGATTTGCCCTTAATTCTAGTAATCTGAAATCACTCAAAGAAACTTGTGAAAAACACCAAATTACATAAAAATATAAAAGATCATAAACACAATTAGACTAAACAATAATAACTCGTATTTGACACAAAACAATAATAAAACATAACTAAAAACTATATAATTATACGAGTTATCACACCCCCACACTTAGATTGTTGCTAGTCCCTAGCAACGACTCAATAAAAATAAAATAAGAAAATCTAATCTAATCCACTTTCGTAGGAAATCACGGTGGCACTTAGCATGTGACACAAGCCTTTAAACCCCTAGGTGTCCCTAGTGGACGAGTTTAGTCTCGTGAGGGTTTACTAGAACGATACCCACAAACATTGAAAAACTAAAATATAAATAAACTACATATTCTAAAAATATTTACTCCTAATCCTTTCAATACAAATTAGAGACAATCTTTGAACAAGTCTTATAAACTAATCAATAGCTTAAAGAATTTCACAAAAAATCATGCTTGAATGTAAATTGTTTGAGTTAAGCCAATATTAACATAACATATTTCAATCAAAATAGTGCATATTCAAACTTAATCTCAACTACTCACATGGGATACCCTCATGATTTTCACTCTTTAAAGTAGTGGTGAAGTGTTTACACTCAATCAATCTCATGAAAACAGTTCTACCATATTCTTGCTTGTCCATCTATTCTCCACTATTTAGATCATACAACTTCATGAATCAAGAGGTCTTTAATCAAGGTTGTAATGGGGCCAAGGGGTTTGTAATGTGGTTGAAGAACAAAAGGATAAAGATATCACAAAGGTTCCAAAGAGTTCATAAAGTTTAGAGACATAAAAAGATCATACAAATAAAACTTCTCAAAACTCTTATAAAGCACATAATAACATAGGCTAAATATTCATGTTGAGCCTTTGCATCATTCTAACCAACTTTGTAACATCTTTTTCTTTACTTTAACTAGAAGTTCAAGAGAAGATTTTTTTTTTTAATATGGGAATGTATTTGACAATGATCCCTTTCTTTTTCTCTTGACTTTTTTCTTTCTTTTCCCCCCACACTTATTTCTTGTTTCTAACCCAAATTTTCAATAAATCTTCCTTGTCTTTGCAACTTGTCTCAAAACATGCTAATTCATCTTTGGAACAAAGGTAAAGATATAAGTATATTTAGGTTAGGGACAAGTTATGGTTACCAAAGAGATAGCTTATTCAATGTAGGCTCAAATTGGTTCACTAAGGGTGTGTTCTCTTGGAACATTAATAATGGATGGCTGTTTGGCTCTGGTTATAATCCTAATGCCTCTATCATATTCATGTTGTCACATGTATCAATATAGTCTCAAACGGTTTAAAGCAAGTTCTAGAGAATCATGTAATCATAAGAGCACTCAAGAAATAAATTAGATTGATTTGTATAATGCATCAATCATTATAGGCTCAAAAACTCACAAGGATGATTATACAAGTCAGATTAAGTCTAAACATGCTTCTTTCTCAATCAACATATCATATTAACATTGGCTCATAAAAAGGTTGACATCAAGCTCAATTCTCATGAACATCTTCTCACTAATAAATCTGTTTTAGACTTATGCAATTCATATCTCATCATTGTATTAAAAAGGAACTAAAACACACAAAAAAATAATAATAATAATAATAAAGACTCATAAAAAAAATAATAGACAAAAATAAAAGAAATCCTAAATCATTCCCCCCACACTTAATTCTTACATTGTCCTCAATGTAAGTCTATTAACCCAAATGAAAGAATCATGTGTAAGAGAAAAGAACTAATAACATAAGAATAGGAACAACTAAGACTCAAAACAAAACAAACTCATGCAACCTAAATAATCCTAAAATACTAAACAAAAATTAACAAGTAAACATAAAAAGATTAAAATCAAACTGACAAGGTATGTCTCAAGTCTCCCTTACTCAGACCTTGTTCAGAATGAATACTTCTAAATTGCTTAAAACACAACAAACTTTTTTTTTTTTTTTGAAAAGAAGAAATCAAACTGACAAGGTATGTCTCAAGTCTCCCTTACTCAGACCTTGTTCAGAATGAATACTTCTAAATGGCTTAAAACACAACAATTTTTTTTTTTTTTAAATTAGCAAAATATGTCCCTTACCCCCTACTAAAATATGACATTGTCCCCAATGTCAAATTTTAAAGGTAGAATTTAGGAGAAATTACCTGCAGAGGTTGCTAACCACTTATTATAACTGAGACACAACAAGCAAAATGTTAGATAATGTCACAAAGACAAAGTGCAATCCACTCCTTGCTCGTCCATATCTCTTTTTCTTTTTCCGAGCGTTTGCGAAACAACCGTAGCAGATAAACACTCATAAGCTTGGAGTTTTTTAAGTAAATCTTCAATGGTTGTAGCAGAAATTATGGTTCTCTTTGCCTCTGAAAAGATGAATCCATTATCCACAGCATTATCTAAATATGAAAGCAAATTACTAAAATAACCATTAATATTAAGCAAACCAATGGGTTTCTTATTTGTGACCAAAGATGACCAAGAAGCCACGCAAGCTATTTCTTCCAATGTACCCAGACCTCCTGGTAAAGCAATGAATGCATCGGCAGAATGGTACATGATTGTCATCCGTTCAGGGATACTCCAGACTTGTATTTCCTTACCCACGGTAGATCCACAAAAACTTGTGAATAGTTTTGGCACGATTCCTAGAACTGGACTTCCTCCGGCGTGTGCTGCTGTAGCGACTGCTCCCATTAAACCCGTACTACCGCCTCCATAAATCAAGTGGATCTTTTGTTGGGCAAGTATTACTCCAACTCTTATGGCTTCATCAGCGAATATGTTATTTTTCCCTGGATAAGCACCTCCAAAGACACAAATTTTTTTAATGCGCTGGGATGAAGTACTTTACATTTTTTTTTCTTCAAGTGCCTGAAAGAGAATGAGTACATGGTGTAATATATAGAGGACTGAGTAGTGAATCAGACAAGAGTAATAATGTCGCCGAAAGTGTATCTGACCTGTCAGAAGAAAATGTTAACCTAACAAAAGATTTTTGCGTGATTTCAGGAAGAAAATCAAAAAGAGAAGAAAAATCAACCGTAAAAGTCAAGAGTAATAATGTCGCCGAAAGTGTATTTGACCTGTCAGAAGAAAATGTTAACCTAACAAAAGATTTTTGCGTGATTTCAGGAAGAAAATCAAAAAGAGAAGAAAAATCAACCGTAAAAGACAAATAAAAAAAAATGAGAATAATTACACAAATCGAATAACACGTAAATTAAACCGAAATAAAGTTATTGCAAATCAAACCAAAAGCTGAGAAGTCATTTATTGTAGTTGTGATTGTGGCTCACATCTTCCTCTGGTTTTACGTCCAGAAACGGCTTAAACGCCTTCTATGAGTCGAGGATATGCTTCCCATCCAGTTTTCTTACAAGCTGGCAAACAGGGTCTTTTAACATCAGATTCCCAAGATGTTGCCATTCCCTTTGGAATTGCGGCCATAAATCAAGAATTTCTCTTTGTACGTCTCCACTAGGATGCGTCTCAAGAGAAAGTTGGATATTACCCAAATTCTCCTTACTCAGTCCATCCTTAATGAATTCAATTTTATCATCTCGATTAGAGGACGGAATCCCAATAGAACGACATTTACCGTTACACGTCCATCGTGCACATTTGTGGCAATTTGAACTCATGCGCTTTGCTCGTCGCTTCTTTGCAAAAGTGCTTCTACCTGTACCTGGTAAATGCAAAACAGGAAGATATTCATCTTCACGTACCTTGGCTTCAATTATCCAACGTATGTCTCCAGGAATCCCTTTGTGCATAAGCATTCTTAATCTTTCAAATCGAACTTGGTAAAGCTTCAGTAAAATATTTCGAGGAAAAGGAGGAAATCGTTTCTGCAATCTTGTGAGAATATCATCCATCCTGAAAAAAAAATAAAAATAAAATTGAAAGAGAAATTGGAAGAGAAATTTATATACAATATCAGTTTTGTGGGTAGCTGATGGAACCGACTTAAATAATCACGGAGTACCGTTATCCGCCATATAATCGGGGTAAAAAAAATAAAAAATTATATTTACATCTAGTTATTTTCAAAACAAGGATCAGAAAGAAAAACAGCATAAGAAGACTCAAAAACAAAACACTCTAAATAAAATCCTAAATTCTTCCCCCCACACATAATTTTTACATTGTCATTAATGTAATGCTATTAACCCAAATGAAAGAATCATGTGTAAGTGAAAAGAACTATTAAACAAAATAAACTTATGCAGCCTAAATGAACTTAAAAACACTAAACATAATTAACAAAGAAACATAAGAAAAAGATAAAGAAAAAGAGAGCAAATCTGAGGATGGCAGTTTGGCAATGCTTTCACTAATTAGGCTGCCTCCCCCAATTAGCACTTGATTGATTGTTTCCAGTCTAGCCAATTCCCCTTCTTGGCTTTTTAGGATCTTTTGGCTTAGACATGAAACTTCTCGGATTTTTGCGTTTTGGAGGAAGTTTTCTTTGCAAAACAGCCAATGCATTCTCCCTCACACGTATTATTTCATCATTCTTGGTGGGGTATAGCTCTTTGAGGAATTGTGCATATCTTGGTACTTGTCTAATGGCATCCACAAGCAAGCTGTTTAAGGTTTCCAAAAATTGTTGTTCATGTTCCACCTTTTTGGACTTTGCAAATCTGCTAGGAAAAAGTGGAGAAGGAACATTAGTAGAAATAAGAACCTTAAAAGCTACCTGAGGTGTCAAAGTACTCTCAATTTGAATGGTGGCTTCATTATCCTCAAGAAGTGAATCCATCTTTGGTTTTGTCTCATCCTCATATTGTTCCTCATTTCTCAAGGTCACAATAGTAGCATTCTCCTTTGGGTTAATCACCGTTTGGGAAGGGAGTGCTAGAGATCTTTCTGCTACTAATTCCACCGTACTACTAGCCAATAGGCTCATTTGCCTTTCCAAACTCTGGATGCTTGCCCTTGTTTCCTGTTGAAATTGTAAAGTATCAGTAACAAGAGAATATACAAGATCTTCTAAAGAAGTACCTGAGTTTTGAGTCATATGTGGTGGTTGAAAAAGATCTGGTTCTTGAGACCATGATTGATTGAAGCTATATGGATGAGTGTAATTGGCATAAGGATCTACTTCTTGGTAATTTTTCGCGTAGCCATAATTAGTATGATCCCACCATCCCTCATGGTAAGTGTTGGAGTAATGATCATGCGGTTGGTCTTGGAACCATTGATGGCCTTGACATCCTCCCATGGCCAATTGTTGAACTGAAGAAGTGAGATTGGCTTGTTGATTCTCCATGTTCATGTATGCCACAAACTCTTCAAGTGTTAGATTGCTTAATTCCATCTTTTTTTTTTTTTCAAAATTTGAAAAGAAAAACATGTATGTACAAGAAAATAATACTAATTAGAACTGAAAATAAGAATAAACCAAGTAACAAATAAACTAAAGAAAACAATCCCCGGCAACGGCGCCAAAAATTTGATGCACCCAAAAGAGTGTATCTTATTTAACCTTGCACTAAAAAGATAAATTCTAAGTATAGTAGTTAGCAAGGGTCGAGTCCTCAGGGATTGGGTTTTAATCTATGAGTTATTAGTTTATAACTTACGTTCAAAGAAAACAATAAAAGAAAAGGGGTTTTTGAAGCCAGATTTAAACTAAAGTAAATAATAAGAATAAGATGCAAGGCGGTATAACCAGCCAATAAAAATATATATACTAAATTAGGCGGTATAACCAGCCAATAAAAATAAAACAAAGTTAATATACAAATTAGGCGGTATAACCAGCCAATAAAAATAAATATACTTTTAAAAATAAGCAAACTAGAAAAGTAAGAAAACAAGTAAGTAAGAAGAATCAAATATGAAAAATATGGTTAAGGTTTCATTCTCCACCACTAGACATCATTAAGAATCAATTTCAGATCTATCAATATCAACCAACTATCAAAGTTAACAACCGTAGATAACAACAAGCTCTGTTATCCCAATCTTTCCTTAGTTTGTCGTTAAATAGAACAAGCTCTCTATTTAATCTCTAACCATTAAACAACCTAGAATAAGCTCTCTAAATTCAATTTAATGGCAGCTTTATGATGAGAAAGATAGGTTGATCTAGGGAACAAACACATAAGCTCGGATTGTTCAACTTAGGTTATGTTCCACTTTGCAATTATTGAAAACTTGACCATAATCATTAATCACAAATTGCCACTTATGAATAGGAAATCAAGAAATTACACGGATCAAGACTCCTAGACTAGCAATAGATAATTATCAAGATCTATCTAGTTGTACACCTAAATAAATCAAGACAACATCATGAACAATTCTTGTAGAAGAACATAAGCAACTTTGATAGAAAATTAATGATAGATAGAATCTGAAAATCAATCACAAAACATGTCTAGGGCTTTGAAATCACCCTTAACCAAATAGAAGTTTAGCCTAGCATAGGCATTGTAAACATAAACATAAAATTAAAGAGAATCTAAGAAGGAAATAAAAGAAAGAAAGAAGAAGAAGAAAATAAAGAAAAAGAAAACTAGAGAAAAGAAAGAAGAAGAAAACTTAGAGAATTTTATTACAATGGCTAATATCCTACCAATGTACAATATGATCCTCTACAATCATCCAAGGCCCTCTATTTATACACATTTTGGAGGGCTAAATGACAAGAGACAAGCTTTACAAATTTCAAAGGTAGGTATAATAGGTGGGTGCATTTTTCTAACAATTTTCGTCATATTGTATGACAATTTTGATCAGCCAACTTGATGGTCGATTTTGTCAATTTTGGAGGCCTGATCTGATCACATGGTCTTCTAGAAAAATGTTCCCCTATTAGTTACTGATCCATAGCCATTAGAATCAGCTCATTTGCTGATGTGGATAAGAAGATATGGGCAAAATACAAAAACAGGTCAGCACAGACGTCATTGCACATCAGCCAACTTGATGGTCGATTTCGCTAGGGAAAACGACTCCGTTTCAAGAAGTGTAAAACATGAAAAAGATAGATATGCCTCTTAACTTTTCATGGTTAAAGTTTCAGCCTTATTGCTTCAGTGAAACTCGAGATATAGCTGATATGGCAAAAGGTGTCGGAACTGGAACTGAACTGGATTTGCCCTTAATTCTAGTAATCTGAAATCACTCAAAGAAACTTGTGAAAAACACCAAATTACATAAAAATATAAAAGATCATAAACACAATTAGACTAAACAATAATAACTCGTATTTGACACAAAACAATAATAAAACATAACTAAAAACTATATAATTATACGAGTTATCAGTATCCGTATTGTAAACCAATTGTGCAAATAGACGGTACTTTCTTATATGGAAAATACAAAGGCACATTATTGTTAGCTATTGCACAAGATGGCAATCGAAACATACTGCCAATTGCCTTTGCCATTGTGGAGGGTGAGACAACAGAGGCTTGGTCATTCTTTCTCAGTAACTTGCGCAGACACGTGACAAAACAGCCTGGCATTTGCTTGCTGTCTGATCGACATGAAGCCATCAAAGCTGCGATTAGACGCAATGGTGGATGGAATCCTCCACATGCATATTCAGTGTACTGCATTCGACACATTGCAGCGAACTTTATGAAAAAGTTTAACAATAAGGAATTGCGTCGACAAATTGTTAACATGGGTATGGAATCAAATCATAGTTATTTTATCTCTTATATTTCGTTTAGCATATAAAATAATATTGAAATTCAAAAGTTTTTTGTTTTTAAATTTATTAGGATACGAGTTGAGGCGACCGAATTTTCATTTCATGTATGACAATCTTCGTGGAGAAAATGCAGAGGCGGCTAACTGGCTTGATAGGATCCCCAAGGAGAAGTGGGCGCAGTCATATGATCAAGGAAGGCGTTATGGCCATATGACAACCAACCTAGCTGAATCTATCAATTCGGTGTTGAAGGGAACGCGTCATCTTCCCATTACTGCTTTAGTGCAATCAACATATTATAGGTTGGCTGCACTTTTTGTTAAGATGGGGAACAAACAAATTGCCATGATGGAGGGAGGACACACATATTGTGAAACAGTCACACAAGCTATGCAAGAAAATCGCACGAAAGCTAACTCCCACATTGTTCGTAATTTTACGCGAGCAAATCAATCTTTTCTGGTTGAAGAGTTAGTTGCTCCACAAGAGGGTGTTTCTGCAATGAACTACAAAGTCAACCTCAGTGACATGTGGTGTGATTGTGGAAAGTTTCAAGCACAAAGGTTCCCTTGTTCACATGTAGTTGCTGCCTGTGCACATGTCCATGTAGATTGCATGCAATATGTGGACAAAGTCTATAAACTGGAAAATATATTGAATGTTTATAGACATGAGTTCGAAGCTGTTGGAAATGAAGGTTACTGGCCTCAATATGATGGTCCAGAAGTGTGTCCCAATCAAGAAATGCGGAGAAATCCACATGGTCGGCCAAAATCAAGTCGTATTCGTAATGAAATGGACCTCAGGGAGAAAGGCCAACCAAAACGTTGTGGATTATGCAGAAACGGAGGTCATAACCGTCGAAATTGTCCGCAACGATTTGGCACATTGGGGGAGACTTCGCATCAACAATAAATGAATTACATGTTTTTCTCAACTTATCATGTACTTTGGATTATAAGGGAAAATGTAATGCAAGTTTTTTTTGTTTGTTTTTTGTTTTTATCTAATACAAATCAATTAACAAAATTTTAAAAAATTTGTTCATAAATTTTAAATAATAAAATTTACCTTACGGATTTTTTTTTTTAATTATAAAAAAATTATTTTAATTTAATTTATAAAATTTAAAATTAAAAAACAAAACTTACAAAATTTTAAAATTTAAACAAAACTTACAAATATAATTTTTGATATACAAATTTAAGAAGAAATATTATTTTGTTTTTTTAATTTTTATAAGAAATAAAATTTTTCATATTTAAATTTAATAAGAAACTTAATTTAATTTATAATTTTTAAATTTAAAAAATAAAATTTACAAATTAAAAAAAATTAAAATTTGTTGATTAATTAAAAAAAAAATTACATGAAGGGAAATCGCCACCCCCCCATGGCGATTTCCCTTCATTCTTTTTACAAATTTGGTTAAAAATACCAAGGGAAATCGCCATGGGGGGTGGCGATTTCCCTTGGTATTTTTATCAAATTTTGAAAAAAATACCAAGGGAAATCGCCACCCCCCATGGCGATTTCCCTTGGTATTTTTAGCTAAAATCAATATTTTGATGCTGGGAAATCGCCATGGGGGGTGGCGATTTCCCAGCTAATTTTAAAACAAGCGTATTTTGGGAAATAATCTAAAAGCATAGGTAGTTTGGGGTTTAATTTTTTTTTTTGCTATATTCGTATAAAAAACCCGTTTGAAGGCGGTTTTTATGGAAAAAAGGAAAAAATATAGTCCCCGAGTTTAAGGCCTAAATTACGGGTCTATTTATTTAGTGAAAAATGATTTTAAAAAAAAATATTTTTTGTATTTGTTTCGTAAAAAATAATTTGATCAATGAAAAATAAATTTCAAATCAATAAAAAATTAATCAATTTTTTCAAACAATATCTTATGTTTTTTAAAAACCGTAAGACATTTTTTAAGAGTTAAAACAAAACAAAAAGAATCGTTCCTTTACATATAGAGATCGATTCTTTAAAAATAAAAATTAAAACAAAATAAAATAAAACAAAACAAAAATCTTTAAATGTAAGGATTGATATTTTTAGATCAATACAGATTTTTCGAAAAACAATCAAATAATAAAAAAATATTTTTCACAAAATTATTCAAACAACAAAAAAAAATATCAATTTTTTCAAAAGTCATTTTCCACTAAAGAAATAAACCTCTTCTATTCCACCTTTCTTTCCATAGTCCACCAAGGTACCCACCTTGGTTCCCTGTTTCCAGGCCAACAGGCCGAGATAGGCTGCATCACCGAACTTAGGCTCCACTCTGCAAGAAATTTAGCATAAAACCCCACTATCCATATTCAGTTTAAGTATTCACATAATTTTTGTATTGTAATAAAAAAATAATTTAATCTATGTATTATAAAAGTAAGTAATTTAGTCCTTGTACAATTAAAATAGGTGCAAATAAGTAAAATTGATAACGGTTTTAATGAAAAATCGTTAAAATGCTAACGTGAACTCGTAAAATCTAACAGATTTAGATATATTTCAGTGTCATATTTTATTCATAGTCATTAATTCTGTTAGATTTTACGAGTCCGCATCAGCATTTTAACGGTTTTTCATTAACACCGGTATCAATTTTACCTATTTGCACCTATTTCAATTGTACAGGGATTAAATTACTCACTTTTACAGTACAAGGACTAAATTACTCTTTTCACTACAGTACAAAGATTAGGTGGGTACTTAAACCTCCATATTCGAGTTAATAGCACCAATGGTCCCCAAGCTATAGCGCATATTTTTTATTGATCCCTAAACTTCAAAACGTATGAAATTGGTTCTTGATTACAAGTATCATAACAAATTGGTTCATTCCGTTAGCTTTTCCGTTATCTTTACTGTAGCAATCAGCTTAGTGACACGTGTCACCCGTTGATTGCTCGAACTTACCTCTTTATTTTATTTCTTTTTTAATTTTTCTTTGATTTCTTTTTATAAATAAATAAAAAGAAAAAATAATTCATATTATAAATTAAAATAAATTTTTTTAAATATAATTAATTTAAAAAAAGTATGAAATATTTATTTACTTTAATTTTATAAAAAATATTTTTAATTTTTCGTTTCTTTCTTTTTTAATTTTTTTTGCTTTTCTCTTTTTTATAAATGAATATTAAAAACTAAATAATAATTTACATTATAATTTAAATTAATATTGTAATAATTAAATAATTGAAAAAATATATAAAACTATTTATTTACATTAATTTTATAAAAATATTTTTTTTTATTTTTTTCTTCCCTTTCTTTTTTTTCTTTCTCTTCTTTATAAACAAATACAAAATATATATATATATAAGTATATTATATTATATTATATTTTAAATTAAATTAAATTAACTTTCTAAAAATTAAATAATTTATAAATATAAAATATTTATTTTATATTTATAAGTTTTTTATTTTTTTATTTCTTATCTTTTTTCCTTTTTCTCTTGTTTGTAAATAAATAATAAATAATAATTCATACTATAATTTAAATTAATTTTTAAAATAAAAAATATTTTATTTACATTAATTTTATAAGAAAAGAGGGAAAAAAGGAAAGAACAAAGAAAGAAAGAAAAGGAAAATAAAAAAGTAAAAAATATATTTTTAATAAATGAATATAAATAAATATTTTATATTTTGTAATTATAAATTATTTAATTTTTAAGAAATTAATTTATTTATAAAAAGAAAAAAAGAAAGAAAGAAGAAAAGGAAAAAATATTTTTTATAAAATTAATGTAAATAAATATTTATATTTTATAAATTATTTAATTATGAAGAAATTAATTTAAATTATTATTTATCTTTTGTATTTATTAATGTTTTCATTTTTTTTCATTATTCTTTATAAATAAATACAAAAGATAAATAATAATTTAAATTAATTTTTAATAATTAAATAATTTATAAAATATAAATACTTATTTACATTAATTTTATAAAAAATATTTATTTATATTTATTTCTTAAAATATATCAAAGAAAAAATAATAAAAAAATAAAGAAAAAATAAAAAATAAAGAGAAATGTGATGCACTCAGCTGGTGACAAGTGTCACTAAGCTGATTGCTACAGTAAAGGTAACGAAAAAACTAACGGAAGAGACCAATTTGTTATGATACTTGTAAGTAAAGACCAATTTGATACGTTTTGAAGTTTAAGAATCAATATAAAATATGTTTTATAATTTGAGGACTATTAATGCTATTAACTCTCCATATTCTATACCATAAAGTGTAATAAATTAGACCAAATGAGCTATATTTGGGAAAAACAATCCTACCTTTAAGAGAATGCTTAAAGAACGAAGAAATAAACAAATAAATTATACGGGTCAGTTCAATTGATTCATACAATTATCTTTAAAAAGTATCATTCAATAGGTTTAAATTTTTTTTTTGATATAAAACAAATTTAAAATTCGAATTCTAATATATATATATATATATATATTATCAGTAATTGATTTTCTTTATACCAAAACAAAACAAAAAACAAATAAATTATATCCACCGATTATTGTCTTCATTAACTGATCATCTTATTTGTTTGAAATCTAATTCATCAAAATTAAGCACTGTTGATCGGAAACAGATCAACGAATCTAATCAAAAGAATTCAAATAATTTAATTTTTATTTTAACTCAAGTTCAAATTTTAAAATAAAATTTAATTTAATTTAAATCGAAAATTTTGAGTTAAACTCAAATTTAAGTTTCAGCTCGGCTCGGCTTGGATGGATTACTTACGCCCTGAGTGAGCTTAGAGTTATAGTAGATCTGTTTAAGGATCGGATTATTTGTCTAATCTTAAAAGTCCGCTCATATTTCAAAGGGTTTGGATAAAAATATTAGATCCAAAAAATGAGTTTGAACAAAAAAATAAAATTTATTTAAAAAATGAATCGAATCTTGACTTCAACATTCAAAAATTATTTATTATAAATATAAGCGAACTTTGATATTTTTAAAATTTATATTTTGAGCCGAACCTAAATTAAATAAATAAATATAATATTGATGTCATAAATCCGTTCGAACCATGAACACCTGAGGGGCTTTTCGTATTCCCTTCTTCGTAAGATAATAAAATAGATAAATTGGGCCAACCAATTCTAATGGTGAAGAAGCGAAAAGGCCAAAATTGAGGAGCGAAATGGATTGAGCTTCGCCATGGACGACAACACTCCCACATTCGAACCCGTAATCCTCCCTAAGGATTTGATTAGCGCCATTTTCAAGCACATTTGGACAAGAAAAAGCTCACGGTTTGCAATTTCCTCTCACTCTATTCCCCTCCCATTTTTACTATCCCTTCAAAAAATTTAAAGCTTTTGGTTTTCCATTCCAGAACGTGAAAGAAACGGAATCCGCAACGCCGATGCCATAGACTCCTTGGTCCCTTCCTTTTTCTTTCACATTTCTCAAATTCTTCACTAAAATTTTAATTTTAATCTCTTTTATTCTTTTATTTTTATTTTTTTGTTTAAGTATATGTTGGAGCTGGAAAACCCAAGAATATTCGACCCACTTTCGGTAATTTCTCTTCCCATTTCTATTTTCCTTGGATAAAGGGATTTTAAATTACTACCTCTATTTGATTGCCGCTAATGCAAATGCTCTAAAGTTGAGTTGTGAACTTTTTCGAATTTCTATTACAGGTTTTTGTCAAATTTTTAGTGTTTATTTGAGAATGTAGATTAGGTTTTTAAGAAAATGGTATTTTGTAATCAAAGTATGAAACCCCCATATTTGTTTATGACGCAGAGGCTGTGCAGCGATCTGCTACAATTGCTGAAGCTGAAGGTGGTACTATGATTGAAACAACTCATTTAGAAAGGATTCTTCCTCAGTTACTTCTCGATTTTGAAGGGTACTTATTGAATTAATGCCTTTGGTTTTTTGTATATGATTTTTGCACAAATGACATGTGAAGCAAATTGTTTAATTAGGCTATTTTGGACCTGATTGGTGAGAAATTAAGAATAGTAGCTGTAGTAAATTAGATAATACTCGAGTGTGATGAATCGGATGTTGCGATTGAAGCTTAGTTGACGAAATGAAACCTATTGCATGGTCAATTTACCACTAGTATTCCCTGTTAGTTTTTGGTGATGTTTCCTAATATACAGATCATTGTTGTGCTGCAACGGACAGGATCCCGAATGCTATACGCCCCTTTACCCTGTAGAAGGATTTCTTTGATGAGGTTTTCGATGATGGCTGGATGGTATAAACAACTCTTTTTGTGTTACTTTTCAGGTACTAGGAAATTTCTATATGGAAAATATAAATGCCTTGACATAAAAGTATTACAGGTTGTGGTATCCGGTGATATCTGAGACTACTTATCATGATGTTTCTTCAGGAAATTTAGTATAAATGAAAAAGATGTCTAACTGTCATGTCTTCTAAGTGCAACATAAAATCCTATTCTATTACAGTCATCCCTCTTGATGTAGACTGAATCAGTTTTAGGTGGCAAGGATAAAAATGTCATCTTATAGTACTGCAATTTTTTCGGTATGAAGTTATCTAGATAGGACATGTTTTAATGTTAAAAGAAATATACAGACTTGTTACATCTTTGTACCCTTCTGCTTGGCTAATTGACCAAGTGCTGAAAAATTGGTTTCCGCAGAATGACATAGTGTATAATAGGTATTATAGGCTTCTCATTCATCTGGACCGAGTTTTGCATTTACCATATTGCTAATTGTGATCCATAATGTGGAATTAAATCATAATGCTAGATATTTGACATTTTCTTCTATCACCTTGCAATGTTCCATTCATTATTTCATCAAAGATGAAGCATAGACCTGGAATCATTTGATTGTAGTTACTAGAAATTGGAATATTGTTTTGCCGACAGCTTTGATTGCAGAAGTTAAAATTTTCAACTGCCAATTGAACTTCTTTAGTATCTTAACATTTAACAAGGGGTCAGCTTGCTAATTCATTTGTTTTAACCTATGTAATCCAGATTCGGGAGTGAGCGCTGGATACCGGTATGTGTCTGACATAGGTATGCTCAATTTTTTCTAAGTTTTTCCATATCTTTAGAGGATTATATTCTCATACCATGTTTGAATATGTGTCGAACAGAGGTACTTTAGGGAAAATGAAGAGTCCGGGTAACATAGGTTTAAACTTTTGTGGAACTAAGAGACATCTAAGCAGCTGAGATTAATCTCTAAATCAGCTTGTGACTAGTATTATCGGATTGTTCATCATTTGTGTTAGTAGACAGTAGACTTTGTTGCCCAACTAGTACTGAAGTATCTACTATATCTTCTAAGTTTCTCTGGTACAAACTTACTACAATATTAATGGCTTAATGCAACGGAGGGCGATTTTAGTTGATCGTGTTTTCATGTTTGGAAATTTGATTACAGCTTTGTAAACCTAAGATATTGTTTTGAAATATTGATAGTAATGTCCTTCGGTCTTCTCATTCGTGAAAAATGTTTAAAGATGAACCAGGCTTTCCAAAGAAAAGAGAGTTGTTAGGATAAAGTAATGTGAAATTGATTCCTTGTCATAAAAAGAGCTCTTTGGCTATCTCCATGACTGAAATCTTGGAACGTTCAAGTCCACAAAACATGTATTAGGCTTTTTTAGAAAGAAATATTGTCTTCCCCACATGCCACTTTTATATAATCTAGAAAAAAAAAGGTTCAAGATTATGCACACTCATCCCTAAATTTAACCTATTGTCTCTTTTCTGCTGCTTTGTCAAGTTTGATTGGTCACCTTCATCATGGTTTCTTTTGATCCCACCAAAATTCCATGGTAATTAAATTTGGTAATATATTGCTGAGATTTGGTCATCATATTCCCTTGGAATAACATGTTTCACGATTTTAGTGGCCCTGTCCCAACTCCATTGACAAACGACTTTCGAAGGAAAAAAGATAACCCAAGTGCATGAATATCATCTGATTCAGTATTTTTTTTGTATAAAGGCCGCAGGGGATACAAACTTTAGACCTGTTGGATGTCACTTTTTAAAGATGGTTACATGAACCAATTAGGTTAAACTCTAAATTCTGATTCAGTCTTTTTGAAATATGTGAATCTATCTTTTTTATGCTTGATACCCAATTTGACCAAGAAAAGTGCAGGTTTTGTTCTGCTCAAATTTCTAATTTAGCTGGGTAAATCCAAAGCCAGATTATATTTCTTACAATCATTACAACAACTGGTTACATATAAGGATCATATGCGGCAAAAAAGAAAGAAAAAAAAGTAAAAAAAAAAAAAAAAAAACAATAAGCATAAACTAAAAACTAGGGGGTACTTATCCAAAAAAAAACTAGGGGGTAGCATTCTTCATCACTTGCATCATTATTTTAAACATTCTCTGACATTGTTACTTTCATCTTAGCTCTTGATTTGAGATAACATGCATCTAACATCCTTACTGCTAGGTCTCTCCTTTGGATCATCCAAAGTGCAAAAGTAAGCAATCTTCAGAACCAAAATCATTTGTTCTTCATACCCTTTTCCAAGCAGTTTAAGATCAATTGCTTGAGTGGGATTATCTGAGGTCATGATATTTCTCATCCACTTCACCAAACTCATCTCATCAGTGTGTTGAAAGAACTCATCAGATGGAAGCTTTCCCATCACCAAAACCCCAAGTATGACACCAAAGCTATAAATATCACACTTATCAGTAAACTTGAGTGTCTGATGATACTCCGGTGCTATATATCCGACTGTTCCGGCCAAATTCGAAGTAGTTACATGCGTGTTAGCATCGGGCATCGCCTTTGCAAGCCCGAAATCTGCAATTCTAGCTTCCATGTCGTCGTCAAGAAGGATATTCCCAGGCTTGAGATCTCTATGAATGATTCGGGGACTATGGTGCATGTGAAGATATTCAAGCCCAGCTGCTATTCCTTTTGCAATCCTCTGCCGAGCAGGCCAATCAAGCTCCCTTTTCCCTTCTGAAACTTGATGTAAGATATCTTGCAAGCTTCCATTCTTCATGAATTCGTACACAAGGTAATGACACTCGGGTCGAGAAACATGAGCCAACAAAGGAAGAAGATTCCTATGTCGAATTTGACCCACTGTGGTAATCTCTGATCTAATTTGACGCATTTTCTTGTTCAGAAGCTTACTATCTTCATCAGTCAATTCAGCTGCATCTTTTGGAGGCTGAATAATTTTCTTAATAGCAATCATCTTTCCATCACTTCCTGGTAATTCAGACTTATAAACTTCTCCGCAACCTCCTTTGCCTATGATCTCCAATGAAGCCAAGCCATCTTCTTTCTCTAAAAATGCTAAATCCTCAGCTTTCTTAATCAATGGACTAAATATGGATGGACCAGCATCTTTTCCTCCTCCTTTAATGGCTGCCAAAACCAGCTTACACATCACAGAGAAGATAAATCCAGATATGCTCCCAGCTACACCTCCAGCAAGGAATCCCAAAATCCATTCCATTGCCTTCTTTTTCTTATTTTTGTGTTTCTGATGAGTTTCTGTTGATGAACTGGGACCTCCAGCAGCTGCAGGTTTGCTTTCACTTGGTGATGGAGCTGCAGCACTAGTTTTGTTATTGCTTGTTGAGTTATTCTTCTCAGCAAAAATGTACCGTTTGGGGTACCGAGATACTTCTGATTCATCAACTTTGCTCATTAATGGAGCTGAACCTTCAAGAAAACTGTTTCCTGAGAAGTCAAAGAATCGAAGGTTTCGAAATGAACGTATAGACGGTGGGATTTTCCCAGAAAATAGATTGTTTGCAAGGGAAAGAGTTTCCAAGTTGGGAAAATACTTCAAGAAACTCAAGTCTCCGGTAAACTTATTGGAAGATAGATAGAGTACTCGAAGACGAATCAAGGAAGACAAATTCGATGGCATCTCACCGGAAAAGAGGTTGTTTCGGAGGTCAAGAATTTCGAGTTTTTTACAGCGAACAACTTCGGGTGGGACTTGGTCAACAATATTGTTGTGAGAAACCGAGAGCTCTTTGAGCTCCGAGAGCTTCCCAATTGCAGGAGACAAAAACCCATCAAGCCCTTGGGATTTGAACACAAGCCTGGTGATTTTAAGAACATAAGTGTTGTTGTTCGTCAGCCTTCTTTCACAGAAAACACCGGCAGCGCTACAAGGATTGGTAGCAAGGAATCGTTGACCGCCGCCGATGCCTAAGTCTTTGATAATTGTGGAAAGAGCTTTTAAGTCTGGACGGTCGAGAGTTAGCCTTGCATGGGAGATGAAGAAGAGAGAGAGGAGAGTGAGGAAGCGGAGGAGGTGGTGGTGGTGGTGGGGTTTGGCCGGAGAGAATGCCATTTGTGGCGGATTAAGGCGGTGTTGGTGGGGGGACTGGTTAAGGAGAAAAGAAGAAACTTAGAAGATTATTAGTTCATGCTGCTATTGATTATTGGATGATTATTTTTTTGTTTTTTTATAAGCTAATACCGTGTGGAAAAAAAATGGTTCGTGGAGCCCATTTTAGTTGATTTCTTTTTTTCTAAAGCCAAGGACTCAGAAAAAAAAAAAGCTGATTTTTTTTTTTTTTTTTACAAAGATTATAAATATACTAATGTGAAAAACTTTTGAATTAAAAAAAATATATATTTTTAAATATTATAATTTTAAATTTTAATAGTAAGATTCATTTTGTAGATAAAAAAAAAAAAGAGTTTTAGTTATATTACTAAATTTCATGCAATTATATATATTAATAAATTTTAGTTTGAAAATATCATCTTAGTCAAAACTAATGTTTGGCAAGTAATTTTTTTTTTTTTTTTTTAAAAATCAACTTGGGAAGGCTTAGAAATTAATTAGATATATGCTCATTTTCTTAATAATTTTTTTTTTATAATGATTTTTCAAAGAACTCTTAATCGATTAATTTATCAAGTAAAAGTTAATTAGAGTTCAGGAGTAATTAAATCTCATCAAAAGGTATGAAAAGTAATTTAGTTTTCTAAAATCAGTTTGGGTCGACATGCTCATATTTTTTTATGTGACAAATAAGGATTCTCCAAGCCATTTATTCAAGGAATTTATATAATAAAAGGTGACAATTTTCCAATGATTTTTTTTTTCCATTTATTTCAATGAACATTTCATTTACATGTTTTAATTTTTATTTGTTATTGTCATTATTTATGGGTTTTGAAGTTAAAAGCAATATTTGAATCCGTTAAATAAATCTCTCTAATTGATTTTACAATTTTGTATATCCTTCAATTAATAAAAAGTTTATGTATTGATATTCAAAATTACTTATACTTTTTATACTTTAATTTATTATGATAATTTTTTTTTTATAATTAAGATCTTTTTTAATATGAGATTTTTTAATTTGGCACAAATTGAGTTTTATAGTATTAAAGAATATAAAACTCTATTTGTAAATCATTTATTATTTAAAAAATTATTTATATTTTATAATTATAAATTAAAAAAAATGTATTAATAACACATATTTAAAAGTACATAGGATCATGTACTAGTATCATTAAACATAAACATTTTCACACCATAAGGGGAACCATAATTTCATAGAAGCCTAAAGGTAGTTGATTCGCATAAGAAGCCATCTACATTAATTTTAATGACATGATTCGTGCGTTGATCCAAGACAAACCAAGATTACTCTTATGTCATGGTTCGCGCGTTCATCCAAACCTTAAAACTTGAGTCTCGATCCGTGATAATTACAACTGCCATCTACATTAGTTTTAATAACATCTCTTGGTGGAAGGTCCAAACTTATAAAAATCTCATGTTTTGACCAAAAAACCTTATTTTGTAATGCCAACCAAACTTCATTTTCCTTTTCTAATATTGACCAAGGTGTTAGATAAGGGAAGAAACCCAAGGCATTAATAAAACCATTTGATTAAGTTTCTGATGTTGTTTGATAGCTAAACCAGGGACTTTTCAATATTGCTAGTAAATGTTTCTTTGAAATGATAGTAAGAAGATTATGCATATACTTATGGAAAACATAAAAGAAGCATTATGCAAATTGCCGCGGTCCCGAATCACTCTTCACTTTGTATTAATTTTTTTTTTAATTTTTTTATAATTATATTTTTTTAAAAAATTATTATTTTAATATATGAACACTGATCAGGATCGAGTCGGTCCGGTTCGAATCACAAATATTAGAGCCTAGGTCCGGCCCAATACGGGTCGAGCCTGTCAGGCCAGGCGAGCTGCTCGGTCAGTGAACAGGTCTAGTATGGAGGTATGAATTTTCAAATATATAAATTTAAAAAAAAAATTGAGTATATCTATATCGGACACATACTCGTATTTAATAGTCACGCCGAATCTGAGTAACATAAATTATAAGTTGACAAAGAAAGGGTTATTCTCAAAATTTTATGAAAGTTGTTAAAATTACCCTTAAGCACATTCAACTTTTACCTCCATAAGTATTCCTCTTTTGGACTGAGAGGTTTCTTTAATTCAATCTCAATTTTGTGAATTGAGATTAAATCCAACAGAAGAGTTTTTGTTTTTCATTATTATTATTTTGAACTGGTTATGTTTTTTTTTTTTGGTTGATATTTCTGGTTATGTTTCATGATAAGAAGATAAAGGGTAAAATCCACTTAATTAAACTTACATTTTGTGATTTTTTTTTCCAATTAACGTAATGTGAATAGGTTTTATTGTTATAGAGTTAATGCGGTAAAATTTACATGACAAAATTATGTAATTTTAATCACTTTTTCTTATATAATTATAAAAAAAACTTTGACAAAACTATCTCACTTCTCTATAAATAGAAAGTGTATAAAGTAGATCTAATAATCTATGTATTCGTATAGTATATGTGTTATTTTTCATGTCATGATTATATTTAAGATGTTATATATTTATTTAAACTTTGATACATTAATAATTCATGTTATAGAGATTTTGACATGTTTGTGTATTTGTGTCGAGTTTATATTATTTTTTTCTGTCGTGTCATATTTTATATCGTATTTTAATTATTTTTTTGATATCATATTTATATCGTATCCAAAATTATCACATGTCATCATTTTCTTAGCTATAGATTGTTATATGGTGAATGGTAACAACTTGACATGTACCAAATCAAGGGTGCAAAATCGAAATTGCAGCAGAAGAAGATACTCTTCAATTGCCAAAAAGAAGGAAAAAAATAAAAAAATATATTTTCCTCAAACTATCAATGACTAAACCTGTTGAAGGCTCAAATTATCCATCCGGTCAATATTTAATCGGATTTAGATATAAATTTTTTAGTTTGGATCGACTCGATCTAATCCAAATTATTGTTTATTAATTAAAAAATATTTTTAATTATAAAAATTTTTAAATATTTTTATATAATAAATCAAAATTTTGAACTAAATTCAAATAAAAAATCTCAAAAAAATTATAATCGCGGGTCCGGCCCAACCCGGACATGAATACCTCTATCAATGACCCAAATTGGAATAAAACAAATATCTCTCAAGAATTATACTGCAAATTTTCTTCTTTCTCCAACGTTTACCCCACGCCATGGAAAAAACTCAGCCTATAGGGAAACTTCTGTGAAGTGTACATGTCAACTCCGGCAGGTCAAGTCAACAAAAGAGTGATGAAGTCTTTCTTTTGTTTTAAGCCGTTGATCATTTTATGATCTCTCGTGCTGAAGTTGACACACGCAAATAGCATTGATGGCCGGTGATTGGTCGGATTCAACCGTAATGAAGGGGCGGGAAAGAGAAAAGGAAAGCGATGAGAGAAGAAAAAAAGAAAAAATAAATAAATAAAAAAAAGAAAGAAAGAAAAATAAAAGAATTTTTTGTTTTTATTTTTCAAAAATAATTCGTGCCTATGTTATGTAAATAGGTTTATATTAAAAATGGATGTCATTGATGAAAAATAAAAAGCATTATTAGTTCCTTTATTTCATGAAACAAAAATTTTTATTGGTTGTGAAATTTTAAAATATCTCAAGTATTTAAAGGACAAAATAATGAATTATTATTTTCATAATTATAATTTAATGAAATGATATTTATAAAATTATTATTATTATTTAATTGCAGGAGTAATTAGGGATGACAACGGGTCGAATCTTTGTTTTTTTTTTTTATAATATCCGAATTTGAATCTCTAAATTTGCTTTAAAATTATCCACATTAAATTTCAATCCAAATCTAAATCCGAATTAAATAACATTATCCGTAAAATATCTGAATCCGCTAAATATCCAAATTCAATAAGTAAAAAAAATTAAATATAAATATAAAATCAAATATAAATTAATTTTAAATTCAAATAAATGGATAATAGATTCGGATATCCGAATCCGAATTTTATCCAAATTTTTAATATCCAAATTCTTAAAAAATAAATCAAATAATTATAAATATATGAATTCACACTATTCGTTCCGTCCAAAAAAGCAACAGAGAAAAAGGAGAACTTGACTATTACAACAATCTGGGTTTGAGTCAAAGTAACGAATTTTAATTTTCTTTAAAAATAGATGAAAAACAAAAGCTTGAACGAATTCAACTATAATTAATTGTCTAAAAAATCCATAAAATTAAAGATAAAGATCCAAAAAAACTTTAAAAAATCATGAAAAAAGCAGAAGATAATAAAAAAAAAAGGTACAGAATCTGATTTGATAATGATATAGAACACAATCCTCCAAAGCCAAAAGAAATTAAAGAAATAGAAGAAGAATAAATATATAAAAAAAAATTAAAAAAATAGATGAATGTGATAATCTAGATTAAAGTATTTAAATAGTCCTTGTACTATAATCAAAAATATTTTGATGCAAAAAAATAAAATTGGTAACAGTGTTAATGAAAAACCGTTTAAATACTGAGCGACCATATGAAACTAAAAGAATAGATGACTTGAAAAAATGATGACATGTCTATTTTTTTGTTTAGGTAGAATTTAGAAACTGACAGAATAGATGACTTTGAAAAAAAATGATGACATGTTTTTACGGGTAAGGGAGATATTTGGGGTAAAACAATTATGTTTTTTCTAAATTTCACTCAAGTAAAAAAAAATTGACACGTCATTTTTTTTTTTTTTCAAGTCATATTTTCTATCAATTTCACATGTTCATGTCAGCATTTAAATGGTTTCCCATTAACACTGTTATCAATTTTACTTATTTGCACCAATTTCAAACGTACATGGATTAAATTACTCACTTCTATAATACAAAGACTAAAATACACTTTTAACTTTAGTACAAGGACTGTTTAAGTACTTAACCTGATAATCTAACCTTAGAAGACTTGAAGAAAAAACTTCTAAATAGAAAAATAAAAATGGAGAAAGATTAGACATTTATTTTCTATTGAAACTTCACTTTAAAAATTTTGTTATATTTTATTTGCTTTTTAAAGAAATTTACCTTTTCAATTAGTATTATGATGATTATTTCAATTTCATTACTATAAAAATACTAAAATTACTTCATTCTATTATAATTTGATTACCTTGAAAACATTTTTTTAACAATATTTGATTTGTTCCCCTTTAATCAAGTTTGGGGAAATTGAATGGCTTGAAATCTTCAAATTAGTGAACACTACAATCCGGTGTGATTTAAGTAACTTAAGCAAATTCAATTCCTTTTCATTCTTTTGGTTGCTTATTACTATTTTAATTTAGATTATTATTATTCTATACACTTGCAGTGGAGTCAGTTCCACAAGCAACATTAGTAGGGTGACACATACTCCTTATAATATAATTAAAAAAATAAAAAATTTAATTTAAAAAATAAATGAAACATGTGATAATTTTTTAATTTCGCCTGTGAAATTAAAAATTTCAATGTCAATATATTAAATACGAACTCTTCTAATTTTTCTCACTTTAGTAACATCTAGCTATTCTAATTTTGCTTGTCTATATGCAGTGATTAAAAACCGGATCGGCCGGTCGGACCGGTTGAATCGAGAATCGGTGGTCAGTCCAGTCCGGTAGACATATAAGAACCGGATTTTTATCGAACCACTAAAGAACCGGTAAAAAACTGGATTGAACCGGTAAAAAAATGAATTTATATGTATTTTTTTTTTCAAAATTTTATTTGTAATTAATAAAATTTGAACTTTTAACCTCTTAGTATTAAATTAAAAACCATACCAATAAGTCAAATTGGACCGAGAACTAAGGTATAATCGATTCATTGTCTATATGTTGCCTTAAAAAAGAACTTAACATATAAAGCAAAGGATGGTATCTCATAAAGTTTTTATGAATAAAGATGTAGCTTGATGCACCTAATTGCTCTATGGTGTAATTATTGTGTCTTTCTATGAGGTTCAACAATTTTACAATATCGAATTTATGACCTTCAAAAACTCAAGTTGTATTTGGTAATGGAGTAGTAAATTTTGGCTATAAAAAAATGGCTTAAATATAAAATTAACCTGTGTACATACTATTTTTTCCAACTTAAAGAGTTTTTGCTTTTTATTGAATACTTGTACTATAATTTCATCAAACAAATTAATACTTTACATTAAATAAATTTTGATTAAATATAATTTCATTAAATAAATGGATGATACGACTTTAACATCCAATGAGATCATGACATATGACAAAAAATATCACATCAGTGCTAGCCACGTCATTATTAAGAGAAAAAAATACAAATTCAAAAAGATATAAAAAAGTATAAAAATTCAAAAAAAAATTAAAATTTTCAAAAAAATTACAAAAAACTCAAAAAATTATAAAAATCAAAATAAAAAAGATAATTTTAAAAAAAATAAAAAAAGATCTTTTAAATTCACTTTTTCAAAAATCTGAAAAAATTTAAATATATAAAATTAAAAAAATAAAAAAAAAAATTTGCAAAGGTATTCTAAACTCAATATTTTGGAAATTTTTTATTTTTTAACTTTATTCTGATTTTTTTTAACTTTTTGAATTAAAGTTTTTTTAAAATAAAATATTTATTTTTTATAAAATTAAAAAATTATATATTTTTTAAACTTTTCTTAAAAATATAAAATTAAAATTAAAAAGAGAGAGCATATGGAGAGAGAGAGCGAAATGGGGAGAGAAAGGGAGGGGAGGCGCCAGGCTCCAGTGGGCTGGCCTCCCCCTCCCTTCTCTCCCCCTTTGCCATCTTTCTCTCCCGATTCCTCCTCCCCTTTTAGTTTGGAAGAAGCCAATCTTGCCAACCCTAGACCGATCGACCCTTTCGCTGCCCCTCTCATTTTTTGTGTCGTGTCTAAAGTTGACAGGTCTAGATTATATTTTTATACTTATATCCGAATATGTATCAGACACAAATATTGAATATAAATATTATAAAAAAATAAAAAATCCGGATAACATAATAAATAAATTACTTTACCAATCTAATTTCTCTTCTATGTTGATAAAATATCACAATAATTTCAAATTACCGGTTTAAGCACCTTGAAAGCCAGAGAAACACATAGAATCAATATACTAATGAAATCGATAGATAGGGCTGATTGATGAATATTATCATGGCGACCGACAAGAAAACATGGGAACAGAGAAAAGAGAAAAGGAAAGCTTGTTCCTTGCTTTGTCTTTGGAAGCTTGTTATTGCCTTATAGGCTTATTATATATAGTGGATTATAAAGGCTTAGTTGATGTAACAATCTGATTTTCTTTCCTCTCAAGGAGCGAGTTATTGCCAGGCCGAAAATATTTGTTTTAATTTCATGGGTAAGTCTCTAGGCTTGCATTTTCATGGTTTTATACCAGTTATTTATGTGATTTATCTGCATGATCACTATCATAACTGATTTATTTTGACAATAAAACCGTTAACATTTGATGTAATTATGTTCTTTGATAATTATGTTCAAATTCATCATTTATAGATTCGTTAATATGAGTATTTGTATTATGTTTTCGTATTATAATCGTATTTGAAATGTAATATATCTATATAAAATTTTAAAATATTAATAATTCGTATTATATAAATTTTAATATATTTATATATTAGTTTAGTGAATAATTTGTTTTTATTATAAATTCTTAATCATTGCAAATGGTCAATCTATCAGGTAATATAAATTCTTATTATTATATAGAAAGGAGAGGGTGGCAAATTAAGGCTACCATACACCTGTCAGGTCTGCTGCAGCTGTAGAGGTGGCTATTATAGTCAACATGCAGTTTTTCAAACTCGATAATTTATGGATTTATGTCATATTTATTTATATTATAATTATATTTAATGTGTTTTATATTTATATAAATTTTATTGTATTAATAATTTATATTATATAAATTTTGATATATTCATATATTTATATCGTGTTTATATTTTTTTTCGTATCATGTCATAATTTGTATATATTTTATTATTTTTTTATACTATACTTGTATCGTATTTAATATTATCAATCCAATTTAAAATTTTCAGAAAAAGAAAGCTGAAGATTAAAACAGGTAATATATCATATTTTATCTTAATGGAAATTGGAAAGCTCAAGAAACGTGTTCATAACAATAAACTATGGTATCCATAACAATTATAATACCAAAACCATCAGAAGAAGAAATCAGAAATATAATCTGTGATTTGTTTCAGACCAATTATTTATTATTTTCTTTTGATGTTGCAAGGGATGGTAAACATAGTACTATCGTTTGAAATCTGAAGACAAAGATAATAAGATATTCATTATATTAAATTTATTCATTATCTGAATAACATAAATATTCATTATCTTGAAAAGTATTATTCCCTTTGAATTTATTTTTCCAAGAAATTGAGGTGAAAAATCAGCTGGCAAATGTATGAAAGTATGAGGTGGCAGTCTTTCTCTACCCAATTTCTGAAGTCAGTAATTAACTCATGACTTTAGAAGTTTCAATGTTGCTTTGTCTTTTCCAGGAAACCTGCCAATAGCTTCAAGTCTATAGACATAATTGGACCAAACTTCCTGGTTCTTGAAGTGGGCTCAAGTATGTTTTTCTTTCTACTTTCTTTTTTCCTTCACTTTAACTTTTTAAAAATTCCATACTATGAGTATAGTTAATAGGTTGTGAATTCAGACATTTAAAAAAAAAAAAAAAATCTAACAATTCTAATTAAGATATCTTGATCTATCAATTGACTGCTGATGTACAAAATTTTTTCTTATGTTATTTCGACTTTTTATTTTTAAAAAGATATTCAGATTTGCTAATGGGTCGAGTAGCCCGCCCAACCCTACAGGCTCGGCCTGTACTGGATCAGGCCTGGGCAAGAATATTTATGATCCGATTCAACCCGATCTAGATCACTGTTCACATATTAAATAATATTATTTTTTAAAATTTAATTATAAAAAATATTAATAAAAAAAAATTTAAATAGGATGAACAGTAAATCCTGATCTGCGGACCGGCCCGGGTCTGTCCAGGGTCGGGCTTGGGTAGAAATAAAAAAAATTAGGGCCGCGTTCGGCCCATGAGCAAGTCTATATCCGACACATATTCGAATATGATTATGAGGTACGATCTTTCAAATATATTAAAAAAAAAACTTTAAAAATATTAAGTATACTCGTATTTGAAATATACCCATTTTTGATACTCGCCCATAACATAGATTTGTCCTCATTAGGCCTCATTGGATGCCCGATTGCATCCGTTTCGGTGCGGTTGGAGCATTTTTTTGCCCCAATCATACCGATATAGGTGTTTGGATAACAGGGGTCAGCATTCCACTGGAGCTCTTATGCTCCGGTGGAAATAAAGCCCTCCGGTAGGAGGGCCTTTTCTCAAAATAACCTTTATGGTTATTTTTTATTTTATATATAATAAATATATAATAAAATTTATTATTATATAATAAATATATTTTATATAATAATTTAATAAATATATAAATTTTATTTTTATAAAATTAATAGGAATTGATTGAAAATGAGTAATAAAAAATAAATACAAAAATATTATTTGATATATTTTTATAATTTTTATTAATAAAATTATTATTTGACATAAATATAATTTTAATTATTTATTAATTTTATAAATATCAAATAAACTAAAAATTTTATTATATATACACATTTTAATCTAATGTCTTTGATGGTCATTTTATCCTTTCACTACAATAAATCTTACCATCACTGCTGCTTTTGAATCCAAATACATATCCACCATTGATTTTAATCTCACCGCATAATACTCAATCTCACTTATACAATAATTAATTTCATCTCGATCGTTATTTTTAATTTTATCAGAACCAATCTCCCTACCTTATATTTACTGCTAAGGTTGGGGTTTGCAGAAACTAGCTAGTTTTTAGTACTATGCTCTCCTAGTGAAAGCTAGAGAGGGCCCAAAAGGCCTTGAGGGAAATAAAGATCGGAGATGATTTCAAGGACCAGCCTAGTTTACTGGAAGCTTTAGGCCAATGATATATGCAATTCAGTTCTTTTAGGTCTTCAAACTCAAAGAAGGGACTTCTGCTTCAAAAAACAAGGCTGAGAGAGAGTGGGGAATATCAAAGTCACAAACTCGTAAAACTTATTATTTAGCAAAGTAATCTTTGCATTTAGCATTGCTTTTGGCACAGCTTTTGAGGTCAAAAGCAGTTTTTCACCGCAAACGCAATGCTAAATAGATAAAAAATTTTGGCTTATGCTGTTGAAACCATGATTTGAAAAGTCAAACCAAAAAGTCAAAAAATATAGCTTTTGGGTTTTAAAAGCTGGCTTTTGGATAAAATGACTTTATTATCCTCACATCTCTATACTTTTATTATTTTAAACATATCTTTTTTTGACATTTCAATTTTCTACAACACTTTTTCACAGCAATACTAAACATTTATAAAAATTTAAACCACACTTTTTCACCATACTTTATAAACACACTTTTTTCAACTCAAGCTTTTTTCAACCCAAATTTTTTCCAACAGCAATGCTAAACTACGCCAAAGTAGACAGTAGGGCACAGCACACTTTCAAAAACAAAAACAAAAACCCGAGCTAGCCAAGACTCTTCAACAGCCAATGAAGGGTGATAAAGAGTCCTAAACATTACTAGAATCTCACAAACATAACTATAGGATAACGTAGAAATGATAATCGTAGTAGCAATTAGACCCTTCTATTAGTAATGAAAACCCATAGACTGATTGTTAATTATTCTGATTTCTAGGCTATTGATTTGGATCCAACGTCTTGGCTTTTTGGCTCACTCAACGCAGCAGCGATACATGAAATACATCTCCATAGGACGTCCACACTCAGCACAAACAACCCTCTCTGCAATTCCGCCACTGATTCCTGGAAGTATAAGGCGGGTGCAGTGATGATCGTCGGTAATCCCTTCCAAGTGCTTGCGGAGTGCTGGAATAAATCCCATTTGTCTAGCGAGATCTTCCCATTGTTCAAAACTTTGTATGCTACTTAGAACTTTGTCTCCCTTGGCTCTCACCATTTCAGTTGATCCAAAAAAGAATACTGCCCATCCATGTTCACTTCCATCATAGCCAAGTATTGTCATGACTTCCTGCTTTATAACATCAATTTCGTTGGTCTTGCCATGTTGGGTTTTCGAGAACAACATGCTCTCTAACCGGTTCCAAAAGAACCAGACACTGGCATCTTGCCAGGCGTGACTAAGCTGCTTCTCATTGATTAAACCGGAAATCTTTTTCACCCGCTCCTTGGCGTTGTTTTTTCCAACATAAACCATCTCTAAGCCAATCTCAAGAGTCTGTGCAACACTTTTTGTTGCGGAAGTGAAACTTTGAATCCATTCAATTTCTTCACCACCATATAAACATATGACTTTCTGTTGTCTCATCTGATAATTAGAGCAAGGCAAAAGCAAGGCATAATCAGAAAGTGAATGAATTAAGCATATTGAGAATCAAGACATAGATTTGCATGCTTGCAAAACAACATTCTCAATGTTAAATATGTTTTGGTGTGTGTTTCTATCTGCAAGACAGCTAGTATTAAAGGCTATGTTATTCTGATTTTTCATTTTTCTTGAAGTATTCGTGTCAACGCATATCTGAATATGAGTACGAGGATATGATCCTCTAAATACATAAAAATCTTGAAAAAAATTGAATATACTCGTATCTGACACTCACACCCGAATCCAAGTAACATAGATTAAAAGTATGTGAGAGGATGTACCCAAGTCGATAAGTTTGCTTCGAGCCCATCAACAAGTAGCTCAATCGTCCAAGCCTCAGTTTTCCACAGACTTTCTTCTCTCTCAGAGCTGAATGGGAAGGCTGTATTTCCCCATATCCACAACATGTTGAGTGCATTTGGGCATGTCACCTTTCCTTGTGGATCCAGTGTCACCACAATCGGCTTCTTCACGAAACGCCATACCTCCCTGGTGTATCTAATTACTGCTGGTTCACTAATGGAAGGGTGGTTCACAGTATACCACGGCATAATTGATTGCAGGCTCAAAAATTTTTGCTGATAACTATCATTCCAAGCTGATCTGTCCACAATTGGGAGCCATACGATTTCATAGTTAAGCTCAGATGTTACCCTTTCATATTTGTACAGAACCTCAAGAACCTGAATCTCGTCATGGGAGATATCAAGATCTGAAATGAGCAGTAACACATGCTTTCTTCTCAGTACATCCATATGAACCTGTTAATATTTTGTACCAGCAGAGAAAATATGCTGTTAGTACATGATCCAATCAATTTAAAACAGGGTTAGAACTTGGAACATGAAATTGATCCTTGGAAACAGACCTTGGTCTTATCTGGACCTAAGAGAGAATGAGGATCTTCCTTGCCGAGAGAGAAATTTTTTATGAGAATCTTCAAGTTGTCCATTTGAGGTGTTTCAATACTATGCTTTAGGCTGTCATAAGCTTCTGCCTGCTTCTTCTCATCTGCATCCCATTATGATCTTTGTCAACCCTTTGATCAGTAAGTAATTCTATACTTTGTTACTTGGACACGGATATGTTCAATTTTTTCCAAGATTTCTATTTATTTGGAAGGTCCTTAAAGATCATATCCCCCTACCCATGACCCATGTTCGGATATGCGTCGGACATGGATGTCGGACATGAATATTTCAAGAAAAATGAAGAGTTGGAGCAATATAGATTATATATATAGATCTTTATCTATTAAACTTCTCAAAAAGTTAAATTTTAGTTTGCATTAGTACTTGGTTATCACCGAGGACTCACCAATATGCTGATAACAAAGACGTAATAGCTTTTGAAGGTGTTCATGTATGCTACTGACTTTATGCGCCAAGCTTGATAGTTCCCATGCTTCCATGGTCGATGCAATGAACCTAAAATCAACGAAAAATGATTGATTACTGGTAAATTTATTTATCATATTGGGTCATTGAGCACGTAAGAATTAAGGCTCTCACTCGTGTCTCAAGCCTACAAGGCTTGTAATCTTCGCATTGGCAAGCCACAACGCTCCGAATGGTCCAGTAGGCAGCTGTGGGGATATGAGCCATGGCGATAGACATTGGTGGCACATCGCTCAAAATATACTGAGGAGGTAGCTCAGTGAACTCGACAATGCACTTGGTTACATCTATCATTGCCTTGATGAGTTTGTTAAGTGCATCAAAGTGGGGTTTCAGCGTTTGGGAATGCTCTAAAATGTCTGGCAGTTGCTTGAGGAGAGCCACAGATTTGGCAAGTGAGTTCGTAGTGCAGAGCTGAACAATCAGCCAAAACTCCCCAAAATTCACAGCAAAAGCTGCTAAGGTTAGCACCACTTTTGCATCCCATGAATAGTTTGAAAGTGTGTTGAGCAGCACCATTGTTGTTGAATGAGCATCTCCTCCACCTGAGCACTTGCATGATATATACAAAATACATTAATTTATACACAATTATATATATATATATATATATATATATCCTCCTTCTCCCTTCTCATCAACTTTACATCAAGACTTCAATGATAAAACAAGAGAATTCAATATCCAATGTCCCCAAAGACTTGATAATTTTTCACACGACATGAAAAAACAATTAAAACATAATATAATACGAAAAAATAACATGAATACGACAAGATCTACTGTTTGTTTATCACCATTGAAAAAGAAAAGATAGGGTATATATATATATATACATATATATATATATATATATATGTATGTGTATTAATATCATGGCAATGCAGCCAAATAACCTCGCAGGAGATTTTGTGTACGATGTAAGCCAATGCATCAAGCATGCCATCGATAGCAGCCGGGCTGGTCCTATCATCGAAGGCATCCATGTGTCCTGGTCCACCCTACAAGACAAAGAATCAAAGCATCTGTCAGGGATCGAAATACCAGAAACTATTTTCAAAAGACATGCATGTATACATGAAATCATAGCCGATCGAGTCGGGAATATTACATTCAGAGCATGATCAATGTTAGGAGTTATATGACGCAAAACGTTGTCAATGATTTGGAGGATGGGTTTGGCATCAACTAAACGACCATCAGGGGCATGAGTTGACTGAATTTGCTTCATCATTGCATTGTCATCAGATGCTGAGAACATTCGGCGCTCACTCCTGGCCAGTTGCTGTCATTTAGAAGGCTGCAGTGAGTGTGAGATGGGGGTTGCCATCGTTTGAAAATGTTGGATTTATGCTTACAACAAGGGAATAATAAGTATTTTGATGTGTGGTTTGTTTAATAAGCATTGTGAGGTTTATATAGTGATGGGAAAATGGAATAAAGCTGGATTGGATTAATTTGTACCTTGCTTGCAAGAGGAGTCTTAAGAAAAGCTACATTAGGATAAGGATAACATAAATGTAGCCTCGGGTGGCCCCAAGCTTCTTTCTCTGCACAGTTGATAAAATTATAGAAATTTGTCAAATGGCAGTCGTAAAACACGAATACCACACGTTTAATAAATATAAAATAAAATAAAATAAAAAATATGATATAATATAATATATTTAAATATAATTAATATAATATATTTAATATATATCATATTTATATTTAAAATTTTAATTTATTTAATAATATTTTGTTTTTTTTTATTTACACAGCTGCATATAAAAAAAATGAAACAACATAAAATTATCAAACTTAATTTTCCAGTCAAAAGGAAAAATTCTTTGAAGATTAAGATGTTAAAGTGAGTTTAATTTCACTTTCGTGACATCACCAAGCCTATGTCATTTACAGTACTTAACCTGCTAATTTATGTAGTATATGAGACTTGACCATTTTAGATATAATATAAAAAAAATAATTAGAATATAATATAATATAAAAAAATATAAACACGAAATTAATATATAAATGTGTCAAAATTTATATAACACGAATTATTAACATATTAAAATTTATATAAATGTATAATATTTTAAATATAATTATAACACATAAAAATATAAAAATACAACACGAATACATAGATTATCGGTGAAAGTAAAAAAAATTCACATTATTTACTTCTCAAACAGTAATTTCCCAGTACTTCTGGTTAGCTAAAGATATTTTAATTAATTTAATATAATTCCTGCAGCAGGAAAAATCATGGAGCACATGGGAATGATTGATGATTCCTTAATTGTATTGTTTAATATGATAATATAATTATAAATTAATCAATAAGCCTTCTTTGCAATTAAAACTATATACAGGAATTGATGCCAATTTTAAGTTTTATATTTTCAAAAGTTGTTGTTTTATTTTATTTTTAATTTATTGAAAATTTAAAACATTTAAAACATGTTTGATTATTGTGTTTTTGTTGCACTAATTTAATAATAAAAGTACTTAAAGTTAAAGTGGATGGGAGCTTGAATAAATAGAGTGGTAAGATTTCAAATTTCTATCTTTGCCAATTTTTTATGGGTTTATATTTGATACATTGATAGTGTATATATTTATATATTGTCAATAAATCAGATGATACTCTCTTATTAAAAATTTTTAAAAATAAATACAGATAACTTTATTTTTAATGAGGTGTCATCATCTAATTCATTAACAGTGTATAAATTTATACACTGTTAATGTATCAAATATAAATTTTTTTATTATAGTAAAATACAAATAAATTTATTTTTTATTTTGAAAACAAATTAAAACAAAGCTACCGAAAACATTTTTGTTATAAATTAAAAAAAAAAGTGAAAATAAAAAATAAAAATAAAAAACACAAAGCAATTTTTTAAATATATTTTTAAAATGATACTCAAAATATTTATATAATTTATAATTTAATTTAAAATATTTTTATTAGCCCAACATTGACTTAAATAACACAATGACTGAACCGTTTAATTCGAAATTCAGAATCTTGAACAAATTATTATCCAATTAGATTCCAATAACTATGTTTTGGACCTTAGATTCACTATAATTATAAATAGTTTAAAATGCATGGTAAAAGAATTCAAGGATAAAATTAGCAAAAAATTATTTATACTATTAATAAAATGGCTGATTGAGTTTGGTATTATTGAGTCATCAACTCAGTTGATGAAATGACACAAAATCTAAATTATAATTATAATAAATCTATAAAATTTAAATATATTTTAATTAAATATATTCACACATGAAATAAAATTATCCAATACTTTCATAATTAAGTAACTTCTTTCCTTTTACTTTTTTTTTTTTTTTCTTTTTTCACCTAGTGATGAATATGTCAAAATCTAGTGTAAAAAAAAATGTCTCCAATGGGTTGAAATTGATATAAAGGTTTCTAAATTGTACCTTAAACAATGATTTTGGTATGGAGACAACAATCCGTTCCATTGCTTTTCATTTTCTTCTATTTTGTTTTTTATACATTGACCATAAATTTTTTTTTAATTTCACAAACGAATTACTTTTTTTTTACATGTCCCATTTCTCTTTTTTTAATTAATTTTTTATTTTTTATTATATTATAAAAATATGTGTCATCCAATTAATCTTATTTGTGAAATTTAATAATTTAATTATTAGTGAATGTGATAATTTCTCAATCGTTTTTTTAGATAATTATTATCACTTACAAATAGTAGGCCCAAAAAGTTATATCATTGGTGGAAAAAGGCATAGAATTCAACCAAAAAATAATTTCATAAACAACAAAAGGCCCAAAAGTTTCTAGCATTATTGGTCCATGAAAAAATTATCAGTTACAAAAGAAGGCCCAGAAGATTTCATCAATGTTGGGCCAATCAGATGAGTCAGTTCCGAGAGAGCAGAGCTCGACAAGCCCTGCAATATATATTAATGGAAAGTGAGAGTATCTTCCATCTTCAAGCACGCTCTGCTTCTTCTGCATTCTATTCTTCCTTTAACAATCTTAAGCTCCCTAACTTCAATCTTCTTCTCACGGATAACTCTCTATTCTTCAGGATGGAGGTACCCTATTCTTTACTTTCTCTCTCTTCTCTTTACTTTTTGTGCTTAATAACAAATTTTCTTTCTGGTTTTTATTTATTAATTTATTTTTTATCTTTCTGATTATGGGGAAGTGGGTTTTTTCTCTCTCTTTTTGTTTTTTTTTTTGTTTTTTTGGGTTTCTTTACTTAAATTTTGGTTTTGGGTTTTCAAGAAATGATGAATTTGTAGACTTTTTGGTAAAGTTTAAAGATTTTAGAAAAAAAAAAAAGAAAGAAAAGGAATGAATTTTACAATATTATACTATGTCTTTGGATTTGTTTGAAAGCTGTGTTGACCATGGATTCTGTGGAAGGTTAATGAGGAAGGGACAGTTTCTGAGAATTGCAGGAGTGATTATCAGTGAATTATAAAGAAAACCTTGTTAGAGAGCCTAAAGATCTATGCTTGTATTGTGTATTTAGAAATGAAAGCCACATACTTCTTGCATTTGAGTAGTGGAATTGTTTGAATTGTTGAACTGGAACATTTTTTGACTTATATTAGTATAGTAGGTTCAATTGGGTTTTTTTCATTTTTTTTTCTTCTCTTTTTTGATGTATTTTTGGATATTCATAATCTGGGACTTGAAACAACACATTATACAATTTGATGGTTGTTGTTGCGAACTTGCCAGAAGTTGGTGATGTCAAATTCTGGATGTAATATGGGTGCAAAAGGCATCATTTGAGGTAGTTCCTGGTACAGGGTCCAGTATGTCAAGTAGTGTGGGGATGCTATGTTCTGCTGGCATTTTGGGGCTCATTGTACCATCTTTAGTGATAATATAACATGTCCGTGGACCTTGGACCCACGAACTCAGCCCGTGGCTGCCCCTGATATAGAGGCCATCGGACTTGCATGATGTCTACTCCAATTATATCTTGTTCAACTTCTCTGTCAGAGGTTGCTTTGTTATTTTGTGACCTTAAGAATAGCATTTGTTATGGCCATAGGTGTTTTGATTCAGTGGCAATAATGTAGGAGCAGTTGTTCAGTGTAGAATTCAGTGGTTTTATTTCAGTATTTCTTTTTCTTTCTAGTGAGGCAGTTTTCTCTTTGTAATTTGAGAGACCAGTTTTGTTGTTTTGTTTTGTTCGATTCAATAGTGATTTTGTGCTAAACATTTCTCATGATGATTTGTAGTGCTTCTGGAGTGGAAGTGGGATCAACAAGAACAAACAAATGGTGGAGAATCTGCAGCATTATGGAGTGATTTCATCCAAGAAGGTTGCTGAAGTAATGGAGACTGTTGATAGAGCATTATTTGTACCAGATGGGACCCCAGCTTTTGTTGATAGTCCCATGGCAATAGGTTACAATGCCACCATTTCTGCACCTCATATGCATGCTACCTGCCTTCAGTTATTGGAGGAAAATTTGCAGCCTGGCATGCACGCTTTAGATGTTGGCTCAGGTCTCTTTGCACTCCAAAATTTTCCACTCCATCATGTCTTATCTGCGCTTCTTCAAATTCTTTCTTATGTACAACTCTTTTGGAATGGTGGAATATCAATTGTGCTACACTTGTTCTCTTGGGGTTAATCCCACTTTGTCGATGGTCATCGAGAAAGGGTCAAATTATACGAGTTGATGGCTGCATCTAATCGTCCTGCATTTAGGAAGAGTTTTTGTAAAACCATCTGCAATCCAATCTCAAGTGATTTATGACTTTATGGCTAAAATAGTTTGGTTGAGCGGGGAGATGGGATTGTGGGGAGAAAATGGAAGGAGTTATAAACTTTCAAAGTGTCTAAAAGTTTTTTGGATCATTATCTTAGTACTTTTGGCATAATTTGGTCATTGCATGCAGTCTAAATATCAACTGGAAAAATATTCCTTTTTTTTTTGTTTTGTTGTGGAAGGCATATTTTAATTTCGGTTATGCATTTGTTCTGTAGGAACTGGGTACTTGACCGCTTGCTTTGCAATAATGGTTGGACCGCAGGGTCGTGCTATTGGTGTGGAACATATTCCTGAATTGGTTGCATCTTCCATAAACAATATTGAAAAAAGTGCTGCAGCTCCATTATTGAAAGAAGGTTCTCTTTCAGTGCATGCTGGCGGTATGTAATCATTGGAACTTGCTATATTGAAATATAATGGCTCTAAATCATAAACCAAATTCTCAGTTGAGTCAGTGCATCTCTTGGGATTGAAACGAGTCGGTTGTCTGAGTCGAACTTTTCATAAAGAACTAATATACCTCTAGATGATTATAACTTTTCATGGACTTCACTCTTTTGGGTTTTGGAGGATATTTTTCCTTAGAATACCTCTTATTGTTAGGGACAAATTTGATCATCTAAATCTATTTGAGACTCAATGTTTTGTTGAATGTTTATGACCTATGTTACTTTGATTTGGGGCTGGGGGTGAGTGTTTGACACAGACACAAGTATGTTCAATTTTTTTTTTTAAAGTTTTTTCATATATTTGGAGGATCATATCCCCATACCCTTATCCGAATATGTGTCGGACATGGGTGTTGGACACGGGTGCATCAAGGAAAATGAAAAGTCGGAATAACATAGTTTTATGACTGATGCTTTGATTATGTACATTGTCATAGATGGAAGAGAAGGTTGGCCCGAATGTGCACCCTATGATGCTATACATGTTGGGGCAGCAGCACCGGAAATACCTCAGCCCCTCGTTGATCAATTGAAGCCGGGTGGCAGAATGGTGATTCCCGTAGGAAACATATTCCAAGATTTGAAAGTTGTGGACAAAAATTTGGATGGTTCAATTAGCATTAGAAGTGAGACTTCTGTTCGATATGTTCCTTTGACCAGTCGCGATGCTCAGTTGAGGGGTTATTGAGTTTGTTCGAAAGGCTATTATTGTTTCCAAGGGCTGCTCGTTCTTGGATCCAGTATTGTACAGAATATAAATATTTCATTTTCCAGACTTGCTCCTTTGTATAGATGGTTCGATTTTCCTATGTTTGGACTGGTTAAAGTACTTCAATAATATTTGTACTATAGTTAAAAGTGTATTTTAATTTATATACGTTTGAAATTGATGTAAAAAAGTAAAATTGGTAACAATTTTAATGAAAACCGTCTAAATGTTGACATAAACATATGAAACTGACAAAAAAATTATTTGAAATAAAAAAATGAAGATGTGTCAAATTTGAATTTAAAAAAGTATAATTTTTTTTATCCAAATTTTTCATTTGCCTGTAAAAATATGTTATTATTTTTTTTTCGAAGTAATATATTTTGTTAGTTTTTATATTTCACTTCAGGAAAAAAATTTGAAACATCATATTTTTTTTACAAGTTATATATTCTGTCAATTTCATATGTCCATATCAACATTTAGACGATTTTCTATAAGCACTGTTACCAATTTTACTTCTTTACACCAATTTTAAATGTACAAGAATTAAATTACTCACTTCTATAGTATAGAGATTAAAATGCACTTTTAATTATAGTACAGAGACTACCTAGATACTTTAACCGTTTGGACTTGAAACATAATGAAATGCAAGGTAGAGTTAAAATATTCTGTGTCCAAAAAGCAGTCCATCTTTTTTCTGCAGGAGTTAAATATTTGTATTCAGTATCTGTATCGATATATATTCGAATATCGGTATGGATATGATGCTTCAAATATATATAAAAAATTTTTAAAAATTAAACATATTCATGTGTCATATTCATATCTGACATTCACCCGAATTCGAATAATATTTATCCAAAGAAAGAATGGGCAAGAGCCCGGCTATGCGTAATGATTTACTCCCGTCTCTCTATTAAATGATCTTTCTCAGGACTGAAAGTATCGAATGCTCTTACTCTCCAATCTATTAAATGATCTTTCTCAGGACTGAAAGTATCGAATGCTCTTACTCTCCAAAGAATAGAAAAAGAGTCTTACCTTTCTCATACGCTCTGGCGAGATAGGATTGATTCCATCTAAAAAGAGAACTTTGGAAATGCCATCTATTTACTCGACTCACTCAAAGCCAGGTTCTTACTGGGCTAGGCATCGTACTAAGTTTACCCGCACATTAGTGAAAGTGGAACTAGATTTTGATCTCTTTTCAGATCATATAATAAGATACCTTTTCATATCCTCTAACCCAATCCAACTTAGACACAAAGGGTGCCAGCCATAGGCTAAGTACCCCAATGCTGGTCATCAGGTGGAGCCTGTGCTGGTCATCAGGTGGAGCCTGTGCCTATCTATGGTTCACTTCTCCCTGAACTTTGCTACGTACATTGTGCCTGCTTTTCAACTGGTCACTTGAAAACATACCTAGGGTCCTTAATGAAGAAAAGTATTGAACACTCCAACCAAGGATTTAAATAACGATTTAAATAACAACCAAGGATTTAAATAACGAACGCAACGATTTAAATAACGAACGCAACGTTATTTGCGGTTTCGACTCTCTTCATCGTTGATATTTACGATCAATATTTATCGCAATGGACTGCGATAATATTCATTACGTCCACAACTATAATAAACGCAACGCGATCGAAAAAATATCCACAATCGCAATTTAAATCTCTAACCACAAGGAATGAAATTAAAACCTTTGAAACAAGTTACTTTAAATGATGGCTTCATAAATCTGGATAAAATATTCCATACAGATATTGTGCAAAAATTCGGAACTAAAATTTAATCTTAAGAAAAGGAAAAGAAAAAAGAAAAAAAGTTAATCAAGGAGGGAAAAAGACAAAAGAAAAGGAAAAGCCAACAGCAGCAGATAATGTATCTAAATCATCTCAACTCAAAAGAAGCTTCGCCTTGGTTTTTGCTCAGCAACATTTACTCTTATTGCTCTTCCATCCAGACTCTGCAATAGTAGGAGACACATGTAAGATGCTTATAAACTTGGAAACCTGGATAGCAGATATCTTTCTTTGCAATATCATCATAGCTAAAAGTTATATTACTCGGATTCGGGTGTGAGTGTCAAATACAGGTATGTATCCGACACGGGTATGTTCAATTTTTTTCAAGATTTTCATGTATTTGGAGAGTCTTTAGAGTATCATATCCCCATACTCATGTCTAGATATGCGTCCGACAGACACGGGTGTCGAACACAGGTATTTCAAAAAAAATGAAAAGTCGGAGCAGCATAAGCTAAAAGAAATCTATTTCGGACAAGGGCTGGTGAGCACATGCATTCAGTACTGCTTCTCGCTGTATGGAAAATTATGTTCATCAACTTTCTAGCAAAAAAAGTAAAAAAAAAAAAAACACTCTAATAATACCTGTCCATCGAGAGCAGCAATGGCATCATTCAATTCAGTCTCTGAGGACATAGTCACAAAACCGAAACCACGTGAACGGCCTGTCTCCCTGTCAAAGACTACGCGAGCGTCCACTACTTTACCATGTTCACTGAAAACCTGCTCCAATCGAGCATTATCCACATCCCATGGAAGGTTACCCACATAGATTCTAAAAGCAGGTTCATAAACACGAGGGGGTCGTTCAAAACGTGATCCTCTAGGAGAAGCCTTATTAACGGTCAAGAGCCTTCCATTTAGGTCCTGTTTAAAACACAGAAGCAACAATGACTAAGCACAAGCACCTAATACAAACTTCAGAGCACATTAATGCACAGATAAAAGAAAAATGGAGAACACTTGAGATCAATGTATACCAAGTATCTCATACTTTCATGAAACAATCTCCTATGACATAGAAAGAAAGTGAAAGAGCAGTCACACACATTATAGATAGATTAAGTTGTTCGAGTAAAAAAATAAGCTAAAAACAAACAAAAGTTTTTTAGTCAAAATATACCTTTGATATCATAGAGAAAAGCTATGTTACTCGGATTCGGGTGTGAGTGTCGGACAAGGGTGTTCAATTTTTTTCTAAGATTTTCATGTATTTGGAGAATCCTTGGAGGATTATATTCCCATACCCATGTATGAATATATGTCAGACATGAGTGTCGAACACGGGTACTTCAAGAAAAATGAAGAGTCGGAGCAACATAGGAGAAAAGTACTTAATAAATACACGAGCTAGGCATACAAGAGATAAACAAAGTTGCCCTAGCATTTATCTTAATTTCTATTGACAGTTAAAGGTAAGTTGATGAAAGTTGTAACTGAAAATCAGTTTCTTTTTTCTTAAATTAAACGCAAAATACCATGTATAGAAAAGGGCTAGTCATGGCTAAGTCGAAACAGTTAAATTGGTTCTTGCAAGCATCTATTAGTGGCTACAAATCAAACAAGTACTAACAAAATTTTCACACCTTATGAGGATTATGGCACACAAACAACAGATATCTCTCAGAAAAGTAAAAACAACAAATGAATAACTTCTGGTTTTTCTACTGGATGTCAACATGTATATAAAATGCATGTTGACTGGAGCATTTGAAAGGTTAGAACGTCCAAATCGATACCATATATGGAAACAAACTGTGAAAATATGCGCCTTCACTTTATATTTATCTTCCTAAAGGGACAGTCTATATAAACCCTGTCTCTACTACCATCTGTCGAAAATTCGACCAAATCTAATGTCTAGTCAACCTGACATCAAAGGAATTATTGCAAGGAGAAAAAGTTCAGAAATCAGAGATCCAGCCTGAAATTATCATGATTAGCAACCTACAGAAAATTCACCATAAATAGAGAAGATAAAAGTCAATGCAAGTCAAAAGAATAGATAAAAATGAAGCAATCTGCCCTTCGAATTATAGTTTGTGCTTGCTTCAAGAGCATTCCTCTTGCATAGATAAAACATTTAAAGCATATAAAACCCACCATACCTATTTCTAAGTCGTCAATTTAACCAAACCAAGCAATATGACTCAACTATTAATGATAACTTCCCAACCACATATTGTAACATCCAATCTCATATCGGAAAACTCTGAGGATCCATTATGATATATATGTAGAGACTTAAATCCATACTTAGGAAGTGCTTTTGTGTCTCACGGTTTTGTCTCACAAAGACACCTCACAAGTATGGGTTTAAGTCATATATATATATATATATATATATATATATATATATATATATATATATAACTGATCCTCAAAGTTTTCCAATGTGGGATTAAGGTCTCACACATATAGAATTAACAAATAACTGAGGGGAAAGGAGAGCTTCCTCCATAAAAGTTTTCTTCATAATGCCGATTTAGATACATAACAAATTATATATCATACTTGTACATTCCAATTTCCTTATTTATTATCACAGATATTAGTCCAGCAATAGGAAAATCTGAGTAAAACAAGTAAAGGAAAAAAACTTACATAACCATTAAATAGTTCAGCACCCTTATCAGCTTCCTCAATGGAACTCATAGTTATGAAGCCAAAGCCACGACTTTGCTCAGTATCCCTATTGTAAATAACCTGCAACCAAAAACAAAAACAAACAAAATTTCAACAGTTTATGACCCAAAAACAAACAAGAGTTTCAAACAGTTTCAAAGCAGAAAACTTCTCTTAACCTCAGCAATTTCCACAGTTCCAGCTTTCTCAAAAAGCATAGCCAAACTTTGACTATCAACATCATAAGGCAGATTCCCAACAAACAATTTAGCTTCCTCAGAAGGTTCAGAATCCTCTTCTTCTGAACCACCAGCCTCTCCATCAGAAACTGCAACCTCACCTTCAGGTTCCCAATCAGACAAACTTGCTTCAGCCCCATCACTTTCTTCATTTTCCCATTTTGATTCTCCTTCTCCTTCTCCTTCTCCTTCTTCACTTTCAGTTTCTTCTTGGACTTGTTGCTCTTGTCCATCAATGGTTATGGTGGTGTCATTTTCTTCCTCTTGTTGAGCCCAATCTGAAGTCTGGGCCACAAAAGCAACTAGAGAAGGGAAATGGGTTTTTGTTTTGAGTGTTGAAAAGGTTGGAGAATGGGAAGATGAGAGGAAAAGCTTGATGGGTTTTGGAGGGAGTGAGAGAAGAGATGGAGCTTTGGAAGAAGCGGTGAAGAGTGAAGGGAGAGAAACAAGGCAAGATGAGTCTGCCAGGGATAAGGGTTTGGTTACAGTAGACATTTTTGTTGAAGAATTGAAAGGTAGATAGAGAGAAAGGAGAGGGTTTAAGAAGAGCAGAGGAGATGAAAGGATAAGGGGGGACAGATTGGGGAGGGGAGGAGAAGGTTTATAGAGGAACCTGTCAAACAGGGCCAATATGGTCCGCGTGGGGATGATTTACGGGCTTTTGGATGTTTCAGTTCAGGGCCATGATTTTTGTTAAAAATAAAAATTAATTTCTAATATTTTATGTACATAATAAAATAGATATTTTTCACAATTTTCATTCTTAAAGTTGTCTTTTTTCGTATATAAAGCTGTCATGTAGGATTAAGAAACAAGAAACATGGGACTGTCGAGAGAATGTGAATCTGAGATGAGAACCAAATTATAATGCTAGGGATAGTAAGTGTAGAACTGTGACGAGTCGGGTTACCGTCTGGTCCAAATTAGATCGATCTGGATAGAAATTTTTATAATTCAATCTGATTCGACTTGACTTGTCCAAATTAGATCGATCTAAATAGAAATTTTTGTAATTTGATTTGATCCGGCTTGACTTGGATTTATGAGTCCAACCAATGAACACCTCTAACAATAAGTAGTCATATAGGAATATTAAGTAAAGGCAGCTGTTAAAGGTGGTAGTTTTGCAGCAAGTAGTCCCTAGTTTTTTCCTCTGAATCTCTGGAGTATAGATAGAATTTGCAAGTATCTTTCCAGATTAATTTCTTTGATTATCACAGATTAACAAAGTCTAAGCCAAGAAAAACATCAATGAGCGAGTTCACTTAACACCAACAAAAGAAAAACTGATGTTTCATTGCCCTTGAAGGAAAACAGAAAGAAAAGCTTACATAATATTATATATTTATGACAGGGTTCAGACTTCAGATTGTAAAATCTAACTAAACCCGGACTTTTTTCCTAGAAAATTGGCCACCATACTTGGTTCAAGATACAGAGAAATCAAGTGGTTTCTGCTTCTGGTGGCAGCAGATTGGCAAAGCACTAAAGCTCAATAGACAAAAACTATTTCTTTTGAGTTGCAATCACCCTGAAGCTTGACTGTCAGAAGTCCATCTTTGGAATTGTATATGAAGTTCTCTTCTTTCTGGTTCACAGCACAAGCTTTTGGTTTCGTATTCGAATAAGCTCCGAAACGTCCACATCCTCGCATTCTAACCTTTATCTTACATTCTGATGAATTATTTTCAGAGTTCATAGCTTCAAGTGCTCCTCCTGAGTTGTACATGTCGAGCAATCCAATTGGAGCAAAGCGAAGATCCTCACCAAATGCCTGTTGGAGTCATATCTCATTAGTTTGAGTACTTTGTTTAAGATTAAACGCAGGCACTTTTCATGAAAAAAAGATGAAAAAAAAAGCTGTGGAGAAGTACTAACCCTGATGGGAGAAACAGTCAAGACTTCACATGTCAAATGCTCCAAAGCTACTTCAATTTTTGAATCCTTTAACATTGTCTTAAGGGAACCTACAATATATAAACTCTCAATGAAACTCACATTTGAAGCTATTTTAGATTTCAGGAACAGGAGCCATATAAGTCTAGCTTAATTGAATATGAGAGATTGTTATGCTCATTCTTTGGTGGGTGGGTTAGAATTAGAACCTATGTTACTTGGAATCGAATAAGTGTCGAATACGGGTATATGTCCGAATATGTGTTGGACACGGATACTTTAAGAAAAATGAAAAGTCCGAGTAACATAAGATAGAACACGCTTGATGAAACATGAAACAGAAATCCATGCAAAATATGGCAAGAGGGTCTTAAAAGGAGTACCTGAAAGGTATGCATATACTGCGCAATCTCCTCTCCAATTTTCACCTGCAACCTCTTCAAGTGCATCAACATCTACAGCACTGACAAACCCTGAGATGGGTGTTCCTGATCCGGGGACTGGCTCATAAATACTACCTCTAATTGGAGGCCAAACTCCAGCTCTTTGGCAGTTAAAAACACCTATAATCCCTGATAACTTGTTCAAGTTCCAAATCTTCAATAGGCTGCAAAAATGTCAGCAAAGACAAAGAGAAAACAATTGAAATTAAAGCCTAAAGGTAATATATTCTTGAAGATTGCAAGTAGGATTCTTTGCTGCAACTGCTCAAACCTTTTTCCATCTGCGACCGGATCATTGAATAAACAGTCCCGAGTGGGTCGGCCAGCATATCTAGCTCTAAGGATAGAGCCATCAGGCAACACTAGCTTCTTAATGATGTCAAAATTATGACTGCCTGGCTTGTCGCTGATCAAGGAGAGAAAATCCCAACATTATTTTCTTTAGATAAAAATATAGTAATATATGTGAGTAAGAGCTTAGCATTTAGTAGTAGTGGCACACCTTACATACACTGCAGAACCACTCAAGGCTCTTGCTGCGCCATGGAACTCTGCGGTAAAATGATCGCTCTGAAATGAAAAATACCATGTTGAATCAAGAACTCTAGGTTCTATCTATGTGTTAAAGCATTACAGATTTTCATATTCTTTGGACGGAATTGGCAATTTATATGCATATGCATGGATTGTTCATGGTTGTACGCTATGTTACTCCGATTTTTCATTTTCCCTTAAGTAACCGTATCCGGCGCATATTTAGACATGGGTACGGGGTACGATTCTCCAAATATATGGAAAAACTTAAAAAAAAATTGAACATATCCGTGTCGGACACATACCCGTATCCGACACTCACTCTCCAGTCCGAGTAACATAGATTGTATTGATGAAAGACGTTCATGCAAATGAGTAAGAACGTACATAGAACATGTCCCAATCAGGTACTACAATCTCTCCTAAAAGAAGAGAGTTAAAAGCAGCAGCAGCAACATGTAAAGTCTGAAATGTTGGCTCATTTGGCATGAAATCTTCAGTTGCTCTAGCAGCAGCAGCCTTCTTTGCACTGAAAAGTAACCAAAAAGTTTATTGGAAAACCAGATATATCCTTTTATTTTTTCCCAAATCATATTAAAATTTGTATAAAAAATTTGGCAAACCTGTATATGAAGTCAGTATTCATACTCATGGAGCAGATTAGGTTGTTGGCATTGAAGGTTTCCATAACAGATTCCTCAAGGGCTCCTAGGTATTGTCTAGTCAGTGAGACTCGACCGCCATAGCCAGCACCAAGGAGCTCTAACACATTCTGAACATCCACCTTGACTCCATCAACACCACAACTTGCTTGGTAGCTGTGATAATCCTTGTAAAAATTGAGAATTTTGGACGGATCAATTAGCCCAATTCCCTTTTTCTGCATGTTGTCCAGGGTTACACATATAATATGGGTCAGATTACCAGGGGACTGAACTACAGGTTGAATTTTGGGGTTGTATTTTTTCATCACTTCAGATTCTGGGAGCACTCCTCCCCAGTAGCCAACCATAGCGTGCCAAATGTATACATATCTGCATTATTTGTTTATTAATTCTTCTCAATTTAGTGTTACTGCTGTGAATAATAAGAACTATCTATAGCTTGTAGTAAAAAATAAAATAAAAACTCACTTCAGTCCATATTTCTGCTTGATAGTTTTGATAAAATCTCTGAGATTGTTTCCTGATTTATCCAAGCTTGAGCCCTTGAATTTTGCATTTTCCTCCAGATTAAGTAATCTAGCCAATTCCCTTCAATCAACAGATGGAATGAGTTAAGCTATGCAAAAACTACGTTATCCGGATTCGGGATAATTGTCGAATACGATATGTGTCCAACACAAATATTTTTTCATATATTTGGAAGATCATATCCGAATATATGTCAGACACAAATATTTTTAAAAAAAATGAAGAGTCCGGATAATATAGTGCACAAATGATAAGAATGTCTTACTCTGTTTTATTCTCCTCGTAGCTAGGAAAAAGATTTTGCCACCCTTCATCAATGGTCAAAAATTTTGGAGGACAACCACCCTTTGAGAAACTTCAGATAAAACCCAAAATAAATAAATAAATATAAGATTATGAATGAAGCATTGAAGCCAAATTAAAGTCCCAAGAATCATCTACTTGTTTTATTACTTTTCAAGTCCATCTTTTATTCCTTCTTGATCAACATTAGAGTAAAATGCATCCCAGGTGTTCCATCCAAACCAATCTATATGTTCAGGATGCTGTCAGGAAAAAAAAAAAGGCACAAATTTTCATCAATAAAGTTGGCAAACAAAAAACTTTTATGGAAAACAAGGATTATTGGTTCTTAACCTGCTTGTTCTCAATGTGGCTGAAGGTACCCTTATGCTTCTCCAATATCCTTCAAGCAATTGAAAACATCAGAAATCAACTATGGCTTGGAAACTTCATATTTGGTATTCAATAAACTTAGTATCCTGAGCTGACTCAATTCAAACATACTTGATAGAATTCCTCATGAGCTTAAATGGGTTGTCCCCCGGATTTATAAAAACTGGTTCTATTATCTTGGTGGTTTGAACATCAGGATCTCCTGAAGCAGTGGATAGTCAACAGATTTACGAGAACAGAATAAGAATGAAACTCACAAAGAAAAAAAGGAAGTGAGTTAGACAAAAAGAGAATTAACTTGAACAAAAAGACAAGTAACTTGGACAAAAAAAAACGAAGTGACTTAGACAAATCCTTTTTGTCGATAACCTCAGACCAATCAATCGAATATTGATTAATACGTAATCGATCGAACACTACTTCGAAACGTCAAGAGAGAAGTTCCTATTTTTCAATCTAATACAATACAATATTAAATTAAATTAAATAATATTAAATTGAATAATAGGAAACTCAAAATGAAAGTTTCTTTTTCGCACTCACTCTCCATCACATTGTCAGAACAAAAGTGTCATATGTATCGATATGGAAATATTTGATATGTGAAGACATATCCGACACATATATCTAATACATACTCGAACATGGATATATGTTTATGATCCTCCAAATATATGAAAAAATTTTAAAAAATTAAATATAGCCCTATTAGATAATCACATTCAAGTCCGGATAAGTAACTTTGTATTAAACTCAAAAATTAGATAAATAAAGGGGCAAGTTGACCGCTTTCAATGCAAAACTGTAGTTCATTGTCAGGTGTCCCTTGCAAAGTTGTCCGAAACTGTCCATCCAACACAGGTAGAATCAGAACATAGAAATTGTTCTCAGTATCTTGGATGTTAGTCATTTCTCTTGCTTCCAGGAGAAGCATTTGAGTTTCTTTAGGAATATCACCGCCCGATGTTCCAAAACATGGTATCATCCACCAGATTTTGAACCTGAAGAGACAAACCAACCTGTGCCCCCTGCAGTATCCATATACACATAAAAAATATTAGACTTAAACAATGACAAAATTAATTATTACTCAATAAGAAATGTAAGGTGAACCCGGGTTTAACACAAATTAGGGTGATAACGGTTCGATTTGATTCGGTTTAAAAAAAAAATTATAGTTGATGTGCAGTATTCTGTTTTTTTTTTTTTTTTTTTAAATCAAACCGAATAATATAAAAAACTAAACCAAATTCAATGGTTCGAATTGGTTCGGTTCATCGGTTTTTCAAATTTTAAAAAATATATTTTTTTAATAATATTTTTAAGTTTTTTCATTAATTTAAAAATAATTTTTTATTTTTATGTTATAAAAAATAAAAAAAAAATTTAAAAATTAAACAATAAAATTCGGTCCAATTCGAATAATTGCGATTTTTAAACTTATGAACCGAAAACTGAATCGAACCGAATAAACTTAATTATTATCCGAACCGATTCGAACCAAATTCAATAAAAACCGAACCAAACACTACGGTTCGAATCGTTTTCGATTTTCTCGGTTTTTTTTCAACCCTAAGCTCAATTAGTTCATACAGTCACTCTTAAGAAGTGGTATTTAATTGAATCGAACCGAATAAACTTAATTATTATCCGAACCGATTCGAACCAAATTCAATAAAAACCGAACCAAACACTACGGTTCGAATCGTTTTCGATTTTCTCGGTTTTTTTCAACCCTAAGCTCAATTAGTTCATACAGTCACTCTTAAGAAGTGGTATTTAGCAGGTTTGAGGTTCGAATATCAGTATCTATAACTCGTATCTCCAGAGTGGGCCTCTTTGGTATCAAAAAAAAAAAAAAAAGAAATGTAAGATAAAACGGTGTATGAAGTTATGGTTGTGATGCTTTGAGCTTTTTTTTTTAACAGCCAAGCTATATGAAAATTGAAAACCAACAACAGCAAAGAAGAAAGTACAAGAACAGCAGACACGTACTGGAGAACACCGAGATTGAAAACATGACGAGAACTTGAACTGGTTGCAGTGGCTCCAATGAAAACTGAACCATCTTTTACCGGTGTAACCATGATGTTGCCTGGAACGTCAGTTAAAAGAGCCCTTCCACGAACCATGAAGGAACCATCTTGGACACTTGGCTCAGCCGTGATCATAACCTCTTTGTCACTTCCCATGTTTTTGCTTAAGTTTGTTTCACTTTTTTTGGATGAAATGCTAAAATTGTTGCAGATATTGCATGTTCAGATGGGGCCGTACATTATATAGTATCCCAGTTAAACCAGGATGAGACGAAAAATGAACATGAATACAAGGAAAACCGCACCGAACAAGACATGTTCTCTAGATGTTACAAAGAAGAAACTTGGAGATTTTATTAAGAGAGAAATTCAAGACTGGCTGACAGACTGAGACTGTGGAATTTGTGAGCTAGCCATGAACTCGAAATAAAAAATACTAAGGAGAAAACGTGTCTACCTTCCTTCTAGGCCACAGCGGATGGCCATGGAGCTATACGTGGCTGCAACCAACGAAATTCGATCTAAAGAGGCGGCAAATTGAGCTAAGGAACTTGTCACTCCTTCTTCCACAATCCAGATGCCACTGCTAACTTTTATTCGAGAGAAGATTGTATGAAACGCTCTTCCATTCAAATCATACAACGTAATCAATTTTTTTTAAAAAGTCAACTATTTATTACACATTACATGTGATAATTAAATAAAAAATATTTATTTCAGCAATTCATACATGAAATGTGTAATAAGTAATGACTTTTTCTAAAAAACTGATTACGTAACATGATTTGAATGAAAAAAATATATGCTGACGTGGAGTAACAGTTTCATACAATCGTTTCTCTTATCTCATTTTACTTGTTTCTTTTTAACCAAGAAAAAAAAAATTATCTCTCTTTTCTTACCATGTGCTAATTTTTGAATTAATAACTTAACTTTCAAATTACTTAAAAACTATATTATTCAGACTCCGAGTGAGTATGTATGTTTGACATGTATATTCAAAAAAATTTAAGCTTTTACATGTATTTGGAGGATCATACCCGTATATCCATATCCGAATATATATCAAACACGTGTATTTTAAAAAAAATAAAATATCCAGGCAACATAGCTTAGAACGTCATATTTATTTTCTTCTGCTATCTGGTGCAAAGATTAGGGTATATAATTAGCACTTTGAATAAAGCTGGATCAAATTCACATCCCTAATATTCATACAGTAAATCATTCTGTTTGAAAGAATCAGAGCAGGCTTCTCCAATGCAAAACTTAAAAAGATAACTGTCAATAATTCCGTTCTCAGCATTGTAGATGAATTCCTCTTCCTTCATGTCTAGTCTACCATACAAGACCTTGGTTTTGAGCTTGAGTAGGCTCCAAATCTGCCGCAGCCTCGTCCTTTGATTTTTATTGCACATCCTGAAAGATTCATATTGCCATCCATAGCTTCTACTGTTCCTCCTGAATTATTCCTGTCAAGCATTCCTATGGGAGCAAAGACAATATGCTGATAAAAAACCTGTTTGACGTGGTTTCAATGAAGATTCATTAGCTTTGATGCTTATGTTGGTCTAATGCACTCAAAAGAGTATACTTATTTAATCCTTGTAATAAAAATATCAATTGTAAAGTATAACAATAAGCAAGAGTCGAGTTCACAAGAATTGGGTTTTAGTTTAAAAATTATTAGTCTAAAACTTAATTTCAAAGAAAACAAAATAAAAGGGGAGGATTTTAAAATCAGTTTAAACTAAAGACTTATAATAAATAAATAAATAAAAAAAAAACAAGCAAATAAGAAGTAATCAAATATGAAAAAAATATGGTTAAGGTTTCATTCTCCACCACAAGACTTTGGGATTCGGCTCATGCTCAAATAGAGATAATGTATAGTTTAATCAACAAGTTAAATATACAACGCAGCGGAATAAAATAAAACAAAGAGACATCGAATCCCTCCATGGATCTGCCTATGAATTCAAAACGATCAAGCTGTCAAGAACAAATAACAATCAAAATCTCATACCTCTGTAATGGAGATTGCCAAAACCACATCATAGATTCTTGATGTTCTTGCTCTTGTACACAATGCTAGCTTGTCGAAGACCAAAGTCGTCCAATTGTCCGACCTCTAACGGTAATCCACACAGGTGATCTGAAAGCCTTTACAAGGTTGAGATTATATTTTGCCAAGACGATGCTAGTGGGTTATGAGAAACCTTCCTCCTCGAACTCTAGTTAGCCGAAAAGAAGCATGCAAGAAGAAAATTGATTCCTTCTCCTATTTTCTCTATGAGCCGATTCTCACAGGAAGATGAGAGAATGCGGCTACTAGGGTTTTTCTTCCTTAGGGGAGGCGGCAACAACATAAGGCATATATATATATTATCAGGTTTAGTGTATGCCAACTCTTGGACTTATTGCACTAAAGCCCTTATACATATATTATTAAATATTCACAATTAGCCCACAACACTTAATGAATATTTAATCTGGCCCAATGTCATTTTAATTTTAATAATCACCTTTTGGGTGTGACCCATTAGGCCCTTAACATGTTGGCAATAAATATAATAAATTCAATTAAGAATTTCTTCTTTATATTTATAGATCATGAGCGGCATCTAGCAATGCATCATGACCACCCAAATGCCAAGAGAGTCATCAAGCTTCGACTAGCTTTTCGTGTACAATATGTCTGTGTAATTCGATCCCTTCATCAAATATCCCAGGATAGGAAAGAGCATGGTTCAGTGTCTACTCTTAACCCATTCCATATTAGATCTGGAGCTTTATATTAACTCCTTAAGTATTGCCTTGGCCAAGGACTTCAATAAGTTAATATAAGCCAGATACATGTGAGATATGTACCCTTAATCACTTGGGATGATGAATCCTCTCTGGACCACTCATTCATCTTTGTATACTTCATGTCATATCCAATAACACCCTACTTTAAGCATCCTCGTGATTGGGACCTGTTCGTGATGAAATCTAAGTATGACAGTTCACACACAAGATGACCTGGTGTCACAAGTCAAATGATTACTTACACTATTGACACATGAGAGTATTTACCATAGACACTTGAGTGAAATACCAAATGAAACTCTAATAGCGGGTCATGTTCAGTGAACTTGTTCAACTAACAAGCACCCATATGTTATCCCCAAGTATCTCTATACTTTCAACCTATGATATCAGTTGCATGCATCAAGTGCATGAAGGCTTAACATATGCCATGTCTTTGAGCATTGTCAATGCCCTATCTTGACAATACAATGACCAGGAACAGTTTAGAAACACGACATTGATGCATAAGGATCCTCATAATTGTAACACCTTACAATTCCTTTGCAATGCCATTGTGTCTCATGGGCTTTATCTTCACAAGTCATTTATAACAATTATAGCAATACTTATGGATAAAGAAATACCTCAATTATAATTAATAAACTATAATGTGCAATACATGAATATATAAATAGTGTCTTACAAGCCCAAATAGATTGGCTTGTAGGGCTTACACCAACATAGACATCATTGAGAATCAATAATCAGATCTATCAACATCAATTAACTATCAAAATTATCAACCGTAGATAACAACAAGCTTTGTTACCCCAATCTTTCCTTAGTTCATCGTTAAATAGAACAAGCTCTCTATTTAATCTCTAACCACTAGACAACCTAGAATAAGCTCTCTAGATTTAATGTAATAGCAGCTTTATGATGAGAAAGATAGGTTGATCTAGGCAACAAACACATAAGCTCATATTGTTTAACCTATGTTATGTTTCACTTTGCAATTAGCGAAAACTTGACCATAATCCTTAATCACAAATTGTCACTTATGAATAGGAAATCAAGACAATTACACGAATCAAGACTCCTAAACTAGCAATAGATAATTATCAAGATCTATCTAGTTCGTGACCTAAACAAATCAAGACAATATCATTAACAATTTTTATGGAAGAACATAATCAACTTTGATAGAAAACTAATGATAGATAAATCTGAAAATCAATTACAAAACATGTCTAGGGATTTGAAATCACCCTTAACCAAATAAAAGTTTAGTCTTGCATAGGTATAGTTAACATATAAACATGAATATTCAAAAGAAACTAAGAAGAAGAATAAAATAAAGCTAAGAGAAGAAGAATAAGAAAAAGAAGATTGATAAATAATCAATAGCATGTCATAGTTAGTGGCTCAAAAGATGGTATTTATAGAGCTTTCAAGTTTTGAAAACCCTTTCTTGTTGATCAAGGAAGCTAGGAGTCAAATGAGTGCAAAATAGGCAAGATTTTCGAGTTTGGCGGTTTTTCCTGGTTTTGAGGATAGTAGGGTATGCACCGTGGCGCCAAGTACACTGATTTGCATGTTTTTACTCGCTGACGTCGGTTTCGCGACTGCTGCACTATCTTGCACTTTATCGGCTGATTTGGATAACCATCCGTTGTCCGATTTAGGCGTTAAACTATCGTTGGAAAGGTATTCAAGTCGGCTTCAAAAGTCAAGAAAGAAGTTTCTTCAAATAATGACTTTAACATAATGATTTCCTTGCAACAAGCTCTGGAGGTCAGATCTGCTTGATCTCTAGCACAAAGAATTTGATTTTTTTGACTCCCAAGTCTTCTTTCATCTTATGATTGTGACTTTATAAGCTCTTTATCATCATAATTGACATATTTTGACTTCATCTCTTCCAAAATACCTATAATTCATAAAAATATGATAATTTGTCAAGGAACTTAAGAATTAAAGCACAAAGTATAAGGAAATAATACATGAAAATGTATGCAATTACGCACTTATCAAATTTCCCCACACTTAGTCTTTTGCTAATCCTCGAGCAAAATCAAATAAAAACAAAATAAGAAAACCTAATCTAATCCACTTTCAATAAAAATGAGAGATAATCATTAAACAAGTCTTATAACTAATCACTAACTTAAAGAGTTTCACAAGGAATCATACTTGATAGTAAAGGTTTTGAGTTAAGCTAACATTAACATAATATATCTCAATCAAAATAGTGCATATTCAAACTTAATTTCAACTTCTCACATGGGATACTCTCATGATTTTCACTCTTTAAAGTAGTGGTAAAGTGTTTACACTCAGTCAATCTCATGAAAATAGTTCTACCATATGCTTGCTTGTTCACCTATTCTTCACTACTTAGATCATGCAACTTCATGAATCAAGAGGTCTTTATTCAAGGTTGTAATGGGCCAAGGGGTTGTAATGTGGTTAAAGAATAAAAGGATAAAAATATCACGAAGGTTCCAAAGATTTCATAGAGTTTAGAGACATAATAAAATTATACCAATAAAACTTCTCAAAACTCACAAAATAACATAGGCTAAATATTCATGTTGAGCATTTGCTTCATTCTAACCAACTTTGTAACATATTTTTCTTTAACCAAAAGTTCAAGAGATTATTCAAAAAAAAAAATTTCAATATGGGAATGTATTTGACAATGATCCATTTCTTTTTCTCTTGATTTTTTTTCACACTTATCTTTTGTTTCCAACCCAAATTTTCAATAAGTATCCCTTGTTTTGTAATATGTCTCAAAATATGTAATCCATCTTTAGAACAAGGGTAAGGATATAAGTACATTTAGGCTAGGGAAAAGATGTGGTTACCAAAGAAATAGCTTATTCAATGTAGGCTCAAATTGGCTCACTAGTGGGGATGTTCTCTTGGAACATCAATAATGGATGGCTGTTTGGCCCTGGTTATATTCCTAATGCCTCAATCATATTCATGTTTTTACATGCATCAATATAGTCTTAAATGGTTTAAAGCAAGTTCTAGAGAAACATGTTATTATGAGAGCACACAAGAAAGAAATTAGATTGATATGTATAATGCATCAATCATATAGGCTCAAAAATCACAAGGATGATTATACAAGTCAATATTAAGTCTAAAAATGCTTCTTTCTAAATCAACATATCATATTAACATTGGCTTATGAAAAATAGTGATATCAAGCTTAATTCTCATGAAAATCTTACCACTAATGATCAGTTTTAGACTTATTCAATTTATATCTCATCATACTAAGGAAAGTAACTAGAACACACTAAAAATAAACTAAAAACAAAACTAAACTAAAGGAAATCCTAAATTCTTCCCCCCACACTTAATTCTTACATTGTCCTCAATGTAATTCTATTATCCCCAAATATAAGAATCATGTGTAAAAGAAAAGAATTACTAATCAAATAAACTAAAGAAAAACAATAAAATATAAAATGATGGAGAGTAAGGAATAGCAAATCTGATTATAATATGTGCTCTCCATCTTTTTGGGTTGCCTTCCAAGAAGCGCTTGGTTTATTGTCCTTAGCCTGACTTAGATCCATGCCATCATTATTCAACATAATTCGGCTCATAGAGTGGCAATTCCTCGATATCTTGCATTGGAAAGTTCTCATAATACGGCTTCAATCTATGGCCGTTTACCTTGAATGCTTTACCTCTCTTTGAACTTTTGATTTCAACTACACCATGAGTAAATACATTAGTAAAAACAAAAGGTCCAACCCAACGAGAACGTAATTTACCTGGAAACAACTTAAGGCGTGAATGGAAAAGAATAACGTTTTGTCCAACAACAAAGTCCTTTCTTGATATCATCTTGTCATACGCCTTAGCCTTTTCCTTATAAATCCTAGAATTCTCATATGCATCATTCCTTATCTCCTCAAGTTCTTGTAACTGAAGTTTTCTTTGCTTACCTGCCTCATCCATCTCCATGTTGCATTGTTTGATAGCCCAATATGTTTTATGTTCTAATTCAACCGGAAGATGACAAGGCTTACCATAAACAAGTCGATAAGGAGACATACCAATGGGTGTTTTATATGCTGTCCTATAAGCCCAAAGTGCATAATCTAGACGTAAACTCCAATCCTTCCTATTTGGATTGACAGTTTTTTCAAGGATGGATTTTACCTCTCGATTTGACACTTCAGTTTGCCCACTAGTTTGAGGATGATAGGATGTGGAAACCTTATATGTGATGTTATATTTTCTTAAAAGTGCTTCCATGGACCTATTACAAAAGTGAGTACCTCGATCGCTGATTATGGCCTTTGGAGTTCCAAACCTTGCAAAAATGTTAGTCTTCACAAAATCTGAAACAACTTTAGAATCATTAGTCCGAGTGGCTTTTGCTTCCACCCATTTTGAAACATAATCAGCAGCAAGTAATATATAAAGATTACCAAAATAAGAAGGAAAAGGTCCTATGAAATCCATGCTCCATACATAAAAAATTTCAACAATTAATATGGGAGTTTGAGGCATTTGATTTCTAGCACCTAAGTTACCTGTTCTTTGGCACCTATCACATGACTTGCAAACGAGGTATGCATCTTTAAATAAGGTAGGCCAATAAAATCCACTATCAAGCACTTTCATGGCTGTTCTTTTGGGTCCAAAGTGCCCTCCACATGCATAAGAGTGATAAAAGGTCAGAATAGAATGAAATTCAGATTCAAGTACGCACTTTTTTATAATCTGATAAGAGCAATGCTTCCAAAGATAAGGCTCATCCCAAATGTAGTATTTGGCATCACTCTTAATCTTAATTCTTTGGGCACTTGTCAACTATTGAGGCAACTGCTTGGTGACTAAGTAATTAACAATATCAGCATACCAAGAGGTTGTTTTGCTTATGGAAAAGAGTTCTCATCCGAAAAGTTCTCATGTAATGGTAATGTATCCTCTTCATGAACTAATCGGCTAAGATGGTCTGCAACCAGGTTGTCCTTACCTCTCTTATCTATTATTTTTAATTCAAACTCCATCTAATCAACTTTGGTTTAGCCTCTTTCTTAGTGAGCAAGTACCTAAGGGCTGCATGGTCAGAAAATACAATTACTTTAGTACCAATTAAATAAGAACGAAATTTATCTAAAGCAAATACAACTGCCAAAAGTTCTTTTTCAGTAGTGTTATAATTTAATTGAGCATCATTAAGAGTTCGGGAGGCATAATATATGGCATGTGAGACTTTGCCAACCCGTTGGCCCAAAACAGCTCCAATGGCATAGTCACTAGCATCACACATAATTTCAAACGGTACATTCCAATCTGGTGGTTGCATGATAGGAGCTGATGTCAAGAGTCCCTTCAAAGTGTCAAACGCCTCTTTGCATTTATCATTAAAGTGGAAATCCACATCTTTTTGTAACAGCTTGCAAAGAGGTAGTGTTATCTTTGAGAAGTCTTCGAAATCGTCTATAGAAGCCTGCATGCCCAAGAAAAGAACGAACCTCTCTCACATTTGTGGAAGGGGGTAAAGAATGCATAATATCTATTTTAGATTTATCTACGTCTATTCCCTTAAAAGAAATAACATGGCCTAAAACTATTCCTTGTTCTACCATAAAATGACATTTTCCCCAATTCAATACAAGGTTAGTTTCCATGCATCTTTTAAATACAAGGGTAAGGTTCTCTAGACATCTATCACAAGAATCACCATAGACACTAAAATCATCTATGAAAACTTCTATGATATTCTCTAAATAATTTGAAAATATACTAACCATACACCTTTGGAATGTAGTTGGTGCATTGCAAAGACCAAATGGCATACACCTATAAGCAAAGGTACCAAAGGGACATGTGAAAGTGGTTTCCTCTTGGTCCTCCGGAGCAATTGCAATCTGGTTGTAACCTGAAAATCCAACAAGAAAACAATAATGAGAATGGCCAGCTAACCTTTCAAGCATTTGATCAATAAAAGGTAAAGGAAAGTGGTCTTTGTGAGTTGTTGAATTAAGTTTGCGATAGTCAATACAAACTCGCCACCCTGTTTGAATTCTAGTTGGAACAAGTTCATTCTCATTACTTTTAACAACAGTTACACCAGACTTTTTAGGAACTACTTGGACCGAGCTCACCCATTTTCTATCCGAGATAGGATAGATCACTCCAACATCTAGGAGCTTTAGTATCTCCTTTTTCACCACCTCCATCATAGGAGGATTTAATCTACGTTGTGCTTCTCTTGTTAGTTTGGACCCTTTCTCTAACAAAATCTGGTGCATGCACATAGATGGGCTTATTCCTTTGATATCGGCAATTGTCCAACCAATTGCTGTCTTATGCTCTCTAAGCACCTGGATAAGTCTCTTCTTGCAAAGGTGTGAGCTCTTTTGCAATGATGACCGGTAATGTATCCTTTTCATCCAAGAATACATATTTCAAATGATCCAATAATGGTTTCATTTCCAAAGTTGGTGCCTGCAAAATAGAAGGTAGAAGTTTCCAATCAGATATAGGCAAGTCAATATAAGAAACATCATACCTTTTATCAAAATATGGCAATACTTGTAGAGATTCAATTTCCTCTTTCACATGTTCACTTAAGGCTATTTCTTTTGCACAAACATAATTTAGATGGTTGTCCAAACTATTCACCATCTAACTCATAAATTTGCTGCATCAAAGAGTCAATTATGTCAATAGAAAAAATAGAATGCACATCACTAGGATATCTCATGGCCTTAAAAATGTTAAAACGAATTATTTCACCATCAAATTCCATAGTGAGGGTTCCATCATGCACATCTATTTTAGTCCTAGCTGTTTTTAAGAATAGTCTCCCTAATAGAATGGGTGTTGGATTAGAAGACCTCTCATCTTCCATCTCAAGAACATAGAAATCAGTAGGAAAAACAAACTCATTAACTTGCACTAGGACATCTTCTATAACTCCTCTAGGATATGTGTTAGAACGGTCAGCAAGTTGTATTATAACACCGGTTTCCTCTAATTGTCCTAGATTCAATGAAGCATAAATTGAATATGGCATGACATTAATAGATGCTCCTAGATCTAGCATAGCACGCTCAAACCTGGTGTTTCCTATCTTACAAGGAATGGTGAACATACCTGGATCCTTGCATTTAGGTGTGAGTTCCTTTTGAAGAACAGCTAACACATTCTCCCCCACACTTACCTTTTCATTCCCTTTCAACTTCCGTTTAAAAGTGCACAACTCTTTTAAAAATTTGGCATACCTTGGCACTTGCTTGATAGCATCTAGTAAAGGAATGTTCATCTCTACTTTCCGAAAGGTTTCCAAAATTTCCTTCTCTTGCTCCTCATTCTTGGATTTTGATAACCTACTAGGAAAAGGTGGAGGAGTTATATAAGAATCAAAAATGGTTTAGAAGTTACCTTTTGTAGTGGCTCATTAGGATGTGAAGATGATGCCATGGTGTTTTCCTCTCTTTGAGCACTATCCTTTTATGGTGTCTCAAGCTGTTTTCCACTTCTTAAGGTTACGGCATTGGCATTTTCTCTAGGATTCACTATGGTTTGGAAAGGTAACTTTTCGGAAACCCTTGCTTGGTTTTGACTGATTGTTGTTGCCATTTGTCCAATTTGAGTCTCTATTTGGCTCAACCTGGTTGTCATTTGTCTGTTTATATCCTTTATTTCCTGTTGAATTGCCTTTATGTCCTATTGAATTTGAATTTGATTAGTACAGAGGGCTTTAACAAGATCTTCAAGTGAAGTACCTAAATTTTGAGTGGGTGGCACTTGTTGTCGGGTTTGATATGGTTGTTGAACCATTTGTTGATAACCCGATTGTCTATTATCAAATGGTGGAGGAGCAGCTTGTGATTGGTTTCCTCCATAATTGAAGTTTGGATGATCCCTCCATCCTGGATTGTAAGTGTTAGAGTAGGGATCATACTTTCTTAGTTGACCTGGAAATCCACCCATAGCATTAACATGTTCATTTGGATCATCTTGAAGTGGTGGACACTTATCAGTTTGGTGCCCCATATTTGAACATATACCACAAGCCTTAATTTGTTGTATCTGACCTACAGCTATTTGTTGCACAAGAGAAGTCAGTTGTGAAATTTGTTGTACAAGGGATGATGTACGTACCTTATTTACTTTCTGTGGTTGTGGTGGTAGTTCATCTCTTATGTTGAACTGTTGTGAGTTGGCTGCCATGTTGGAGATGAGAAGTCTAGCAGCTTCGGGAGTTTTATCAACTAGTGCTCCCCCATTTGCTGCATCTATCATGCGTCTCTCCATGGGCAAGAGACCTTCATAGAAATATTGGATGAGCAGTTGTTCACTTATCTGATAGTGTAGACATGATGCAGAAAGTTTCTTGAACCTCTCCCAATATTCATACAAGGACTCTCCGTTGTATTGCCGAATCCCATATATTTCCTTTCTAATGTTGGCAGCCTTAGATGCTGGGAAATATCTTTTCAAAAATGGTTTCTTTATCCCATTCCATGTAGTGATAGTCCCGGATGGTAGGTAGTAGAGCCATTCTTTTGCCGAATCAGCTAGAGAGAATGGGAATGCTCTTAACTTTATTTGCTCTTCCGTGATTCTGGTTGGTCTCATGCTAGAAGATACTACATGGAACTCCTTGAGGTGTTTATTTGGATCCTCTCCTGCAAAACCATGAAATATTGGAAGAAGATGAATCAGTCCAGATTTTAATTCAAATGCTACCTCAAGAGTAGGATACTCTATGCAAAATGGTTGTTGATCCAAGTCTGGAGTGGCTAGCTCCTTAAAAGTTCGGTTGTTTGATGCCATCTCTCCTTGCTCCTCTAGGATAGTTTGGATCAACTCTTCATTTGTTCTTTGGTGGACGGCTATGAATTCCCGAATTCTCCTAAGTCCGAAGTAAGGTTTTTCTTCTTCTTTGGGAGAGTGAGACATTCACTGAAAAAGAAAACAAAAAAATAAACTAATTAAAATAGAAAATAAGAATAAACCAAATAACTAATAAACTAAAGAAATCAATCCCCGGCAACGGTGCCAAAAACTTAATGCACTCAAAAGAGTATATCTTATTTAATCCTTGCACTAAAAATATCAATTGTAAAGTATAGCAATAAGCAAGGGTCGAGTCCACAGGGATTGGGTTTTAGTTTAAGAATTATTAGTCTAAAACTTAATTTCAAAGAAAACAAAATAAAAAAGGAGGTTTTTAAAATCAGTTTAAACTAAAGACTTATAATCAAAGAAGAAAGCAAGTAAATAAGAAGTAATCAAATATGAGAAAAATATGGTTAAGGTTTCATTCTCCACCACTAGACATCATTGAGAATCAATAATCAAATCTATCAACATCAATTAACTATCAAAATTATCAACCGTAGATAACAACAAACTCTGTTACCCCAATCTTTCCTTAGTTCGTCATTAAATAGAACAAGCTCTCTGTTTAATCTCTAACCACTAGACAACCTAGAATAAAGCTCTCTAGATTTAATGTAATGGCAGCTTTATGAAAAGAAAGATAGGTTGATCTAGGCAACAAACACATAAGCTCAGATTGTTTAACCTATGTTATATTCCACTTTGCAATTAGCGAAAACTTGACCATAATCATTAATCACAAATTGCCACTTATGAATAGGAAATCAAGACAATTATACGGATCAAGACTCATAAACTAGCAATAGATAATTATCAAGATCTATCTAGTTCACGATCTAAACAAATCAAGACAATATCATGAACAATTTTTATGAAAGAACATAATCAACTTTGATAGAAAACTAATTATAGATAAATCTGAAAATCAATTACAAAACATGTCTAAGGCTTTGAAATCACCCTTAACCAAATAAAAGTTTAGCCTTGCATAGGCATAGTTAACATAAACATGAATATTCAAAAGAAACTAAGAAGAAAAATAAAATAAAACTACGAGAAGAAAAATAAAAAGAAGAAGATTGATAAATAATCAATAGCATGTCATAGTTGGTGGCTCAAAAGATGGTATTTATAGAGTTTTCAAGTATTGGAAACCCTTTCTTGCTGATCAAGGAAGCTAGGAGTCAAAGGAGTGCAAAATAGGCAAGATTTTTTAGTTTTGTGGTTTTTCCCGGTTTTGAGGATAGTAGGGTCGGCACCACGGCGCCAAGTACACTAATTTGCACGTTTTTACTCGCTGACGTAGGTTTCGTGACTACTGCACTGTCTTGCACTTCGTTGGCTAATTTGGATGACCATCCTTTGTTCGATTTAGACGTGTAAACTATAGTTGGAAAGGTATTCAAGTCAGCTTCAAAATTCAAGAAAGACGTTTCTTCAAATAATGACTTTAACATAATGATTTCCTTACAACAAGCTCCGAAGGTCAGATCTGTCTGATCATCTAACACTAAGAATTTGATCTTTTTGACTCCCAAGTCTTCTTCCATCTTATGATTGTGACTTTATAAGCTCTTTATCATCATAATTGACATATTTTAACTTCATCTCTTCCAAAATACCTATAATTCATATAAAATATAATAATTTGTCAAGGAACTTAAGAATTAAAGCATAAAGTATAAGGAAATAATACATGAAAAAGTTTGCAATTATGCACTTATTATGGTCCGACCCTTCATTTTTTTTAAGTACCCGACATCCGTGTCTGAACATATTTGGACATGAGTATTGGGATATGATCTTCTAATGACCCTCCAAATACATGAAAATCTTGAAAAAAAAAATTGAACATACTCGTGTGGGATACATATCCGTGTTCGACACTCACATCCGACTCTAAGTAACATAGTTTGATGCACAAGAGTACGTATCACCAGAAACAGAAAGTGCTTGATTAACTAACCCTAATTGGAGAGATGGTTTATGTTTCACATTTAAGAATGGCCAATGACACTTTAATATTTCCATTCTTTGGCAATCTGGAGAGAGATCCTGCAATTGAAGAAAAAAAAAAGGTTAATACATAGAGAAATGTTAATTTCAGATTTAGTCTTCTCAGTCAAGTTGATGGAGCCAAAAGTAACATAAATTGAAGGCATAAACTGCACAATCTCCATTCCAATTTCCCCCTGCTACCTCTTCAATGAACTCAACATCAAAGGACTCATGCATGTTGCCTGAAATGGATGAATGTGTGCTTGTCATGTCTTTAGTTGCTTGTGTCAATGGCCAACTTCCTGCTCCTTGGCAGTTTAAAACACCTATAACTCCAGATAACTTATTCAAGTTCCATATCTTGATAAGACTCCAAAAGAGTTCATAACTGTGAAAAAAAAAGTTTGTAAGAGGTTATAAGGTTTTTTTTCCCCTTCGTACAATAAGATATTTACCTTTTCCTAATGTTGCCTTGATTTTTATTTTTTTTAAGTATTCGTGTTGGAAATCCATGTCCGACGTATATTCGAACATAGGTATGAGAATATGATCCTCTAAAAATCCTCTAAATACATAAAAATCTTAAAAAATATTGAACATACCTGTATCGAACACATACCTATATCCGACACTCACACTTGAATCCGAGTAACATAGCCTTTTCCCATCCATGACCGGATCTTTTAATAAACAGTAACGAGTAGGACAGCCAGCATGTAGGGATGGCAAAACCGATCCGATCCGAATGGAGAGATTTTTTTTTTTTTTTTTGAACAATAGAGGCAGAGCGGGGTGGTGCGATTTTTTTTTTTTGAAAGGCGGGGATAGAGCAGTTTTGGTAATTGCCTGCTCCGCACTGCCTCGCCCCGAATACTAAAATTACAATTTTACCCTTAAATATTTAATTTTTAAAAAGTTAATAAATAATATAATTAAACTTATTATTTTTTAAAAAAAATATTTAAATCTAATACTTTATTTTTTTTCTCTTCCTAGATTAGAAACCTATTTATATTGAATTTATATTTAAATTTTTTTACAATGTTTTATTATTTGAAAAAAAAATAAAAATAATTAATAAATATCGAATGGGGCAGGATGTTATGAATGTAATCAACATCCATGGAGGTGATAGTAGTATTAAAATTTTAACATTCACGACGAGACAGGACAGAACAATCCTATGGCAGGACGGGAGCGGATATTGCAAAACCCGCTCCCGTCCCACTCCATTACAATCCCTACCGACATGTCTAGCTCTTGGTATAGACCCATCAGGCAAAACCAGCCTTCTCAGATAATGTCTCTTAGATTCTGTACATTATCAGGTGACTGAACTGGGTAAACAATCCTCGGATTGTACTTTTTAATTGTTTCAGATGAGGGGAGCACACCTCACCAGTAGCCAGTTAAAGCATGCCAGAGTCCAGACATAGACATACCTTCATAATGTGTAGTTTTAATACTTGAAAAGACAACATAAATCTCTTAAGTTAAAGAACTGAAAAGTTTTGACATCTGAATGGATTCAGTTGATTGAATAATTATTAGTATTTTATTAAATATTAAAGTTCGAGTTTCATCAATAATTTTACTTGATGATAATTTTTAAATATCATTATTAGTTCTCTTTGAAGCTTGTAGCATATTTTGACTCTAAACCTCATTTCACCAAAACTTTTTTCGAAAAAAGAAAAAATTGATGTCCAGATTTGAAACCTTACCAATCATTTATGCTCAACAGACACATTTTATAAGCATGAATGATAACAATAAACAATCATCGATCTTAATTTTTTGTCACATATAGTTTTTAATTTTCGTTTCTTGGGGAAATGCAAGCACTATATTAATTTTATCCAATCATCGCTTTTAGCTTATGGATTTCAAATAGAAGGGAAGAAGAGAAAAGAAATGTTCATGCCAATGAAGTTTCCTGCACAAAAGGCATTTTCCTCTCAAGATTTTTTTATATATATATTTGAGATTATCATAGTTTGATCTAGGGGTGATAACAGTTCGGATTGATTTGATTTTGAAAAAAAATTACGGTTAATATGAAGTATTTTGATTTTTTTAAAAACCGAACCCGAACCGTATAGAATCAAAAACCGAACCGAATTCCAGTAGTTTGGATTGGTTCGGTTCATCGATTTTTAAAATTTTAAAAAGCTATTTTTATTATAGTATTTTTAAGTTTTTTTTCACTAATTTAAAAATAAAATATTTATTTTTATATTATAAAAAAAAAGTAATTAAAAAACCAATTAAAAATAAAATTTGATTCGGTTTTAATAATTGTGATTTTTAACTTATGAACCAACTACTAAATCGAACCGAATTTTCAATTTCTTAGTTTTTTTTCTCAACCCTATTTTGATGCCTAATCACTCTAACACTCTACCAACAGACCTACAGCTGTAGACTTCCTCGCAAGATTTGTTTAGAAATGTAGTTAATTTTTTAACAATTAGTTAATTCTTTTCCTTTTCATTTATTTCAAAATTCATTTCAGGAAAACTTTTGGCCCCACAACTGATAATTTTTCAGAAAAGATGCAATTATTATTTTTGTATGAAAGAGCATGCAGTCATGGATATAGAAGGAGGTTACATATGTTAGTATGTTAAGATGTGAAATTCAATTTATTGAATATCACATCTTAAAAACGATTGCATAAATCAATTGAGTTAAACTCAAATTCTAATATACTACTTTTTCCCTTAAAAATTTTGTTTTAACTTACTTGCTCCACCTGATATAACAATAATTCAATGATCAAATTAATTTATTTGTATCTTAGTTATCAATTTTTAATCTCAATCATGAATTTGATAGAATTCATTCTTGATTAAACATCATTTCAGAAAAATATAGAAAATTAAGATAAAAGAGGTGAAACAGGTAACATTAGTCACTCTTAAATATCAGTAGTTTATGGACAATCTAATTACAAGCAATAATATTCAATAAAACATAAAAAATAAAAAAAGCCCTCTTAAACTTCTGAGCATTGATCAGACAAGCTCATACTATATAATATCAGAAGCAAAAATAAACACACACAGAGAGAGGTCCCTTCCAAGTAATTGTTTTCAATATTGCTCTTACTCTTTATTTTTTTTTATGTACTCGTATTCGACATATATTCGAACATAGATACGGAGTTATGATCCTTTAAGGACCCTTCAAATACATAAAAAAAACTTTTAAAAAAAAATTGAACATACGCATGACGAATACATATTCGTATCCGACACTCACACCCAAATTCAAGTAACATAGATTGTTCGAGCAGGCTACCTCCAGCCATGAAGGTCATGAACATGATCCCTGCAAGGCTTCTTGCCATTTCTAAAAGGAGTATGGTTAACCTGAAGAACCAGGAAATTCCCACCAAACAAATCGTTCATATGAGCCTGGCCATTCTTCAGCCTCTTCAAAGCCTTCCCCCATGAAAGTTTAACTCTAGACAAAAACCTACTTCTCTTCCTCAGGAACCTTCTCAAGCCAGGAATTCGAAGCTTTGGCCGCTTCCTAATGCCCAACCTCCTCAGCCCCCCTGACCATTTCTTTGTCTTGTTCAAAAATATTGCTTTTTCTTCTTCAGCTTCATCAAACCAAACTTCATTCTTCAGCCTGTGATAAGAAAACTTGGGCACTGAACCCATTTCATAACTATATATTAATTGGATAATAATTAGCTAAATATAGGGTAGATGATAAGGCTGTGAAGGAGGAGAGTGGTGGGTTTGCTTTTCTTTTCCTTGGGATTTTGATGGTCTTAACCATTTCTTTTTTCTCTTCAATTTCAAACGAAAGGGACAATATTGGTTCTGAAACGAGTTGTGTGTAATAAAGGCAAACAGGGGAGCTGCAATTTTTTGGTAACGGTAGTTGCTGAGACAAGATAGGATACTAGGACTTTACATTTTCGTTAATAATAATGTTAGTAGCTGCTGCTGGTTAGTGTCCTTCTACTCTACGTTGTTGTCGCTGTTGAAATCTACGGCCGAATCCCTCGAAAGCCCACCTCAAAATTGGCTCCCTCTAAAACTATTGGCTTCTAAGTTAACCAAGACTAATGGAGAATGGATCCTTTGTTGAGAAAAAACTTAGAATAGATAACTCTAATTTTACCACTCAAAGAAGAAAGTTTAGATTTTAGGAAAACTCACAAATGCTCACACTTCACTCTAGACTACACTCTTTAGAGAAGAACTCCTTAGGAAAACTTAGAATTTTTATTGCTTATTGAAGCTTACTACTTGATGATTTACAAATGCAAGGGAGGGGGTATTTATACAATACCAAGACAAACACAAGCCACACAAATATAAAATCTAAATAAATTACAACCACCCATTGTTGTTTAATAACAACCACACATTTAAATCACACAACTACAACCACACATTAAACCACACAATTGCAACCACACATTGTTGTTTAATAACAACCACACATTTAAATCACACAACTACAACCACACATTAAACCACACAATTGCAACCACACATTGTTAGGCTTTTATTTTCCTTGGGCTGGTATTGGACAATTTAACACTCCCCCTCAATACCAGCTCTTCCTCTTTGCACCATGTTGAGTTGACGACGAAACATTTCAAATTTGTTGATACTCAAACCTTTTGTGAATAAATCTGTCATTTGATCATCTGTCTTGATCTGCTTCATCTCAATCTCTTCTTATAGAACCTTTTCTCTGATAAAGTGATAATGCACTTCTATATGTTTGGTTCTTGCGTGAAAGACTGGATTTTCTGCCAAACGAATTGCTGACTGGTTGTCGCAATACAACGGAACTGCATAATCTACTGGTTGATGTAGATCACTCATTAGTTGTATCAGCCACGTACACTCTTGAGCTGCCATTGCTGCTGCTCGATACTCAGCTTCGGTAGTTGACAATGATACCGTTGGTTGTCTCTTACTGCACCAAGAAATTGTTCCAGAACCAAGTTTAAACATGTACCCAGTTGTTGATCTCCTGGTGTCATGATCTCCTGCATAGTCAGCATCACAATAACCAACTAACTTACAGTCTTCACCTTTCTTGTACAAAAGACCATAATTTATTGTACTTTTCACATATCTCAGTATTCGTCGAACTGCTTCTAAATGAGGCTTCTTCGGATTTTGCATATACCGACTCATCACACCAACTGTATAAGAAATGTCAGGTCGAGTCAAGGTTAAGTAGATCAGGCTACCTACCAATTGTCGATACATAGTTGCATCTTCCAAGTCTTTGCCTTCAAGTGCACACATCTTGCCATTTGGTTCCATCGGTGTTGAAATTGGCTTGCTCTCGAGCATTCCAAACCTTTTTAGCAAATCTTTAGAATATTTTTGTTGACAGAGAAATATTCCTTCTTGTATGTGATCAACCTCTAGACCAAGAAAGTGCTTGAGTTGTCCGAGTTCTTTAATTTGGAAACAAACTGATAAATTCTCCTTGGTTTGAAGAATTTCTGCCTCATAATCACCAGTTATGATTAAATCATCCACATATATCAATACGATAGCTAGCTTTCCTCCATTAGCTTTGACAAACAAGCTGGAATCTGCAGGTGTCACTGAATAACCACTATGAATTAAAAATTCAGCAATCTTACCATACCATGCTCTAGGTGCTTGTTTCAATCCGTAAAGTGCCTTTCGCAGCTTACACACATGCTCAGGATGATTTTGGTTTTGAAATCCCAATGGTTGAATCATGTAGATTTCCCGATCTAGCTCTCCATGAAGGAATGCATTCTTCACATCCATCTGCCACAAGTTCCAGTCTTTGTTGGCTGCAAGGGCAAGTAGGACTCGTACGGTTGTAAGTCTTGCCACCGGACTAAACGTTTCATCATAGTCTAGCTCATACTTCTGAGAGAAACCACGAGCCACCAACCGTGCCTTGTACCTTTCAATCGACCCATCTGGACGATGTTTTATCTTGTAAACCCACTTGCAGGATATGGGTTTCACATCTCTTGGTTTTGGCACTAGATCCCAAGTCTGATTCTGCTCAAGCGCAGTGATCTCTTCTTTCATAGCCATAATCCACTCAGAACTCTGTGATGCTTCTTCAAACGTCTCAGGTTCTGTTGCAATTGGTTCTTCCACTATGGCTGCATTAGCATATTTGGGATTTGGCTTCCGTGCTCTTGTTGTCCTTCGGATTTGTGATTGTGGAGATGGTTCTTCCACTTCACTCGATCTAACATCTGGTTGATACACACCAGTTTGCCAAGGACTCTGGACTAACACTTGCTCGTCATCGTCATCATCACATAGGTCTTCTACTTCATCTGAAGTTGATTGAAGTTGGACAATATACTCTCCCATTTTCTGTTGTAGCATGTCTTCAAATTCTTTTGAATCTGACAACACCTCCTTTTCTGAGGACCACCAAGAAGATGCTTCATCGAATACCACATTGTGTGAAGTGTAACATCTTCCACTCGTAGGATCACAACATTTCCACCCTTTCCTTTGGTTGTCGTATCCCACAAAGATACACCTAGTTGCTTTCTTATCAAACTTGCTACGTAAATGATCAGGAACAAATACATAACATACACAACCAAATACTCGAAAGTAGCTGACTGAAGGTTTCATTTTCCACAATTTCTCAAAGGGTGAAACAAACTCTAACCTTGGTTGAGGAAGTTTGTTGATCACATGGGCTGCGGTTCTCATAGCTTCGGCCCAAAATCTTCCGGGTACATTCTTTGCATGCAGCATACTCCGACAAATTTCTGCAAGATGCCGATTCTTTCTCTCTGCTACACCATTCTGTTGTGGTGTATTGACACAAGTATACTGATGACGTATGTTGCATTCTCGTAGGTATTGAGAGAATTCGCCTGAGCTATATTCTCCTCCATTGTCTGTGCGCAAGCAACATATCTTCTTTCCCACTTCTCCTTCAACTATCTCTTTGAACTCTTTAAACTTTGAGAAAGTGTCAGACTTTTCTTTCATAAAGAAAACCCATACATACCTGGAGAAATCATCAATAAACGTCACCATGTACCGCATTCCACTATTTGATGGTTGCTTAACGGGCCCAAATACATCAGAGTGAACTAACTCTAATGGTTCTTTTGCTTTAAACTTTGACTCCTCGTATGGCAATTGGTGTGCTTTACCATATTGGCATCCTGCACAAACTGTGTCTGTTCTTATGTCAAGCTGAGGAAGTCCCTTAAGCATCGACTTCTTCATCATCATACTTAGCTTGGAATAACTAACATGACCTAACCGCATGTGCCATAAATCTGCTGTATCGCTCCTTCTTGTCTTGTCTACATATGCTGACTCTGCTGACATCACGTAGACTGACTCCAGACGTCGTCCTTCCATCATCGGCTGTCCTGAGATTTTGAGATCACGATATACCTTCACATCCCTTGGACCAAACAGAATATGGTGACCTGACGATGTTAATTGTGCCACTGAAAGTAAATTTTTCTTCATGCCTTGGACATGGTAAACATCTTGTAGTGGTACCTGATTATGACTATATCGAGGTGCTACTACCGTCTTACCGATGTGAGTAATCGGTAATCTTGAATTATCAGCTGTCACAACAATGCGATTTCCCTTGTATTCTGACAGGTTCTGTAACTTCTGTTTATCGCCTGTCATGTGATTTGAGCAACCTGAATCGACAATCCAGTCATTCTCATAGTCAATTCGGTCAGCCGTTGTTACTGTGAGAGCTAACTCTTCCTCTTCCATAGCAAAAAATGCTTCAGCGTCCCAATCATCTTCGCTTTTCTCCTTTGTACTAGAAGTAGCAGCATTGCTCTCAGCGGGCCTTTTGTTAAACCAACAATCTTTTGCCATGTGACCTTTCTTGTCATAGTTGTAACAGTTACCTTCAAATCTTTTATTGTTGCTACGATTCTTTGAAGCTCCCCCTGGACGAGAGCTCCCTTCTCCTTTATGACTTTTTGTCTTGTCACCATACTTTTCAGATCCACCACCGACGTGCTGTTTGAATTTGCCTTTGCTTTTGTTGGTGTAGAGTGCTTCCTCTTCACTTTTCAACGAGACCCCTCCCATTTGCTTGGCCATAGATTCTTGACCAACAAGCAAATTTTCAAACTCTACAAGTGATGGTTGAGTTGGCCATCCTTGTATAGCGGCAACGAAGCTGCGATATTCGGGCCTCAAACCATGGATAATTATTCTTTTTACCCTGGTATCTCCAATAGCAGCTGTAGGATCTAAATCAGAAATTTCACGGCATAACGTTTTTACCTTGTGAAAGTATTGAGCAATCGGTATATCCCGTTGTGCAACTGATAATAATTCATTCTCAAGAAGTTGAAGTCTTGTGTCATTCTTTCTCGAAAAGAGTGCATCTAAAGTATCCCACGCTTCTTTTGGCGTTTCTAGCTTTTGTATGTGTTCCAACATTTCTTCTTCAACTGTAGTCTTAAGGGCAAACATGGCTTTACCCACTTTAATCTTCCATTTGCGCAAGGTTCCTTGAGCATCTTCTTGCTCGGGCTTCGTAACTTCACTACCACCAACGACTTCCCAAAGGTCTTGACCTTGTAGGTAAGACATCATACACGTCTTCCACGTGTTGTAATTTTTGTGATTGAGCTTCTTGATTCCTCCAACTACTTGAAGATCACCCATCGTGTCGGCAAGACTCTAACAATACCGAACAAGCTTGATTTTGAGACACAAACTTGTAGAGTACAAACTCCTCACGACTCAAGAACGCTCAAACCAAAAATAGTACCTGAATAACTATTTCACCGTGAACAGTACCGTATACGTGAATAGTATCGTATACCATATACTTGAATAAATCTCGTATATGTTAACAATTACTATAAAAGTATATAGTGACACGTGTGAATAGTAACTATGGTAGTAACTCACAACCTTGCTCTGATACCAATTGTTGAGAAAAAACTTAGAGTAGATAACTCTAATTTTACCACTCAAAGAAGAAAGTTTAGATTTTAGGAAAACTCACAAATGCTCACACTTCACTCTAGACTACACTCTTTAGAGAAGAACTCCTTAGGAAAACTTAGAACTTTTATTGCTTATTGAAGCTTACTACTTGATGATTTACAAATGCAAGGGAGGGGGGTATTTATACAATACCAAGACAAACACAAGCCACACAAATATAAAATCTAAATAAATTACAACCACCCATTGTTGTTTAATAACAACCACACATTTAAATCACACAACTACAACCACACATTAAACCACACAATTGCAACCACACATTGTTGTTTAATAACAACCACACATTTAAATCACACAACTACAACCACACATTAAACCACACAATTGCAACCACACATTGTTAGGCTTTTATTTTCCTTGGGCTGGTATTGGACAATTTAACATCCCTGATGTAAGATACTTGGCGACCTCACAACTAACCGGTAACTTCAAACTTAGAAGACATCTAATTAATTCTGTTAAGACATGAAGTTTTCAACACAGTATAAAAGGCTAGAGTAAAGACTGTACAAACGTAAGAAAAACATTGAATCTACTGGAACTATGCAAAATTTATCTTCCACTTGAAATTCTTTGAAATTTATTAAGTATTGAAACATGTCTCAAAGACATTACTCTAATGCTCTCTGACATTGCTATGTCTTCTCAAGTTTTATCAGCCTTTGTTTTGAAATTTTCAAGAAGTTAACCAGCTCGACCACCAAAAGATATTAATAAAAATTACACCACATTTTTTCTAAATTAAATAGAGAATATTATCATTAAAAAAAATTATATAGAGAATATGTACATCTTCCATTATTAAAAAAAAAATCTTCCAAAGCTCGTTAATTTTCCAACATGTTTGTCGAACTTGTGTGATCTTGATACTGTTTTTGTAACATGATTTCAGTTAAAGCCTGTTTCCAAAACTAAGGCTCTATTTGGATGGGTGATGAGTTTGGTTCCGGTAAGATTAAAAATAACGGTAGAGGTGAGATTGGATACTGTAGCGATAAGATTAAAATCAGTGGTGTAATATATTTTTTGATTCAAACACAGCCGTGGCGATAAGGTGAATTATAATGAGAAAGAAAAATGACCATTAAGGACATTAAATTAAAAAATATATATATAATAAATAATTAAAAATATATTAAATAATAAAATATACATTAAAATGATATTTATGTTAAATAATAATAATAATAATAAAATAAAATATGTATATATATAATTAAAAAATATATTTATATTAAATAATAAAATATACATTAAAACTATATTTATGATAAATAATAAGAATTAAAAATTATATTTATATTAAAAAAATAAACATATAATAATTTAAAATATTTAATTTAAAATTTAAAATTTAAAAAATTTAAAAAACAAAATATTAGAGGGGTAAAAAGGATATTTATCCCTCTACTAGAAGTCCAATGGGTTCACTGAATCTCTTCCCCTCGTAGAAATGCACCCCCAGTTCCTTTGAGTTTAGTAGGGGAGAACTCCCCCACAAAAATCTCAAGATTTCATGGCGGACGATAAAATCCAAATGAGACCTCAATCTCAATGAAAGCATTGGGCCACCACTTCATTAGAAAAGTGTTTATTTGGTTTTGCCAACTAATTGCTAGACCAAGCCACAAATATGTTTGTTGATAAGATTTATAATTGATGTCAGTGCATTTTACGATGTCACCTGTTAAAAATTAAGTTGATTTTAAAATTGAAACTTGAGATCATGTAACTTATAGTTGATTTTATCATGCAGCACAGCTTTTGCCTAATTCCCCTTTAACTTTCAGTTGGACAGATCAACAGAGAGCTCAAGCTGGGGTTACCCGTTACTTATTCCGACTCTTTATTTTTCTTGAAGTATTCAGATATGGGTATAGAGGTATGACCCTTCAAAGATCATTCAAATACATGAAAAATCTTAGAAAAAATTGAACATACTCGTGTCTGGCAGTCATACCCAATTTCGAGTAACATAGCTCTGCTCTGCACGCCTGGTAATTAGTCACTTTATCATTCCAGTAAAATGAGCTCAAGTGTAGTTATTTGCTAAGATAATCCCGTATTGCTTCTCTTGCAGGTTGGTGTTTTTGTGATTGCCGATGCCTTGTTTATTGATGCACAGCAAGTAGGTCGTTATCTTCAGGAAATAAGGTCTCATTGAGATTATGTGGTTCTGCTTGAAGCTACCCTATTAAAAGTTAAAACATCTGAAAGATGACAGTTGAGTTCTTGATCAGTGATCACCTATAAGAGACCAGAGACTTGTTGAGGATCCCAATTTTTAAAGCCACAGTAGCTTGAAGGGTTCACGTTGTTGCCCGTTTCTTAGGTTTGAATCCCTGCGTTTCATATGTTCTCAATCACATTGCATCGATATATTCTCTTGCTTGTGCTGTTAGAGAATTAAATGTTTAGTGATTGATGTGTAAATCCTATGTTATTCGGATTCGGGTGTGAGTGTCGGATACGGGTATGTATCCGACATGGATATGTTTATTTTTTCTAAATTTTTGGAATGTTACATTCTCATACCATATCCGAATATGCGTTGGACACGGATGCTTCAAAAAAAATGAAATGTCGGAGCAATATAGTGTAAATCTATAGCAGGATCCTAACTTGTAAAAGAAATTTTGGGTTAGCTGTTGGCTAGAAATTTTGGGTTAACAGAAGGATCCTGAAGCAAGAAGATGATTCTCTGGATTTTTTTATTACAATATAGCAAAAAAAAAAATTACGAAATTACCGTTGGTTTTAGATTATTTCTCAAAATACGGTCATTTTTTTTCTAGCTGGGAAATCGCCATCCCCAGCGTTTTTTTTTTTGAAAATTTGTAAAAAAACCAAGGGAAATCGCCATGGGGGATGGCGATTTCCCTTGGTATTTTTAGCAAAATTTGCTAAAATCATGAAGGGAAATCGCCATGGGGGGTGGCGATTTCCCTTCATGTATAATTTTTTTTTAATTAATAAACAAAAATTAAAATTTAAACAAAAATTTAATTTAATTTGATAAATTTATTTTTAAAAATTATAAATTAAATTAAAATATATTTTTTTATAGGTTTGGTTATTTATTTTTTTAAATATATATTAAAAATGTAATTTAATTTATTATTACAATTTTATAAAAATAAAATTATATTTCTTATTAAAATTTAAAAAGAAGATTATATTTTTTATTAAAATTTTATATCAAAAATTTTATTTTTTATAATTTTGTAATATTATAAAAAAGAAAATTTAATTTATATCAAAAATAATTTAATGATGTAAAATGTAAAAAAAAAAAAAAATTTAAAGAAATTTATCGAGTCATTTTTTTAAATAAAGAAGTTATTTTTAAGTTGGTATCGTAAAATAATTTTTTTAATTTGATTAGTTTTTTTGAGTTGGTATTCGATTAACTCGTGACATCAATTTAATCATTGTTTTTAATAATAGTATATATTGTTACAGTTTAAAACTAGATATTTGATAAAATAATTTTAATTTAATTTATATTAAAATTTTATTTCTTATTAAAATTTAAAAAGAAAATTAAATTAAAATGAAAAAAAGAAACGCGACTTATCATGTAATTTGGATTATTATATTAAAATTAAATAACAACATTAAGATATAAATTAAAATAAAATATAACAATTAATTTCCGAACAAATTTAAAATAAATAACATGAAATGCAAAACATATAAATTTATATGACCGCTGCCCCCCTTTCAAAATTTTTTTTTTTCTAATTTGTTTTTTCTATTTTCAAATTTAAAATTTTAAAAAAAATTTCAAAATATTAAATTATAAAAAAACCAAAAATATATTTTACGAATTTTTAATTTTTTTTAAATTATAAAAAAATATTTTAATTTAATTTATAAATTTTAAAAATAAATTTATCAAATTAAATTAAATTTTTGTTTAAATTTTAATTTTTGTTTATTAATTAAAAAAAAAAATTATACATGAAGGGAAATCGCCACCCCCCATGGCGATTTCCCTTCATGATTTTAGCAAAATTTGCAAAAAATACCAAGGGAAATCGCCACCCCCCATGGCGATTTCCCTTGGTATTTTTTACAAATTTTCAAAAAAAACGCTGGGAAATCGCCATGGGGATGGCGATTTCTCAGCTAGAAAAAAAAAACCGTATTTTGGGAAATAATCAGAAACCAACGGTAATTTCGTATTTTTTTTTTTGTTGTTGCTATATTAAAGTAAAAAAACCTGATTCTCTGTGTTTTATTTTTTTGGGAAAAAATAAAGAAAAGAAAAAGTGGATTCCGGAGCATTCTAGCTTAGCGTGTCAACTTTAACATCCAAAACATGCTTCTTACATCATGCAATGCTGCATATTCGTGTTATTTTTTTATATTATAATGATGTTTAAGATATTATATATTTATATAAATTTTGACATATCGATAATTCGTGTTATATAAATTTTGACACATTCGTATATTTTTATCGTGTTCGTGTTATTTTTTTATGTCATGTTTTGTGTCGTATTTTATTCAAAATTACTAGATTTACATAACGAGTACAAGATATTTTGCAGAACAGTGAAGGATGCATTTGTAATAGCCATGTTGAAATCAGAGAACAGCTTATCCCCTCCCTTCAAGCTTGGGTTATTATCTAGTTATTATACTATTTTCTCAAGGATGCCCTACCTTAAGGAAACTGTGGTTTGGCAATAACCATCAGATCAGCTATCCTGTGCATTGTGATGCCAAAGTTCTCTGTCAGATCCAAATCTTTAGCTTCAGTACCTGGGGGAAGCTCCCAATCAAAACTATGGAGTAGCTGAGCCAGTGCAAGCTCAACACTTGCTGTCCCAAATGTAATAGCTGGGCAGCTTCTTCTACCAGCTCCAAATGGTATCAACTCAAAATCTTGCCCCTTGAAGTCGATTGGACTATCTAGAAACCTTTCTGGTGCAAATGATTCTGGACTTTCCCACGACTCTGGATCTCTCCCTATTGCCCAGGCGTTGACGAAAACCCGTGTTTTGGCTGGAATATCGAACCCATTGATTGTAACGTCTTCGATGGATTCTCTGGGGACTAAGACCGGAGCCGGAGGATGCAAACGAAAGATCTCTTTGATGACAGATTTCATGTAGTCAAGCTGAGGCAGATCACTTTCTAAGACCACTCTTCTCTCCCCTACAACTTTTCGGACTTCAGCTTGAGCTGTTTCCAGGACTTTCGGATTCATGATAAGCTCTGTCATTCCCCAATCAAGAGTTATGAATGTTGTGTCGGTTCCTGCAGCAAACATGTCCTGCAAAATCAATAGCATTTATCAGTGGCTATCCTATGTTGCTCCAACTCTTCATTTTTCTTAAAGTATTCGTGTCCGACACTTATGTCCGACGCATATTCTGTTAGAATCCCACATCGGTGGGAGAATTGTTAGAGTTCCTCCTTGAAGGCTATATAAAGAGCCTTAAGGAGAAGTATTAAAACCATCCCAAGAATTATCTTTTCCTCTCTTGTATACTTTCTTATATTCTTTGTGAGGTTGTTCTCTCCTAGTATTTAGAGAGAGGTGTTGTAATATTTTCTCATAGTGAAATTCTTCTAGTCTTGCCCCGTGGTTTTTCCCTTTATTCATTGAGGGTTTTCCACGTTAAATTTTGTGTGTTCAGTTCCTATTTTCTCATCTCTTATTTTAGTTGTGAGACACTATTCCGTCACTCTGGTACCTAACAGTGGTATCAGAGCCATTGGTTCGTGGTCCTTATTCCGCTGCAGTGAAAGTGTTGGTTCTTAGTATGCTCTGTGGTTGCAGTATTGTCTGATCTTCCACATCAGAAAAGAATTATTCTTGTTGCTGGAAATAAAGTGTGGTAGTGTGAAAGTGTCTAGGGAAGTTCTGGCTAGGAAAGACTTGGTATTTAAGTGTCTATCAGTGACCCACCTCTCTTTCCTGGGAACCTACCTGGTGCACTATTCACGGGCTACGGTCACTGTTCCAGTACACGGTCACTGTTTCAGTATACTGTACTATTCACAGATACGGTCACTATTCATACGTGTGGTTGTATACTTTTGCAGTAATTGTTAACGTATACTGGATTTGTTCTAGTGTACGACATACGTACAATACTGTTCACGTAATCTGAAACATCAACCTCCCAAGGTTGTGTTGCAAGTACCTCAGATGATGGAGAAATCTTGTATAGTGAAGCAGCGACTAGTTCTAAAGGCGGAAAGAAACTCAATGATGTCTGGATAATGGATTCAGGTGCGACATGGCACATGACTCCACACCGAGATTGGTTTTGCACTTATGAACCTATTTCGGAAGGATCTGTGTTCATGGGAAATGATCACGCCTTAGATATTGCTGGAGTCGGTACCGTCAGATTAAAAATGCATGATGGTACTGTTCGCAAAATTCAAGGGGTACGACATGTGAAGGGCTTAAAGAAGAACTTATTGTCAATTGGACAATTGGATGACCTCGGGTGCAAGATCCACACTGAATGTGGAATATTGAAAGTAGTGAAAGGAAACCTTGTGGTGATGAAAGCAGAGAAGATCACAAGCAATCTATACATGCTTTTGGGAGAGACGTTGCAAGAGGCAGATGCATCAGTTGCAGCAGCCAGCCAAGAAGAAACGACGATGATGTGGCATCGCAGATTAGGCCATATGTCAGAGCGAGGCTTGAAAGTCCTTGCAGAACGCAATCTCCTGCCCGGGCTCAAGATGGTCAATTTACCTTTCTGTGAGCACTGTGTGATAAGCAAGCAGCATAGATTGAAGTTTGCTAAAGTAACTACAAGAAGCAAACACATACTGGACTTAATCCATTCTGATGTGTGGGAGTCACCAGAAATATCCCTGGGTGGAGCAAAGTATTTTGTATCATTCATTGATGACTATTCCAGGAGATTATGGGTGTACCCAATCAAGAAGAAGTCAGATGTGTTTCCAGTATTCAAGGAGTTCAAAGCACAAGTAGAGCTTGAAACTGGGAAAAAAATCAAGTGCTTGAGGACAGACAATGGAGGAGAATATGTAGACGGTAACTTTCTAGCATTCTGTAAGAAAGAGGGTATTATGAGACAATTCACGGTTGCACATACGCCTCAACAGAATGGTGTAGCAGAGCGGATGAATAGAACTCTCCTAGATAGAACAAGAGCCATGCTGAGAACAGCGGGATTGGCCAAATCTTTCTGGGCAGAAGCAGTCAAAACCACCTGTTATGTGATAAATCGATCACCATCAACGGCGATTGGTTTGAAGACGCCTATGGAGATGTGGAAAGGAAAGCCAGCTGATTATTCTTCTCTACATGTGTTTGGATGTCCTGTGTACGTGATGTACAACTCCCAAGAAAGAACAAAGCTGGATCCAAAATCCAGAAAATGTATATTCTTGGGTTATGCTGACGGTGTTAAGGGGTATCGCCTGTGGGATCCCACTGCCCGCAAGGTTGTTGTCAGCAGAGATGTAGTTTTTGCAGAAAACGAACTGCAAAGTGAGCAAACAAATGACAACACTTCAAAAGAGACTGCTACAGTGCAGATGGATAGAAATTCTCAAGAAGATGATTCTTCTGAAGCAGAACCAGAGCATGAGGTACCAGAACCAGTTGAGTCCGAGGCTGTAGAAGTTCGACGGTCAACTCGTGAGAGAAGGCCTCCAAATTGGCACACGGAGTATGTTACGGAGAGCAATGTTGCATACTGTCTTTTAACAGAGGATGGAGAGCCATCAACTTTTCATGAAGCTACTAGTAGCCCAGATGCTTCTCTGTGGATGACAGCAATGCAGGAAGAAATTGAAGCTCTTCACAAGAACGAGACATGGGAACTGGTGGAATTACCACGTGGCAGAAAAGCCATTGGTAACAAATGGGTCTACAAGATCAAGCGGGATAGCAATGATCAAGTAGAACGATATCGTGCTAGATTGGTTGTAAAAGGATATGCTCAGAAAGAAGGTATTGACTTCAACGAGATATTTTCTCCAGTTGTCAGACTTACTACTATCAGAGTAGTGTTGGCTATGTGTGCTGCATTTGATTTACATCTTGAACAACTAGATGTAAAGACGGCTTTTCTACATGGAGAGCTTGAAGAAGAAATTTATATGCTCCAACCAGAAGGTTTTGTTGAAACAGGCAAAGAGAACTTGGTTTGCAGGTTGACCAAATCTCTGTACGGTCTAAAGCAGGCGCCCAGATGTTGGTACAAGAGATTTGATTCTTTCATAATTAGCCTTGAATACAACAGACTGAGTTCAGACCATTGTACGTACTACAAGAGGTTTGATGATAATGATTTCATTATTTTGCTGTTGTATGTGGATGACATGTTGGTGGTAGGCCCCAACAAAGATCGAATCCAAGATTTGAAGGCACAGTTGGCTAGGGAGTTCGATATGAAGAACTTGGGACCCGCAAACAAGATTTTAGGGATGCAAATTCACCGAGACAGAAAAGACAGGAAAATTTGGCTTTCTCAAAAGAATTATCTGAGGAAGGTCTTGCGACGCTTCAACATGCAAGACTGTAAGCCAATATCTACCCCACTTCCTGTCAATTGTAAATTATCCTCAGGTATGAGTCCTAGCAATGAAGCAGAGAGGATGGAAATGTCTCGAGTACCGTATGCATCAGCGGTGGGAAGCCTTATGTATGCTATGATATGTACAAGACCAGACATTGCACAAGCAGTGGGAGCGGTCAGTCGATTTATGGCAGATCCTGGTAGAGAGCATTGGAATGTTGTTAAGAGGATCCTTAGATACATTAAAGGAACCTCAGATGTTGCATTATGTTTTGGAGGATCAGAACTTGTTGTCAGGGGTTATGTTGATTCAGATTTTGCAGGTGATCTTAATAAAAGGAAATCCACTACTGGCTATGTGTTCACACTTGCAGGAGGAGCGGTAAGCTGGTTATCTAAGTTACAGACTGTTGTAGCTTTGTCTACTACAGAAGCTGAGTACATGGCAGCTACCCAAGCATGCAAGGAAGCAATATGGATACAAAGGTTAATGGAAGAACTCGGGCACAAGCAGCAGAAGATTATTGTGTATTGTGACAGTCAGAGTGCCTTGCACATTGCAAGGAATCCAGCCTTTCATTCCAGGACAAAGCATATAGGTATACAGTATCACTTTGTTCGAGAAGTAGTAGAAGAAGGAAGTGTGGATATGCAAAAGATTCACACCAAAGACAACCTAGCAGATGTTATGACAAAGCCAATCAACACTGACAAGTTTATTTGGTGTCGATCCTCCTATGGTCTATCAGAAACGTAAGCAACATGGAATGGCAAGACAGAAAGAGTGGTGTGAAGATATGATTGGTTTAATCAAATCTTCAAGTGGGAGAATTGTTAGAATCCCACATCGGTGGGAGAATTGTTAGAGTTCCTCCTTGAAGGCTATATAAAGAGCCTTAAGGAGAAGTATTAAAACCATCCCAAGAATTATCTTTTCCTCTCTTGTATACTTTCTTATATTCTTTGTGAGGTTGTTCTCTCCTAGTATTTAGAGAGAGGTGTTGTAATATTTTCTCATAGTGAAATTCTTCTAGTCTTGCCCCGTGGTTTTTCCCTTTATTCATTGAGGGTTTTCCACGTTAAATTTTGTGTGTTCAGTTCCTATTTTCTCATCTCTTATTTTAGTTGTGAGACACTATTCCGTCACTCTGGTACCTAACATATTCGGACAATGAGTATGGAGATATGACCCTCCAAATACATGAAAAAACTTAGAAAAACTGAATATACCCGTGTCAGTCACATACTCATATCCAACACTCACATCCGAGTCCGACTAACGTATTGGCTATCTATCTGCAACTATATATGGACTTCATGAGTCATGACATTGTTGAAGTTCAATAAACAAAAGGTTCTACCTCTTACTTACCAAGATGATGGCTTTAACATTGTCTATGGTGAGAGGAATTTCATTAGATCTGTTTTTATGTATGTCGAGCAAAACATCTAACAGGTCCTTGCTGCGTTCCTCTTTGGGTATCTCCGGATTAAGATGTTCATTTATCAACTCATCAAAAAACCGATCAAAGCGTCGGAACGTGTGCTGGAGTCTTGATTTCAAACCTGTTAAGCTGTGTATAAACTCCATGGAAGGGAAGAAATCTCCGGTGCTAAATCCTCCAAGTAACTCTTGATACTCTTCAAGCATCTTTTGGAATCCATGCCGATCATATTCTCCTCCTTGTGAGAAATCTCTTCCTAATGCAACTCGACAGAGATTATCATTTGCATATAAGAGTAACATCTTGCTTAGATTTGTGGTTCCAGGATAAGACTCTGAAATTCTATGGATCAATCGAGCAACCTCTTCTTCCCTGACAAAGCTAAACGATTGAACCCTTTTAGCACTTAGTAGTTCAAGAATGCAAATTTTCCGAATATGCCTCCAGTAAGCACCATAAGGGGAGAAGACAATATCAGTGCAATCATAGAACAGATGTTTAGCTGAAAAGATCTGGGGGCGGCTTGAAAGTGAAAGGTCATGAGTTTTCAGCACTTTCTTCGCCATTTTAGCTGATGAAACCACCACAGTTGGGACCTCACCTAGTTGTAAGTAAATGATGGGGCCAAACTTCTTTGCTAGGCGGTGGAGAGAGAGGTGTGGCAAGCTACCTAGCTGGTGGAGGTTGCCGATGATCGGTAACTTTGGAGGGCTTGGTGGAAGATTGGGTTTTCTTTTGCTGGACTTTTCCTTCAAGAGAAATTTTAGGAGAAGTAATAGGAAGATGGATGCAAATAGCAAGGAGGGATTGAAGCTGTCTTGCAGCCATTGAAGGGAAGAAGCCATTGGAGTTCTTTTGTGACGAATTGAATGTATGACAGACGAGACGACCTACTCTATCCATTACCCTTTTATTTATGGTTTATATTTGACGTATATATCATTAATTCATGCACTTTATTAAAAAATTTAAAAATAAATATAAATAATTTTATGTTTAATGAGATAATATCATTTAATTTATTGTGCATTAAATATAAATCTTTTATTTATATTCAGAAGCGTTTACGGCTCAAAATGTAAGTTAGATGGATTCCGATATTGATAGTTGATATTAGAATATATTTATGTGTTTGATTCGTTTTTTTTTTAGAATTTTAAACTTACAGAGTCAACTAAAATTTTTTAAAAATTAAATATAAATACGAAGATAAAGTCTTGTAATAATGTTTGAAATAAATATATCTTAGTTTTAAACTTGTGAAATGCACGAAAATATATTTATATTTCAATAAATCTATTTAAGATATAATTTTTAAATTTAACAACAATACAAAGTTAATATACTTAATTTTTATTATTTGAATTTGGTATATCTTAATTTATTAAAAGAAAAAATTACATATAGGAGACATGGTGTCCTTGCATTATTAATTTAAGATACGATTTTTTATAAATAAATAAAAAATTAATTTTTAAAGTAACATATTGAAAATAATAATATGACAGGCATATGTAAAAAAAATAAAAACATGTAATAAAAATAAAAGAAAATAAAACACACATATATAAGGTTATTTAAATTAATTTTTCTAAAGTAAAATAATTTATGTTATTTTTACCTCTTGATAATTGTTAAGAATTTTATGGTATACTATATATTTTTGTGTGTATCCTTAACTTTCTTTTTCGGATTCTTGGACCAATAGTTTCAAGCCACGGAGAGAAATAACCCGTGATACAATCGTATATCTAAATACGGATTAATTAATTTAAAGCATATTATGTTAAGTAAATAGCATGATAAACATTAATTTGTAACAAAATGAAAAAAGCTAATATTGATTTATGCACACCGTTTTGATTTAAAAAATGCTAAACGTAATATATATAGTAATAAGTTAAGTGTAGACCTCTTCAAGGGTCGGGCTATCCGTCCGGTCAAGGAGGCTCGGCTCATACTGAGTCAGGTTTGATCATAGATTTTTTTAATTCGAGTCGATCCTGTCTAACCCAAATTACTGTTTAATAATAAAAATAAATTTTAGTTATAAAAATATATAAATATTAATAAAAATAATATTTTAATATTTTTTAAATAGTGAAACAAGCTTCAAGGTCGGCTTGAGCTCGGTCAGGATCGAGTTTGGATAAAAAATCTAAAAAAAATCGAATTACGATTCGATCCATAAACACTTTTACTTAAATACATTAAGTCTCTAATTTAATTAAATTAATCTTATATAAATATATAAAAACGAAAGCTTTCATCAAAATGGTCTATTCTTTAGAAATAGAGTAAATACTTCGCCAAAACCCAAAGCTATGTGACAAACCATTTCCCAATGGCCAAAAGGAAAAAGGCTTATATATAAAAGTGCCTCCTTACTATACCTTTTTTTTACTTTGGTATTTAAAATTTTTTTGATCATAATTAAGTACCTATAATATAATTTCGTACATCAATTAGGTACCCAATTTGGACCCGATTGAGACAAAAAATTATACTATAAATACTTAATTATGGTTAAAAAAATTAAGTACCAAAATGAAAAAAAAAAAAAAAAAGTATAGTACAAGGACCAATTTTATATATAAGCCAAGGAAAAACTTTAGTATAGTTTTAGAGTTTTGTACTTCCTAATAAAAGCCATATAAGATTGTACCTAAAATTGAAACCAATAACGTAAAAATCAATATTTCATAAACGCAAATAAAATATCATACCTCTATGAAAGTTGAATGTCTTGCAACTCTATAGAAATATTTGTATTATGATATTTTTATACTAATTAAAAATAAAAAATATATTAAAAAAAATCGATTAGGTTCACGAGATATTCGAGTCAAGTATTAAGAAACTCGAATTCAGCACGCTTGAATTCGTTTTGAGGCAAGCATTAGTTTAAAACATATCATGTAAAGTAAATAGCATGATAAACATTAATTTATAACAAAATGAAAAAAGCTAATATTAATTTATGCAAACCATTTTGATTTAAAAAATGCTAAACATAATATATATATATATATAGTAATAAGTTAAGTGTATGCCTGTTCAAGGGCCGGGCGGGCAGGCTCGGCCCGTATTGGGCTGGGCTTGGTCATAGATTTTCTTAATTTGAATCGGTCCGGTCTAACTTGAATTACTGTTTAAGTAATTAAAAATTTCGAATTATAAAAATATATAAATATTAATAAAAATTAACATTTTAATATTTTTTTAAATAGTGAAACGAGTTTTTGGGCCGGCTCGAGCTCGGTCCGGACCGGACCAAGCTTGAGTAAGGAATCTAAAAAAAAAATCAAGCCAAAACCTGATCCATAAATACTTCTATTTAGATGCATCTTAGCGCTCATAGTTACAGCTCTAACTCGATTATTTTCTAATAATTGATGTACCTCACAAATTACATTAATTTGTTGACCGAACTCTTAACTACCAAAGCCTTATAAATATTAGACATCTTGCCCGGAGGAAAAGCTACATCCAGTACTAGACCGATAATTTGAGAAATACATCTTGGTCAAATTAATCTTATATATAAATATATAAAGTCGAAACCTTTGATCAAAAAGGTAATTGCCTATATGAATGGTCTATTCTTAAGAAATAGAGCAAGTACTTAGCCAAAACCCAAAGCCATGTGACAAACCATTTCCCAAAGGCCAAAAGGAAAAACCTTGGTATAGTTTTAGAGTTGTACTTGTACTTCCCAATAAAAAGCCATATAAGATTGTACCTAAAAATGAAACCAATAACGTAAAAATCAGTATTTTATAAACACAAATAAAAATATCATACTTTCGTGAAGGTTGAAAGTCTTACAACTCTATAAAAAAAAAAATTAATTAGATTTACGAATTATTCGAATCAAGTATTAGATACTCGAATTCGGCTCTTTCGATAATTCGAGTTCGACTTGACAAAGATCGAACTAAATTCGATTTTTTTCGAATCGAACCCAAATAATTTGCAAGTACCGATATCTCGTTTACACCATTATTCATGTGTCAAAAAATAAACTATTAAAATATAATAATTTCCCTTTTATTCAAAGATTTTAGTTTTTATATATTTATATATGATATATATATATAACTTTTATATTATATTTATTTAATTTTATACTAGATTGAAAAAGAGAATATTATTTGGACATTTGGATCAGATTTTTTTTTTTTTTTTGTATAAAGAAAGTCGTTGTATAAAAAAAATGATTGTAGATATTAAAATTAAAATCTTAAATTTATTAAATATCATCTCTTAATAATAATTATATGAATTAATTAAACTAAATCTGTTGTTTATTGCAATGTATATGCCAGGTGGATATCATTAGAAGTACTAATTTTTTGAATTACTGAAAAATTTAAAAATTGAGAAAAAGACATGACTGGAAAGAGAGAGAAGGATTCTACATGTCTGGACAAAGACGGCTACGATTCTAAAAAGTCGCAGGAAATAATCGCCATACTGCATCGACAGATTATTTTGGTTAAAATAATAATAAAATTCTTTGAATTTTACTAATTTATTTAAATAAATTTTTATAATTTTATTATATTTAAATAAAATTTTAATTTGTATCACACAAAGGTTTTTTTTATCACAATATAACTAAAAAAATTATTTATCAAAATACCGTTGTTTTCAGATTAATTCTCAAAATTCGCTTGTTTTAAAATCAGTTGAAAAATCGCCATCCCCATGGTTATTTTCCAGCATAAAATTTTAAAAAAATTCAAAAAACACCAAGGGAAATTACCATGGGGGTGACGATTTCCCTTGGTGGTATATCTTTTTTATAAATTTTTTTATTTAAATTTAAAAGTCCAACGGTTAAAAAAAAATAACAAATTTGTTTTTAAAATTTATATTTTAATTTTAAAAATTACAAATAAAAAAAAATTATCTTGGTTTGTTTTTTATTTTTTTTAAAATATATATTAAAATTTTATAATTTTATAAAAAATAAAATTTAATTTATTATTAAAATTTTATAAAAAATAAAATTTAATTTCTTATTAAAATTTAAAAAAGAAAATTATATTTCTTATTAAATTTTTATATAAATTTTTTTATTTCTTATTTAAATTTTAAATTTTAATAATTTTTTTTTATAATTTTTTTTGTTAAATTTTATTATATAACCTTTTTAAACCAAAAAAAAAAAAAAAATACAAAATTTAAAAAAAAAAAATTCAAAACTTTTTGAAGGCAACGGTAACTTGACCGTTGCCTTAAAAAATCCTCCCCCATACACCACTCTTCTATAAATACCCCCTCATTTTCTACAATTTATTTTAATTTTTTTCTTCTTTCTACAATCAATTTTTTTCTACCAGCAATATTTTTTTCTACAACAATATTTAAAAATGGCTTCATCATCACTATTGAAGTTGCAAGAAAATCACATATCCTCGGTTATATTTAAAGAGGTAAGTAAATTGTTGTAATATTATTTGTATTACATTATCAATTTTTAGTAATTTTTTAATTATTATTATTTTGTAATTTTATAGTTTTATAATTTTATAATTTTATAATTTTATAATTTTTAATGTTTTAATTATTATATTTTTATCATTTTTTAATTATTATTGTTTTTTCATTTTATAGTTTTATAATTATTTATTTTTTATATTGTTTAATTTTTTATTATTATAGTTTTTTTAATTTTTTAATTATTATTGTTTTTTCATTTTATATTTTTTATATTATTTAATAATTATATAAATAATTTTAAAATTTTATATTATTATTGTTTTGTTATTTTATAGTTTTAGAATTTTAGAATTTTTATATTGTTTAATTTTTTAATTATTATAGTTTTATAATATATTAATTTTTATAATTATTTCATTTAATTTAATTAATTATCAATAGGATACTCATCGCGTGTTACGTTCGAGGAAATTTACATTGGAGGACCCGCATCCATTTATTATCGACCACTTAAGAAGAGCCGGATTTTATCATGCAACTCAAATTCGACAATTTTTTATACAACCCGACTTAATCAATGCGTGATCGAACGATGGAGACCTGAGACACACACTTTTCATTTTCCATTTGGTGAATGCACGATAACTCTAGAAGATGTTGCGCTTCAACTTGGACTTTCGGTCCATGACGATGCAGTTACAGGCGGAAGCTTGCTAGATTGGAATGAAGAGTGTCAAAATCTATTGGACGCGGTACCTCTAGATAAGTATGTATCTAGCTCAACGGTGAGACTAAATTGGTTGAAATCTTTTCAAAATCTTTCATTACACGCAACTAAAGAACATATATAATATGCTGCTAAAGCATATATTTTACGTTTAATTGGAGGATTACTAATGCCTGACAAATCGAGCAGTCGGGTGCATTTAATGTATCTTCCATTACTACGTGATTTAGAGCATGCGACAAATTATAGTTGGGGTTCTGCGTGTTTGACGGTTTTGTATAGAGAACTGTGTCGGGCTACAGTTCCATAAAGCCATGACATAGATAGATGTTTAGTGCTTCTACAATCATGGGCTTGGTATCGGCTGCCATTTCTTGCTCCGCGCGTGGATGTTTCGGTTGTATACCCCCTTGCAAGCAGGTAATAATCTTTACTATTTTATTAATTTTGTACGAACTTGTATTTTTATAGGTCTATTAAGATTTTATATGCATTTTAACAAGTGAGGTAGGAGTAGAGATTTTATCGAGACTCCGACCGACCTTGCAAGTATAAGATTGCGACTAGATCGAGTAAGATATGATAAGGTAAATGTTTCGATTGTTACGTTCAAGTATTTTTGTATTTAATCCATATGAAACTAAATTTGTAATAATTATTCGCAGTTTCTGTGGATGTCATATTCCTCAAGTGAAATTATGGCATGCCTCCCATCGGATGCCTACAATAATTGTAATATATGGAAAGCAAACACAGCATTGATATGCTTTTCATATGTAGAGTGGCACCAAACTGACAGGGTGTTGCGACAATTTGGGATGCAACAACCAATTCCGCAAGCACCGGTGAACCTTGATAAGCTTCACAAGATCGACATGCGTGGCTGTCATGAGGAATTCTGGCCTGCGAAGCATGAACATTGGATCCATTGGTGGAATATATGTTGTCAACGAATTCTGGCAGGTTATTCGATTGTTGGTAATAATTTCAACCCATCTGATGATTACATAGGATGGTATAAAAATGAAGGTCGGCCTTTTGTTTGTCCACCGTCGGTGTATGAGGATGTTATGAGTATGCCATTTACCGGACGAACTTCAACTCCAGTCCCTCCTACACAGGATATGGAAGCTCCTAGACCTACCCGACAACGTGGGCAGACGCGTCAACCGACCTCATCGAAGTTCACTGCACTGAGGATGTCATTTAGTCATCCTGAACCTGAATGGGATCATGGAGTACCATCATCCAGTCATCGTTATTCCATCAGTCACCCCGGATATGACGTTGATGAGTGTTACCGAACATCACCGCCAATGACGAGGTTAGATGACCAGCTCCCCATCCTAAGTCCAAGTTCAGTATATCTAACATTAATGTATCAGTTTGGAACCCCTGCGTCAGTATTTAATGGTACATCATTTCTGGGTCCATCTAGTAGTCAGGTTCCCTTTATGGGTGAACTAGGTGTTGGCTCCTCCAGCAGTAGGTTTCAAATTTTTGATACAGAAGAAATGGCGGATGACATACAACCGGAACTAGTGGCGGTTACAGCAAGAGGTTGTGGTCGACCGCGAATACGTGCCACTGACGAGGTTGAACGACGGGTCCAACCACCACGCACTAGGAGAGCTCGACACTGTTGCTGTACACCACACAATAATTAGAATAAATGTACTTTTATCAATATAACGAGAATAATGTATTTTAAATTTGTAATATATAAATTTATATGTTTTGCATTTCATGTTATTTATTTTAAATTTGTTGGGAAATTAATTGTTATTTTTATTTTTTATTCAGCATATCTAACTAAAATGTTAATGTTGTTATTTAATTTATAAAAATGTAATAAAATATATTATCCAATATATTTTTATAAAATTTCTTAATTTTATATAAAATAATAATCCAAATTACATGATAAGTAGAAAAAAACTTGCATAACATTTTTCCTTAATAGCAAAATAAGTAAATATTACAGGTTATGAAAACATGTAATTCCTTATTGTTGATGCAAACTCTCCCCCGATGTGCCAGATTGATGCGGACATTTTCGATGGCTATGACCTTCATTTCTGCATAATCCACAACGTTTTGGTTGGCCTTTCTCCCCGAGGTCCATTTCACTACGAATACGACTTGATTTTGGCCGACCATGTAGATTTCTTCGTATTTCTTGATTGGGACACACTTCTGGACCATCATATTGAGGCCAATAACCTTCATTTCCAACTGCTTCAAACTCATGTCTATAAACATTCAATATAGTTTCCAGTCTATAAACCTTGTCCACATATTGCATGCAATCTACATGGACATGTGCACAAGCAGCAACTACATGTGAACAAGGGAACCTTTGTGCTTGAAACTTCCCACAGTCACACCACATGTCACTAAGCTTGACTTTGTACTTCATTGCATAAACACCCACTTGTGGATCAACTAACTCTTCAATCAGAAAAGATTGATTTGCTCGCGTAAAATTACGAACAAAGTGAGAGTTAGCTTTCCTGCGATTTTCTTGCATAGTCTGTGACTGTTTCACAGTATGTGCCCTCCCTCCCTCCATCATTGCAATTTGCTTGTTCCCCATCTTAACAAAAAGTGCAGCCAACCTATAATATGTTGACTGCACTAAACCAGTAATGGGAAGATGACGCGTTCCCTTCAACACCGAATTGATAGATTCAGCTAGGTTGATTGTCATATGGCCATAACGTCTTCCTTGATCATATGATTAGGCCCACTTCTCCTCGGGGATCCTATCAAGCCAATTAGCCACCTCTGCATTTTCTCCACAAAGATTCTCATACATGAAATGAAAATTCGGTCGCCTCAACTCGTATCCTAATAAAATTAAAAACAAAAGACTTGTGAATTTCAGTATTATTTTATATACTAAAGGAAATATAAGAGATAAAATAACTATGATTCGATTCTATACCCATGTTAACAATGTGTCGACGCAATTCATTATTGTTAAACTTCTTCAAAAAGTTAGTTGCAATATGTCAAATGCAGTACACTGAATATGTATGTGGAGGATTCCATCCACTACCATCGCGTCTAATCGCAGCTTTGATGGCTTCATGTCGATCAGACATCAAGCATATGCCAGGCTGTTTTATCACATGTTTACGCAAATTAAAGAGAAAGAATGACCAAGCCTCTGTTGTCTCACCCTTCACAATGGCAAAGGCAATTGGCAGTATGTTTCGGTTGCCACTTGTGCAATAGCTAACAATAATGTTCCTTTGTATTTTCCATATAAAAAAGTACCGTCTATTTGCACAATAGGTTTACAATACGGATACCCTTCAATGCACGACTTAAATGTCCAAAAGAGTCGATGAAATATTCTCTTACCCTGGACCAGTCGATCATCGTGATATGCAGGTACCGTTTGCAATTCCACAATTGTACCAGGCACGAAATGTTGCATTGTACCTAACCATTTAGGTAGCTCATTGTACGATCTATCCCAATCGCCAAAAACTAAAACAATTGCCTTTTGCTTTGCTTTTCACACTTTCTTATAGGAGGTGGTGTATCCATACCGGATTCGCATCTCAGCGATCAAAACTAAAACGGAGATCTCCGGATTTGCTTGGACCAATGACAGAATGAATGAACAGATCATTTTAGAATCTAACTTGCAATGATCTTGTGAAATCCTCCCCGATGTGCAAGTATGAGGCCCTTCATATTTTCTAATCTCCCATGCCTGTTTCTTCTTCATAAAAGTTGCCCTTATTCTCCAATTGCACCCTTTCCCATACATTAGACATTTGGCATAATATTTGGTCCGCTCAAATTCAATTACTATGTAATCTACAGAGTTTTTGATGTTATAGTGCTTAATAGCTAAAAGCACAGTCTCTTTCGTTGAAAATTGTAACCCAACACGTAGATCAACTGTAGATGGATCAAATGTCAGAGGCGTAGCTAATGTATGAGCATACTCAGGAAATTCTGGTACTTGCATTGCCTCCAGATCCAGGGTGTGCATATGGGATACAGCCTCATATGGGGGAAGATCTCCATGAGTATTGATCTCAGCAAAGATGACGTCTGGGTCAGAATCACTATTGTCATCACTTACGAATTCAGCATCCTCTTCCTACTCACTAAAGTCACCAACATATTCACCATGGACTCCACATGATGGAACAGGATCAACACCAGCTGGCTCATCTTCGAGGGTAGTAGGAATTGTTTGTGGGACTAATGAATTATGAAATGTTGTAGCTTGAGATAGCGGAATGACTTCTTCTGTTGGAACGTCGTATGTAGTGTGAACATAGAACGGCCCAGAATCATCATCTTCTGTGGGAAAGTTTTCTATAGTGCGAACATTTGAAGGCCCACAATAATCGTGAACATCTTCTATGTCAGCATATAACTCAAGTACATCAACATTTGCAAATGTCTCATGAGCATAAAACATGCATCTGACATCATCATCATCTTCAAGTGGAAATGTTCTATATCAGACATATCCTCCACCAATAGAAAGAGGATGCCTATACTTAATCTCTGAAACTCTTTTTCTATTTTCAGCTTTAATTTTTGTATGAATTTGCAGCTTCAGTTTCTCTAATGTGACGTCTTCATCAACACGAAAATTTTTAGGATATTCACAATCAAGGTAGCACCTTCATCAGTATTATGAATTTGGCCATTATAGTAAACCAATACGATCACTCTATTGCTCATGTTGTGTAGTAATGAAACTAAGAAGGATGAGAATAGAGGTATTATCACTCGGCAAAAGAAAGAAGAAATAAAGAAAGATGAGAATGAGGAGGTATTAGCACTAAAAAAATCTGATTCAAAAACTGCTGTAAGGGGTATTTTAAACCTTCATCAGTATTATGAATTTATAATGGTTCATTATGTTGTACCGGATGACAAATCTCAATCCTTTGTACAGGATGGAATCTGATTCCCATTTTCTGACTAGGGTTAATTGACTGAAAAACTGATAACTCATTCGATGCAAAAACTGATGATAAATCCCATCCTTTATACCGGACTGTCCAATAGTCCCATCCATTGCAGAAGGAATCCAATTCCACAATTTTATGCAGCATTTGATTGACTGAAAAATAGTTGAAACCTATCCCTAACCCTAAATTATTAGTCCCATCCATTGCAAAAGGAATCCAATTCCAATATTTTCTACAGCATTTGATTGAATGGAAAATAGCTGAAACCTATCCCTAACCCTAAATCATTAGTCCCATCCATTACAAAAGGAATCCAATTCCAATATTTTCTGTAGCATTTTATTGACTGGAAAATAGCTGAAACCCTAACCCTAAATCTGGTCAATAATTCCATCCATTGCATAAGGAATCCAATTCCAATATTTTCTACAGGATTTGATTCACTGAAAAATAGCTGAAACCCTAACCCTAAATCATTAGTCCCATCAATTGCAGAATGAATCCAATTCCAATATTTTCTATAGCATAAAATTAAAATAATAAATAAAATTTAATTTTATATAAAATTCAAATAAGAAATTAATTTAATTTTTATATAAAATTTAAATAACAAATCAAATTTTAATTTATATAAAATTTAAATAAGAAATTAAATTTTAATTTATATAAAATTAAAATAAGAAATACATTTTTTTAAATAAAATTTTAATAAGAAATAAAATTGTATTTTATATAAAATTTAAATAAGAAATAAAAAGAATTTATATAAAATTTTAATAAGAAATATTTTTTTTATAATTTTAATAAGAAACAAAATTTTACTTTTTATAAAATTTAAATAATAAATTTTATTTTTTTTATAAAATTTCAATAAATATTAAATTAAATTTTTTATAAAATTAAAAAATTAAATAAATTATAAAATTTTAGTATATATATTTTTAAAAAATAAAAACAAACCAAGATAATTTTTTTATACCTGTTTGTATAGATCTCACATATAAAATTTAAATAAGAAATAAAATTTTTATTTATATAAAATTTAAATAAGAAATAAAATTTTTTATATAAAAATTTAATAAGAAATATAGTTTTCTTTTTTTAAATTTTAATAAGAAATAAAATTTTATTTTTTATAAAATTTTAATAATAAATTAAATTTTATTTTTTATAAAATTAAAAAATTATAATATATATATTTTAAAAAAATAAAAAAACAAACCAAGATAAATTTTTTATTTAATTTGCAATTTTTAAAATTAAAATACAAATTTTAAAAATAAATTTGCAATTTTTTTTTAACTATTGGACTTTTAAATTTAAGTAAAAAAATATATTACAAAGGGAAATCGCCACCCCCCATGGCGATTTCCCTTGGTGTTTTTTGAAATTTTTTAAAAATACACCAAGCAAAATCGCCACCTTCCATGACGATTTCACTTTGTGTTTTTTGAACTTTTTAAAAAATTTATGCTGAAAAATCGTCATGGAGGATGGCGATTTCCCAGCTGGTTTTGAAAGGAGCGGATTTTGAGAATTAATTTGAAAAGAGCGGTATTTTGATAAATAATTTTTTTATAGCTATATTGTGATAAAAAAACCTCAAATAAATCATAACCTTTAATTTATATTTAAATAAACTTTCAACATAAATTAACATTTTATTTGAAATAAAAACTTAGATAAAAATAAAAAAATAAGTACTTATTTGAGTACAATAAAAAAATAAAATTTATTTAAAAAGCGTAAAATAATTCAAGATTTTTTTTTTTTTTTTTGTATTTTAATCAAGTTTTTTCCTTTTTTTTTCAATAAATAAAACGTTAGTGAAAGAAAAGCGTTAGATTTTTTTTTTGAATAAATCTAATATTTTCTTTGACAAAAACAAATAAAATGAATTATATTTAGTTGATTTATGCAGTTATCTCTATGAGATATCTTCCAATATGTTTGGGTTTTAAATTTTAACATTTGTAATTTTTTTTATTTTTCTCTACAATCTCCATTGTATAAAAAAAAAAAATTCAGATTTTACTTTTTTTTCTATTTCAATCTTTTGATTTGATAAGTCTTTGTTGTCACGTGTGTCATATACACGAATATTCATTATTTTATTTATTTTTAAATATATAATTGTATAATTTATAAAGAATTAAATTTAATAAATGCATTAACATGTAAAGTTTGTTAATATACAAATTATATAAAGTTTATTATTTTTAATGTTAATTTATAATTAAAATTTATGAAAATAAAAATTTTAATATAAACTTTATTTTTTTATCAAATAAGATTTATTTACATTTTAAGGTTAAACTTTAAAGATAGATTAAGATTTATTTACATTTTAAGGTTAAACTTTGAAGATAAATTAATTTAATGTAAACTTTAACTCTTTTTATTTATCACCAAATAAATCTATTTAATGAAAGACTTTTTTATGGAATTAAATTTGTTATGGATAAATCTTATTAATAATAATAATAACAAATATTTACAATAACAATTTAGAAATATAATGAATAACACTGACTATTTTCATAAGTTTAAAATTTTTCTATTATATAAATGATATATTATAGATAAATTATTCATATTTAAATATATTTTTTTGATTTAATTAATTTTATTTAAAATATTATTTATATCATTTTATTCATATTTAAAACGATGATTTTTTGAAATTCATTCTTTTTTTGTCAGAAATACTCATTTTTTTAATAGTCATAGCTTTAGCCATCATACGGGTATCAAGCAATACACTTTTACATTTTCCACTAATCAATTTTCTATCTTAATCTCTCTAATTATTATCTTCAAATTCAAATTCAAACAATCTAGAAAATTAATGATGTTGTTCAAAAAAAGTTGATAGAGATTAAAAGAGATAAACCAAAAAAGATAGTAAATAAATATATGGATCAAATCAAAAAAATAATGAACCGAACTTCTTTTTCTTTCTCCTCCTTCAGTTGCGACAATCACAAAAATTATGTTCATTTTTATGATGATAAAATGTTGTATACAAATACAACTATCATTATTGAAGAGTCCATATAACATAGTTCAAACTAAATTTTCTACCCTTGTGCTTGAAATTGGTTGCACTTACTTACTATAACATTTTCCACCCTTTATCTAATTTTTTTGTCAAGCTTAGATTGGTTACTTGGTGGAATAACAAGCAGATAGGGGCATTAGCCAACTTCTTAAACGTTAAAACCACCCTTGCTCAAACAATCACGTCAACAATATTCATCAAGGAAAATCAAAACCTCACGTCATTTGGCTTAAGGAAATGTGGTCATTAGTTTGCATACGCTTGCTGGTAATCATTCATTTATGGCTTCCCTCAAGTTGTTGAGTGGTCCTTTTGTCTTGTTGCAGGGAAATATTATCTAGACCGAGTTATCTGAAACCTTTACATGGTGAGAAGTTGAGGTGCCAAAATAAATTTGAATTCGAAAATTCGTTTGAAAAAGTTTGAATTTGAATTCGGCCAAATTTAATTCGATCAAAAAGTAAAAAATTCAAATTTGATTTGATTCGAATTTGAAATGATTCGAATGCGAAAAAACTCAAATTTAAGATCAATTCGAACCCGAATTTAATACTAAAAATAAAAATAATCAAATTATAATTAAATTTGATTTATAAAGCAAAAATTTTAATTATCAATTATATTTTAATTTTTATTAATTTAATTTAATTTAATTAAAAAATAAATTTTAATATATTTTTTATATATAGGATGAAATAATAATTTTATCAAAAATTATATTATATTTTGTATTTATAACTTTAACTTTTCATATCTTGATGAATCTATCATCTAAAGATTTTAAGCTTATGAGAATTTTAGAGATGTGAAAAGAAATTTGACATAAAATATTACTTGTCATTTGTCTATGTTATTTTGTATTATAATTTTTTTTTTTTTGGTTAGGCTTCTTAAAACATTATGGCATTAAAGCATTATCTCACTTTATGATCATTTATGAGATGTTAAGATTCTGCAATTTGTATCGACTTTATTTATTATTTTTTTTGCATCATTTTCCTATATATTTATAGGATTCACAACCTAAAAAGAACAAGAAATACTGAAGCAATTTGGTTAAAGCTGTCATGACCATGGTGTGTTGTCATGGTCAGCGGAATGGCCTGCTATAAATGGGTGTGGGGTCGCAAATGAGACAAGCCCTGAATAGGCCCAAATTGGTTGGAGCTTACTTTAGGCCTTGATGTCCAATAGTCCAAAAACTATTCTAATAGCTCAAGAATAAAAGAACGAAGCCCAATAAGCCCACTACACATCCAATTTAATTAAAAAATGAAGCCCAACATGATTTAAGAGGAAAGACTCCTCCAAAATTAAATCCGATTTATATAATTGAATCAAGTCCAATTATGATATTATCTTATATATTATGTGTTGTTTACGTGTCATGTAATCGTATTGTATCTAAAATTATCATGTTTATAAATTATTAATCATCTTATCTTCATTAGTATTTAATATTTGCTATTCAAATGGTAAATTATTAAAATATTAAAATACATATTATATATATCAAGTAATTTTTAATCTTGATTTTTAGAAAATTTAGTTTTAAATTAAGATTAAATCATTATGATAAATAATTGAGCAATAACTAATTAGTGGTATTTCTTTTTGCATTATCTTATCAGCTCTTAAATCTTAGTCTTATACTCTTATTTATTCTTCAAATATAGTCATTTGCTCATTTTAATTTAATTATTATTATATACAATTATATTTATATGTATGCATAATATAAATTATAATATATTTAAATATTGAATTTCAAATTCATCAAATCAATTATTTTAAATATCAATATTTTTAATTTATAATATATCATATTTTTATAATAAAATATTTAACAATTCGATTTTATATAAAAAATTAATTTTATATCCTTTTAGTGCTAAAAAATATTGATTTTAATATATAAATATAATTAAAAATATCGTATTATAACAAAAGCTTACTTAATAATAATAATAATAATAATAATAATAATAATAATAAAAACACAAGATTCCATTAAACTTCTGGGCTGTCATGCTCAAGGGAGTGGCCTGCTGCAAGTGGATGTGTGGGTCGCAAATGGGGAACCCATAATGAGTCCAAATTGGTTGTAACTTACGTACCTTAAGCCTTAAAGTCCAACCGTCCAAAAATTATCCCAATAACTGAAGAATAAAAGAATTAAGTCCAATAAATCTATTGAGCATCCAATCCAATTAAATAATAAAACCCAACATTATTTAAAAAAAAAAAAAAACTATTCCAATTTTTTTTTTTAAAATACTTACTAACTTAAATATTAAAACACATTTCGAAATTTCAACTCCAACCATTTACTTTACTTTAGAGACTCTCATAACTCTTGAGCAATCTTCTCCTCTTCGTTCTCCTCTTATTTGTTTTCATTGTTTTTTTATCAAAAGTTAATTTTCTGGGTCTCAGTTTTCATCATTTACTTTACTTTGGAGACTCTCATAACTCTTGAGCAATCTTCTCCTCTCTGTTCTCCTCTTATTTGTTTTCATTTTTTTATTTTTTATCAAAAGTTAATTTTCTGGGTCTCAGTTCTCATCATTTGTTGTTGAATACAACTTGGAAAACTTTTTAGGCTACGCGTTTCTTTACGTCTAATAATCACATGCTATACTTTTTTATATCAGTTGTCATGAATAAAAATAGAAAAATACAGTAAGGAAGAAATTAACATTACAAGTTAATTCTTTCTATTCTATTTCTATTTCTATTTCTATTTCTATTTCTGTTTCTTTTTTTATTTATTATAAAAACATATAAATAAAATTATAAAAACCAATAAACCCCTTAAAAATAGAAAAAGATCAAGAAAAACCAACAAAACCTATTAAAAAAACCCAAAATAAAGCTGATAAAATAGGACTCATAAATCTACTTTGTTCTTTTATATGTTTTTCTTTACAAGGTTGATAAAAATTTTGTATGGCTGTTTGATTAAATGTGATACCAAGTGTCATTATTGTTGTATAATATATTGATAAATTCATTAGCTACAACTGATGTATGATAAATATATATATTTTTACATTTGCTTTTATAATGTTGATATAATATTTTGATTTAATTTGCTTTGTTATTACATGTTTGTTTTTTATATCTACAAACTCCATTTAAATATGTGTAACTTATAAACAATTTTTTTATGATAGATTTCATTTATATTTGAATGATATTTTAATAAAGTTATCATTTGAAAAATTATATTCTTTAACAATCAAATATGACAATCTTATATGTATGTCAAGTGATGTTGGAGATATTTTGTATATTTGTAAAAATCTTGTTGAAAAATTTTACTTGCAACAATTAAATAGCATGCCCTTAAATAGAATATTAGAGAACTTACTCATACTCGGTGGTCCTCTAACCAGCACTAACTCAGTTAGCCCACTAGCTATCTCAAACTCACCTACCTCTACATAAAGACCATTGTCTTGGCCCGCTGTCCACGTTTAACCTTGTGGTCTCTTTCAACTGCTTTAAGCACGGCTCAGGTGCACTCACTCATGCCCCCGCTAGGGCTCTTGTTGAAGACAAAATTAAAGAATTAAGAACTTTACGTTGTTGTCAAGGATTAAACCCTTTGTCTTTAAGGCGAAATTGCCCGTCACTTGGTGCACACGGATACAATGCAATTGCCTCCCAAGAATTCAACAACACCACTTTGAAAAGTTGCACACCTTTTCAAAGTCCACGAACTTAAGGAATTGACTCAATTTTTTCTCTACAATAACAGATTCCTAAGCTCTAAAGTAGAAAGAACAAAAGAAGAAAAGATCTTTTAGAATTGTTGAAACAATTGTTGAATTGTTGAATAGTTGAATGAGATTCCTCAAATCACAAAGCACCTATTTATATAGGACATTAGGGACCTAAACATTAATCACCCAAATGAATGTACATAATACATCAATGCACATTAATTATGATGAATATACATAGTACATGAATGAACATACATGGTACATGAATGAATAAATTCATGAATGACATAAATTAAGTTCATGAATTATAAAATTCATGACACACCATAAATAATGTATTTGGATCATTCACTATATAAATAGATCAATTTTACATTCACATGTTTGGTTCCAAACCCAGTTCCAACAAGTGAATCAAACACACGGACATAACATATTATTGTCAATTTGCCATGATTATTTTGTAAGAGGAATTTTTTTCCCAAAAATAATTTAAGATGACTCAAACTACATGAGCCGAACAGAGCCGGGCTATGCTCAGTTAGTAAAAGAAATTTACTTGTTTAAAGCCTGAGAGCTCGAAAAGCAAGAATTATTGTTCAAAAAATATTTTTATATTTTATAATTAAATTTAAATAAAATATATTTTTATTTATTAAATAATAATCTAAATTGCAAGTCGAGGCGGCTAGAATATAAAAGAAAACTTATCTTAAACCCAATTTTATTCAACAAAACTTATCGAATCAAATAAATAATTCGATCTTTAAATAAGTAAAGCCAAAAACAAACTCCCTCTAACAAGTAACAGTTAATAGATAAATCTTTAACATTTCTTTTTTTTTTTTTTTAATTTCTTTTAGCCTCACGTGAAAGATGTAGTACAAATATATCCCTCAGTCTTATCTATGTGTCCTAACAGAAATTATAATTTCTTAATTGATTTATAAAAGAAAGCCCATCTCTGTTGGACTAAGCCCAATTTATCATCTTCCAAATTAATTCAATGAATTAAATAGAGGATTTTCTAAAATAAGAATTGCAACGCTTCAAAAGGAAAAAGAAAAAAAAGAAAATTTATTGTTTACCATTTATTTTTGTCCTAATCATTTTTTCCCTTATTTTTTCTCATCTTATTTAACATCAACTTTTTTTTTTTTTCAAATTTTTTTTCATGAACTCTCATGATCTTTTTTTTTTTTTTTTTAACTTCCTTCGTTCCCATCTTTTTTTTTTTCTATCTTATATCTGAGCAATTTTTCCTTTATCTCTTTTTTATTTTATTTTTATATATAGTTATTATTATATTATAAATTATACAATATTATTTATGGCAATGAAAATTCTAACTCTTCTGAATATTCAATGCAACCCTATTAGTATTAGATTTATACGAGGATTTGGTTAGAATTAGATTGGGTTTAAGATAAATTTTTTCAATCAAAGTTAGTCCAATTCAGATTACCATTTAATAAATAAAAAATATTTTTATTTAAATTTAATTATAAAATTATATTAATATTAATATAAAAATATTTTTAATATTTTAATATTTAAATAATAAAATATGCTTTTTAGATTCGTCGAGTAGGATCAAATCTTGAAAAATCGAAATTTTTTGCAAAACGTATTTGGCACAGTCTGACCAACTTATGAATCGTCATATTAGCATATAGGGAGTTAATAAGAAAATTTAAAACAACGTGGTTAAAATGATATTTGTTCAAAGACAAAGGGCTAAAAACAATATGTACTATTAAAAAAAAAAAACAATATGTACTTTTATAATAATTTATTGAAATGGAAATTTTAAGAATTTAGCACATTTACGTTGGCATATTCGGTCAAACCAACGGCGATAAACCTGACACGTGTACGTCCAGATATCATCACAACTGCCTTTGTTGTTAGGTTAAAAACTCGGGTAAGGTTCCTGCTTTCTTCTTCACGAGAAGAAAACCTTATCATCTTCTTTTGCTTTTTTTATTCGTCAAAAAAGGGAAAAATTTGCTTTTATTTCGATTTTCTATAACTTTCTCGGGAAAAAGAATTTTTTTCTAGATCTAGGATTTGCGATCATGGAGATGGAGCGCGTGACAGAGTTCCCTCATACGCATATGGATAGGCGACCTAGAAAGCGGCCGCGATTGGGCTGGGACGTAACTCAGTTGCCACCGCAGGTATTGCCTTTTTCTTCGAATGGATCTCTAATTCGATCTTTGATTTGCGCTTTGTATATCTGGTTAATTTTTTCCTATTATTAGGGTTTCCAATTTATGATTCTTTTCAGCAAAGTTAGCGTGTTTACGTGGTTTTTGGCTCAGATATGCAATTATTACTTTTCTTCTTCATCCGATTAATTTGAATATTATATAATTTATTTAACTATAAATTTACCCTGTTTTTTTAGGAAAAATCCGTGGATAGGGATTTTTCTCCCAATTTTTAAGATTTTATGATCGTTGTAACAAAAAAAAGAATTTTTTTTTTCGAGAATTTAGATTTTCTATTACACGAGTGTTTACTGCGAGAATTTTTGGGATAAAGATAACTTTTTAAGCTTCTTTTAGAAATTTTATATATATTGCTTGCTGGGTATATTTTAACCATGGTAATTTTGGTGGGTAAGAAGAGGGGGGGTTGTAAGGTAATTGGGGAGGGTAAAAAAAGTATTGATTTTTAATCTCTTAGTGGTACAATGAATGGATGGCTGTGTGTAGGCTCAGGTAGGAATGTTTTGTGCACAAGAGGTTGGGAAGGTGACAGGCTTTGCTTCTTCTTCTACTGCAAAGGCACCCTCAGATTATGTTACTAGTACTATTACTACTAGTTCTTCTGTAGTTCTAAAGGGAGGAGTGGCTCAAAATAGTTCTCCCCAATGGCGAGACGATGACAAGGATGGACATTACATGTTTGAGCTTGGAGATAATTTAACCTCTCGCTGTAATCTCACTTTTACCATCATTATAAACAAATTTACATTCATTAATTAGTTGTCTTGAAAACAATCCTAAACGGTTTAAAAAATTGTTATAGTTGTTGCTATTGGAGATTATGATAATTATATAATCATATAGAATAGTTCAAGTATGGATGGTCTAGTATTATGCTTTCAGCTAAGTTTCTTGAATAACTGAAATACAGTAATTCTCAAGAACTTCTGTTTTTTCAAATCCAAATTTTGATTATTAGATTTCTTCTTGTTGAAACCTTCTCATCCTAAATGTGTGAAGTTAATACTTAAATAAGTAAATAAAATATGAAAAAAAATAACAATGAATTGAATGTTTATAATAATTTTTTGTTTCTAATTCTCTGTGCTTTATGGTTGCAGATAAGATAGAGAGTAAAATGGGTGAAGGTATACCTTACTGAACTTACTGCACCATTTGTTTACCTATAGTTTACTTCAATCTAGGTGCTGCTTCATCTTACTAAGCACTCTTCGCTGACCCCCGATTTTTTTACAGGTACCTTTGGTCAGGTTTTAGAATGCTGGGATAGAGAGAGGAAGGAGATGGTTGCTATTAAAATTGTCCGTGGAATTAAGAAGTATCATGAAGCAGCCATGATAGAGATTGAGATGCTGCAACAGCTTGGGAAACATGATAAAGGTGGCAATCGGTGAGTTATCTTTAGCATTGTAATTACATTTTACTGGAGCTACCAACATCGTAACCAACATTTTCAAAGTTTTTTTTTTTTTTGCAATGGTTAAATGGGTTCATTCCTTGCAGTTGTGTGCAAATACGGAACTGGTTTGACTATCGTAACCATATCTGTATTGTAAGTATATGATTGATTTGTGATGGATTGTTTTCCCATGCTCACCAATAATTTGGGGGTTAAAACTTGTGGGTGAATTTAAATGGTTTGAACAGGTGTTTGAGAAGCTAGGACCAAGCTTATACGATTTTCTACGGAAAAACAATTATCGCTCATTTCCCATTGATCTTGTCCGTGAGATTGGCAGACAACTATTGGAGTGTGTAGCATGTGTGTAATAATTACTAAGCTAGTTTCTCTGCCTATCCTTCTTATGTTACCTTTCTTCTGTTATTATTGTCTCTGATTGTTCCATGAATTTTTTTTTAAGTGCTAGAGGTGTCGAAGCCTTTTCTTTAACAAATCACTTGCATTGAAGTATATTAGAATGGTGCCAATTATTGTGCTCACTCTGGCACTGGTTTCTTATACTTTTCTCTTGTTTTTATTTTCAGTCATGCATGATTTGCGTCTGATACACACGGACTTGAAGCCAGAAAACATTCTTCTAGTCTATCCAGAGTATGTCAAAGTTCCTGATTACAAGGTATTTTCCTTTACTGGATACCATCATCCTTCTTTGCAGCACAGTTTCTTGTGTAAGGCCCCTGTTAGCCTTCTACTCTCATCGGTGGTGTATTATTTTGTATGTGCTTTATCTGTGTCATTTGTTGGCCTAATTGTTCTTTTATATTATTTTTGTACTGTCAGAGTACATCACGATCTCCCAAGGACAGTTCTTACTTTAAAAGATTGCCAAAATCAAGTGCTATTAAGGTAATAGATTTTGGTAGCACTACTTATGAACGTCAAGATCATACTTACATTGTGTCGACACGGCATTATCGTGCTCCCGAGGTTATCCTTGGTATGTATTTTCATTTTCTTAGTATCAATGCTTTAGAAAATGGTCAGATGATGGATGTAATTTTTGATTTTGTGTTTTTATAGGACTTGGATGGAGTTATCCTTGTGACATATGGAGTGTTGGTTGCATCTTAGTTGAATTATGCACAGTATGTTCAGAAAATTGATTCTTTTGTTTTTATAAGAAGATTACGAACGGCATGAGCTGCATTTATTCAACTATTGATAATTTGATAGGGTGAGGCGCTGTTTCAAACTCATGAGAATTTGGAGCACCTCGCCATGATGGAGGGAGTGTTAGGTCCACTACCTCAGCACATGTTGAAGAGACTAGAGTATGTATTCTTATGATAGACTCTGTAGTTTTTATGTCGGTATGTTGTTCGGTCTGTAAAGTTAAACGAGTATTATAAATTTCCTGCCATTGCAGCCGTCATGCGGGAAAGTATGTTAGAAGAGGTAGATTGGATTGGCCAGATGGTGCAACCTCAAGGGAGAGTATCAAAGCTGTTCTTAAGCTACCTCGTCTCCAGGTTTTTATTTTTATTTATACTTTTTCTGCATTATGAATCTTTCCAACATCTCAATTCAGCATGTTAAGTGGACTGTTTTTTTCCTCTCTTGTTCTCTAATCTGTTGTGTCTCTTGTTCCATTGAAGAACCTGATAATGCAGCATGTGGACCATTCAGCCGGGGATCTAATTCATCTATTGCAAGGATTGCTTAGATATGACCCTATTGATAGGCTCACAGCTCGTGAAGCCCAAAGGCATCCCTTTTTCAGTAGGGACCAATATAGGCGATGAGCGTGACATCGGGTGGCCTGTGGCTCTGGAATGAAGAATATCTGGGAAAGGATTTGTCGGTAGACAAGGCTTCATTTTTGTTTCATCTGTAAATTTTTCTAACATGAAATGCTTCTTCTTAACCCTAGCACCATCTGTGTTTATAAACTATTGTGGTGCTAGAGGTTTGAGCACCATCTGTGCTTCTTAACTAATATCATTTGTGGATTGTCTATGGAAAAGAGAAAAGATTTGAGCTATAAAAAATGATAATTATTGGATCCTAAAGTGTGCCTTTCCCCAATAATATTTGAATGGTGATAGGCAGCTTAGAATAGATCCATGTCTTAATGATATAGTTTATCATTCAAATGGATGGTCTTTCTGCTTAAAATGAATGTTACATTATGTACAATTAATCAACATTTCTGCAGAGTGAAAGTAAGATGATGTGGTTTGGCTTCCATCTGTCATTAAGTTCATTCAATTGCCAAATAGCAAATAATATTTCTTACGAGTTTCTTTCTTTTTTTTTTTTTGTTAATATAATTCCAGAGAATTCGAATAATTAATTAATGATATAAAGTGCAAATTAGAATTAGATGGAAGCAATAATTCAGGGAGTTTGAAAAGAAAGAGCAAGGCGTACAATAACTATAATAAAAAAATCAACATTTGATTGGATGTTGGAGTGGTAAAATGGTTTTAACATCGAAAATGAGAATCAATGATCTAATTTTGAGAGAGTTTTATCATTACATTTTTAGTTTGATAGAGTTTAATTTTTCATTATCTAAACACCTTAGGTTTAGAAAAAAATAAAGAGAAAAGGAAAAAGCAGCAACAACTTTTCTCAGCTGAAAAGAAATAGTTGAATTTTCTCAGAATTTCTCATAAAAATATTTGCTTGACATCTTACAACCCTTAATTTCAGGATCTGAAAGAGATCTCACAGTTTATATATTAATTCTTCTTATTCTATTATATTTCTCCATATCTTTTCCAATACTAATGGTGAGAAATAGCGTAGATATACATCAAAGTGAAACTGATCTCACTTCCTTATTATTAGTTTTCTTTAGAGTTATTTCGTATGTTGATTAAGTCGGTTAGATTCAGATAATAAAAAAATTTATTCAAAATTTAATCTGTTGGTTCAAAAAAAAATGTTTTATTATTTAAAATATATTAAAAGATTTTTTTATTGATATTTATAATTAAATTTAAATAAAAAATAATTTTATATTAATTAAATAATAATTCGAACTGAATAAGATTCAGACTTAAAATATCATATCCCAAACTTAGCCTGATTCAAATCAAACTAATAGGACTAAACATGTAACCCAATCTTTAAATAAGTCTAATACCAATCTAACGCCAGGCCAATGACCATTTGAGTAGATTTGACAATCCGTATATTTATATTTTATTCGTGTAATTTTACGTGTTATAGTCATATTAAAATATTATATATTAATATAAAATTTGACACGTTAAAAATTCATATAAATTTGATACATTCATATATTTATATCATATTCGTTATTTTTTCGTGTCGTATCATATTTCAATTATTTTTTATTCAAAATTATCAGAAGCAATATGTTCAGAAGCAGCCAAATTCATGTCTCCATGTTATATGGTCTAGTGGGACCTTTCACATGAAACTAGAAAAGTCAAATCATGACGCTTTATTAATCGTTAATTACACAGTTTATGCTATTAATCAATGTCTTTAATTCTAAACAAGCTGTTATAATGGTGTGAGAGGTTGAACTAAATTAGAATTAATGCATGCATTTGATGCAGATGCTTGCTTAGGAGTGTATATTAATTATTATACATATAAGTGGCTTTGAATGTTAAGTTGATTGTGAAAAGGTTTTCAACATTTTTTTTTATTTTTATTTTGGGAAGGAAAGGAGAGAATGGAATCCAATTCTTTCAAGCAAGAAGATACATGTAGCTGTGATAAGTTTAAATACGATAATTAATATTTTACGAATATATAAATATATTAAAATTTATAAAAAAATATAAATATAATTCAAATACACGAAATATATATATATATATCTTGTTCTGACATGTCATTATCATCGCTACTTAAATGTAAATCTACTTAAAAATTAAGATTCATGAAATTAATTAGACCTAACAATATTAAAAATGATACGATTATACGAAATAATTACATGATATGAAAAAATAATTAAAAACATGATATGAATACGACATGAAAAAATAACACGAACACGTCACAAATACACGAATATCTCAAAATCTATATAATACGAATTATTAACATATCAAAATTTATATAAATATAAAATATTTTAAACACGATAAAACACACTAACACGATATTATGCACGAATTGCCGGATTCGGAATTAATTATCTTCCCCAAATTCATTTTTAACTCAAAGTTCAAGATCCATGTGACTTCTAGTAGAATACAGTGCAGCATTTTTATGTATTTTTATTCTGTTTAAGGCTATAACTAGCAAAATAGTTATCGTCAATTCTTCATTAATTCTTATAAATGCTTAATCTGTTTTGGTTTAAACTTTAGTTCATGCGAGTTGTAGAACTGAAGAGAGATCATGAATCCAGCAATGTTATTGCAACAATGGTGGCAAGAGTTTAATGCAACTGATCTGTTCAATCCTGTCATCTTCTTTCTTCTTCTATTCTCCGTTGTTTATTTCTTTAAGCTTTCAAGAAGTTGGAAGCTCAATTTCCCACCATCTCCACCAAAGCTACCCATCATTGGCAACATTCACCAAGTAGGGAAACTGCCCCATCGATCCTTCCGAACCCTGTCTGAGAAATATGGTCCCCTAATGCTTTTACACATGGGGCAAACTTCAACCCTTGTAGTTTCATCTGCTGAAATAGCCAGGGAGATCTTGGTGGCACACGATGCGTTCGTAGAAAGGCCTCAAATAAGGGTTGCCGATAGTCTCTTCTGTGGATGCACTGACATTGCATTTTGTGCTTACGGTGATTACTGGAGACAAGCAAAGAAGATTTGTGTTCTTGAACTTTTAACCCAAAGAAGGGTTCGGATGTTTCAGCTTGTGAGGGAACAAGAGGTTTCAAGACTGATTGAGAATATACGACAATCTTGTCATAGTGGATCTGCAATTGCTCTTTGTGAAATGTTTGAAACCATTGCAAACAACATAATCAGCATATCTGTTCTTGGTCGAGTATATGAAAGAGAAGATGGAAATAAGGGATTTGGGGAATTATCAAGGAGAGCAATGGACCTTATAGGAGTCTTTTGCTTTAACGATTTCTTTCCCTATTTGGGATGGATGGATGATCTTACTGGCTTGACTTCAAAAGTGGAAAGAGTTTCTGATGAATTACATACTTTTCTTGATCAAGTGATAGAGGACCACCTGGTTATGATGAATGATGATGATACATCAGACAAAGATTTTGTTGATATCCTTCTTCATCTTCAGCTGGATGGCAAGCTCGACATCAGTCTAACTCAAGAAAACCTCAAGGCAATCCTACTGGTACTGCTCTCCTATGTTGCTCTAAATTTTTATTTTTCTTGAAGTACTCGTGTCCGGCATATATTCGGACATGATTAGGGGATATGATCTCCCAAGGAACCTCCAAATATATGAAAATACTTAGAATAAATCAGACATACTCGTGTCGGATACATATCCGTGTCCAACACTCACACCCGAGTCCGAGTAACATACCTGCTCTATCCCCCTCCCCCTTTCTCTGCATAAAATGGCACACATTAAGGGACTAAAACATTATCATCCTAATTACAGGACATGTTTATTGGTGGAACCGATACTATAGCAGCAACAATGGAATGGGCAATGGCAGAGCTTGTGAAAAATCCCAGTATAATGAAGAAAGCCCAAGAAGAGGTAAGAGGAGTTGTGGGTAAAAAACCAAGTGTCACTGAGACTGATATCAATGACATGGAATACTTAAAATGTGTTGTGAAAGAGACTCTGAGATTACATGCTCCTGTTATGGTCACTCGACAAAATCCCACAGCTACTAAATTGAAAGGTTATGATATTCCTCCCAAAACAATAGTATTGGTCAATACATGGGCAATTCAAAGGGATCCCAAGTTGTGGGACAAGTCTGAAGAATTTATCCCAGAGAGGTTTTTAAACAGTTCAGTTGATTTTAAGGGCCAACACACTCAGTTCACTCCATTTGGTGCTGGAAGAAGAGGTTGCCCTGGAATTTCATTTGCAGTTGCAGGAGCTGAATGTGTCTTGGCCAACCTCTTGTACTGGTTTGATTGGAAGTTGCCTGATTCCAGACGCTGTGAGGATTTAGACATGAGTGATTATTATGCTCTAGTCATTCGCAAGAAAGTACCCCTTCATCTTGTACCAATGCTGCATTCTTTTTCATAAAACTGCAATCCATTTGTTTGCTCATGATTTGGTATTTATATTGCTGAAGCTCATGAACTCTTTCATTTCAATGTAGTCTGTGAGGACATAAGTCTTTAATTATCAAAGCAACCTTGTTGCATAAGACTCGAGCAATTCTTGACAATCATTAATTTTGTAGACATAAGCTTCTCATTTTCTTTTCAAATCTAAACATTTAGACTGAATAGTAATTCCTTCCCATGTCTAATTTATCATGTTCTAGTATTGCTCAAACTGATAGTTGGATCATGTAGCTTTCTCAAAGAGCAGAACAGCCTTGTGTTGTTATCTCTTTCTTCCTCTCATACAGCTTGCCTACGTTACTCGGACTCGAGGACACGGGTATGTTTAGTTTTTTCCTAGATTTTCATGTATTTGGAGGGTCTCTGGAAGATCATATCTCCATACTCATTTTCGATATGTGGACACAGGAGCTTCAAGAAACAAGAAAAATGAAGAGTCGTAGCAATATAGCATTTTGCATATAACATCTTTAGCTGCTATTTTGGTTTACAATAGCAAACAATGGAACACTGCTGTTTATTCTGTTCTTGAACTTCCAAGTGAAGCCTTGCAAGTCAAGTCCTACAGAGTAGACGTGTAGGAGTGGAGGAATGATCTTTAGATGGTTGAATTAATGATAAAGATCATTTTTACTTATATACAAGAAGGAAGTAGAGTTTCTGCTCATTCTTCATAAGAAGATTGAGGAGAAGGTAACAGAAGATCTTGCTCTAACTGACCCTGTAAGTTCTTATTATGCTTCTTGAGGTTGAGGATTACAGTCCAGAATGTTTTTCCGGTCTTAGCAGATATTTTTTTTGGTACAAAGGAGGCTGCAGCCTGAAAATAAGAGATTGTAGATGCTGGGATTTGAACCCAGATTTGATGGATATCACCTCTTAAAGCTGGCTACATGAACGAATTGAGTCAAACCCCGGATTGTCTTAGCAGACAATTTAAAATGTAATAGAAATGGATGGTTGTGACCAGAAATGCCACATATTCACAAAAAGAGACTGGCGTCGTGCCCCATTGATCTATACGTACAATTTCCCCTAAACACGATACCCTTATACACCTGCAATTTTGGTCAAATGAAGAAGAAAAAGGCATGAGAAACGTAAATTAAGTTTTACAGGAAGCAAAGTCATACAAATCTTGAGAGAGACTTTATAACATCAAGCCCCGCATCTCCATAAATATTTACAGAATCCTTCAAAAAATTTCCATCTGCAGCAGCCTCTCTAGCTGACAATAATTCAAGCAAAACAACTCCAAATGCAAATACATCCTCCTTCAGGTGCCAGGTACCCCTTTCTACCCACAATTATAGATTCTTTTTCTTCACTGCAAATCACTGGTTTGCCCATCTAAATCCAGTAATTTTTGTCCTCCAATCCTTGTTTATAAGCAAGTTTCTACTGTGTATTTTATGATGGATAAAAGAAGGTTTTGTGCCGTAATGTTATCTTGATCCGACATTTTTGTTGTTGTTGAAGTATCCATATTCGATATTCGTGTTCGACGCATATTCGGACATGGGTACGGGGATATGATCCTCCAAATATATGAAAATTTTTAAAAAAAATTGAATATACCTGTGTCCAACACTCACATCTGAATCCGAGTAACATAGCCTTAATGTATATAATAGAGACTTGCAAGATCGAAAGCAATCTGATTTCTTTTTGCCCATCTAAGCTTCCTGAAACATTAGCATTGGACAAGCAGTCCCTCAAGCTACCATATTATGCAAACTCGAACACAAGAGATAAGGATTAGTGCCGCCATAGCAGCAGCATCCCTCAAGCTTTACTATGTTTAGATGGCTAATCTTTGTCAATACACAGCTTTACCAGTCATGGAACCCTCATTGCAATCCTCAGTTGCATTCCTAAGCTCCTCCAAGCTAAAATTGGTTAATGACTGCTTTAATTTGGACATTCTATCAAGAAAATCAGGTGATGAGACGTTTGATGATACTGAACTTCTAGTAGATAAAAGCTGAAAACCCGTAGGATGACGCCTTTTCCTAATGCTTCTAAAAGTAAATATAGCTGCAATCAGCAGAATAATCACTGCTAGAAGACCAAATCCAAGAAATATATATGAAGTAACTCAAGTACTAGTAAGTAAATAATTGCAAAAGTTGGCCTAGCTTCTTGTAACAAATCACACATTATGATTATCAACCCATCATGGCGGCCCAAAATTCTAGCAGAGGTTTTTGATTAATGTTTCATTTAGATACATAATGAAAAGAAATTTTCATCGCGTTGAAATATATTTCATTTGGTTATTGAATTCTTATGGGACAAGTAAGGGTGAGTAAAATATGGGTTAACCGAATAAATTGACCGAAACCGATCAAATTCAGTTCATTCGGTTATTTAATTTGGTTTAATCAGTTTATTCGGTCGGTTTGCGATTTTTTTATTTCTAAATCAAATTGACCGAACAAATCGATAATTCATTAAAAAATAAATAAATAATATTATTTTTATTTAAATATACCCAAATCCAAACCTAAATCCAACCCAATTTAATTCAAAAATAAACTAACCCAACCCAACAACCCATAATTCAAACAAATAAAAAATTCATAACTCAAACCTATAGAGTGAAACCGAAAAAATCAACCAAATCGAATTGATTAATTTAGGTTCGATTAGTTCGGTTTTGAAATGTTTTTCGATTAGTTTCGATCGATTTTATAAATTAATTTGATTTAATTGATTTTTGAAATTTTAAAATCGAATAGACCAAATGTTGATCCCTAAAAACAAATATTATTTTAAAATTAGGATGCGATGAAATTCCCTTCCCACAACGCATCCAAATAAATCATAAAAGTAATTAATTACTTTTCTTGGTTTCTCTTATTCCATCCGGTGGGCTTCGTATTTTATCTGCTGATTCTTGACGCACTAATCAAGTTTTCATCCCCCATTGAGAATTTGAGTCGAAGTTTTGATTCTCACTCTCATTTTCTATGTAAAGTGAGAGCCAAGAGAAAAAAAAAAAAAACATGTGGAAGTAGACATGATAATATTAGATACGATATGACTATACGACACGAAATATAATTAAAAACATGACACGAACACGACACGATACGAAAAAATAACACGAACACGGCACGAATACACACGAATTATTAACGTATCAAAATTTATATAAATATAAAATACCTTAAACACGATTATGATCCGACAAAATACACGAACACGATATGGATACACGAATCACCAGATTTATGTGAAAGTGGAAAAGCAAGTCCTAAAGCATTAGCCATCAATGCATGCAAACCTTTCAATGGGAAAATTATTCTAATAGACTAGTGTTTCATCTGAATAGTTCGTCCGAGTTTTCTCATTGCGCCAACTTTAAATCTTTAAAGATTCAATTACAAAATGACATGACGCCATAAGAATATTTTCATCAATCATCCAAACCAAGCATTGAGGAATTGAAGGAAAGGAACAAAATGGAAATCAAGCTTGAACATCATCCTTTTTTTTTTTTGTTGATAAAAAGGAGGTTATAATCTAATAATAAAAGAAAGGGCTGCAGATGCTGGAATTTAAACTTTAAATCTACTAGATATTGTCTCTTAAGAGTAATTATATGAACCAATTGAACTAAGTTCCGAATAGACCTGTCTAAGAGCCGAGAGATTGAACATCTTTTCCTTTTTTTTTTAATGTTTTTTTGGGGTAAAAAGGAGGCTATAATTTAAAAATAAGGGAAAGAGTTACAAATGTTGGAATTTGGATTTCAAATATCGTCTCTTAAGAGTAATTATATGAATCAACTGGAGTAAGCTCCGAATAGACCTGTCCAAGAGCCGGGCACAAACTCGACCCGAATTGGATCGGGCTTGGACAGGATTTTTTTCAATTCAAGCCGGCTCAACTCGTCCCGAATTACTGTTTATTCAATAAAAAATTAATTTGTATTTAAATTTAATTATAAAAGATATTAATATTAATATAAAAATAATTTTTTTAATATTTTAATATTTATGAAAAGTAAAATAAATTTATGGATTTTTTTAGTATTTTAATATTTATGAAAAGTAAAATAATTTTTTTTTTAATATTTTTAATATTCAAATTCGATCCAAACCAAACTTGAATAAAAAAAAAAAAAAATTGAATCGCGACCTAATTCGGCCCGACTCATGGAGCTCATTTTTTTTCCCCTTCATGTTGTGTGAAATTAAGGATGAAAGACATAAAAAAAAATTGAAGCCACGAGGAAGTTAAGCACCCCACAACTTGCAAGCGTCTTTAGAAAGACTTGACAGCAGATACTCTATCGGCCATCTTCCACATGAACTCTTCTTCTTTGGTTGGTTTCAAGTTTCAAACGAGGTCGAAATTCATGCCCAGCTCTCGTCAACCCTCATTGTCCCATGCGCCACGTTTGCTTTGAACAGATGAGAGGGTGACGCCATGACTTACTTTCTATTCCCAAAAAGTAATGGGATTTCATTGTTGTGCGAAAATAACTCAAGGATACTAAAATCGATAGATACAAAATAATAACACAGATATTTTACGTGGTTCAGCAAGTGTGCTTACATCCACAAGAGGAGAAGCTTGAGAGCTTTATATTAATGGAGATGGAGAATACAAGTATAAACCGATGTGCTATGCTAGCACTGAACTCACACCTCTAGAAATACTAGAAACTCTATCACTTAACAGAAACTTGCTCAACTCTATCACTCACACATATTGCCTCTCTCTCAACCATGCCTTTATATAGGCAAAAACCAAGGGTGTGAACACCCTTAATGGGGCAGGTACCAAGCTGCCAACATCCAACAACAAACAATCTCACCTATCATCTACCAATGTTAAATGTATGGAGTTGATTTTGGGAGGTGTGAAGCTTCCATGAAGCTTCCTTCCTTGACTTTGGTGGTTTGTGATGCACCCAAAAGAGTGTATCTTATTTAACCTTGCACTTAAAAAGAATCAATTGTAAAGTATAGTGATTAGCAAGGGTTGAGTCCTCAGGGATTGGGTTTTAGTTTATAAGCTAATAGTTTAAAACTTAAAAACAAGTAAACAAAAGTAAAGGGGATTTTGAAATCAGATTTAAGCTAAAGTTAACAATAAGAATGAAAAAACAAGTAATTAAGAAGAATCAAATATGAAAAATATGGTTAAGGTTTCATTCTCCACCACTAGACATCATTAAGAATCAATTTCATATCTATCAACATTAATTAGCTATCAAAATTAACAACCGTAGATAACAACAAGCTCTGTTACCCCAATCTTTCCTTAGTTCGTCGTTAAATAGAACAAGCTCTCTATTTAATCTCTAACCATCAAACAACCTAGAATAAGCTCTCTAAATTCAATTTAATGGCAGCTTTATGATGAGAAAGATAGGCTGATCTAAGCAACAAACACATAAGCTCAGATTGTTCAACTTAGGTTATGTTCCACTTTGCAATTATTGAAAACTTGACCATAATCATTAATCACAAATTGCTACTTATGAATAGGAAATCAAGACAATTACACGGATCAAGACTCCTAAACTAGCATTAGACAATTATCAAGATTTATCTAGTTGGCCACCTAAACAAATCAAAACATCACCATGAACAATTTTTATGGAAGAACATAAGCAACTTTGATAGAAAACAATGATAGATAGATTCTGAAAATTAATTACATAACATGTCTAGGGCTTTGAAATCACCCTTAACCAAATAAAAGTTTAGCCTAGCATAGGCATTGTAAACATAAACATAAAATTGAAGAAAATCTAAGAAGAAAATAAAAGAAAGAAAGAAGAAGAAGAAGAATATTAATTATCCAGCCTCTTGCTCTCTCAAAAACAAAGAAACAAAGAAGAAATCAGAATTTGATGCTTGGGGAAGTGTCAATTTCATATGCCCCCTTGGTCTCTATTTATAGGCAATAGCTAGGGCATCAAACAAGTGAATTTCAGCTCTCTCCCTTCAATAAATGCTGACTTATGGCTAAAGTTAAGGAAAAGTGGCTGACTTTTGTGTTTTAAGGAAAGATATAAGCCTTGGCAGCCAAGTTTGAATAAAGTAGGAAAGTTTTAGTCAAAGCACTCTTTAATGAAGAAAGATTATATTCTTGCAGCCAAAGTAAGTATAAGGAAGGAAAGTCTTGGCTGATTTAATTCTCCTACTTTGACTAGGATTAGCTTTAAAGAGAGATACTTGCAATTAATGCAAGTTGACAGCCACTAATCCTTCTTTGGCAAGGATAAACTTAAATGTCAACTAGGGTATTAAGAAAAAGTTATCATTTACGGCTAGGGTTTTTTTTCTGCCACTAGGGTTTTTAAGGAGATATTCCAATGCCGATTTGGATGACCATTTCTTATCCGATTTAGGCCCATGACCAGCCGTTGGAAAGGTAATAAAGTGATATTCAAAAGTCAAGAAGGAAGTTTCTTCGAATAAAGAGTATAACATCATGTTTTCTTAGCAACAAGCTCCGGAGGTCAAATCTATCTTCTTGCTTTGCACCAAGAATTTGATCTTTTTGACTCCCAACTCTTTTTCCATCTTGTGATTGTGATTTTGTAAGCTCTTTAACATCCTAATTGACATGTTTTGACTTCATCTCCTCCAAAATACCTACAAAGCATAAAAACCTAGTAAAATGTCAAGGAAGTAAGAATCAAAGCACAAAGTATAAAGAAATTAAATAGGAAAATGTATGAAATTAAGCACTTATCAAATTCCCCCACACTTAATCTTTGCTAGTCCTCGAGCAAAATCAAAGACACAAGGTAAGAAAACCGAATCTAGTTCACTTTCAATACAACTTATAGATAATCATTGAACAAGTCTTATAACCTAATCAATAGCTTAAAGAGTTTCACAAAAAATCATGCTTGATAGTAAATGGTTTAAGTTAAGCTAAAATTAACATAACATATCTCAATCAAAATAGTGCATGTTCAAACTTAATCTCAACTTCTCAAATGGGATACCCTCATGATTTTCACTCTTTAAAGTAGTGGTGAAGTGTTTACACTCAATCAATCTCATGAAAACAGTTTCTACCATATGCTTGCTTGTCCACCTATTCTCCACTACTTAGATCATGCAACTTCATGAATCAAGAGGTCTTTATGCAAGGTTATAATGGGGCCAAGGGGTAATAATGTGGCTAGAGAATAAAAGATAAAGGATATTACAAAAGTTCCAAAGATTTTATAGAGTTTAGAGACATAATAAGATTCATACAAAGAAACTTCTCAAAACTCTTTACAAGTACATAATCACGTAGGCCGAATATTCATGTTGGGCCTTTTCTTCATTCTAAACAACTTTCGAACATCTTTTTATTTTCTTTAACTAGAAGTTCAAGAGATTAGTCAATTTTTTTTTCACATGGGAATGTATTTGGCAATATTCCCTCTATTTTTCTCTTGACTTTTGCCTTTCTCCTCCCCTACACTTATTTCTTGTTTCTAACCCAAAATTTGAATAGATCTTCCTTGTCTTTGCAATATGTCTCAAAACATGCTAATTCATCTTTAGAACAAGGGTAAGGATATAAATAAGTATATTTAGGTTAGGGACAAGTTATGGTTACCAAAGAAATAGCTTATTCATTGTAGGCTCAAATTGGTTCACTAAGGGGGATGTTCTCTTGGAACATCAATAAGGGATGGCTGTTTGGCCCTGGTTAAAAATCCTAATGCCTCTATCATATTCATGTTGTCACATGCATCAATATAGTCTCAACAAGGTTTAAAGCAAGTTCTAGAGAATCTTGTAATCATAAGAGCACTCAAGAAAGAAATTAGATTGATATGTATAATGCATCAATCATATAGGCTCGAAAACTCACAAGGATGATTATACAAGTCAGATTTAAGTCTAAACATGTGATAACTCGTATAATTATATAGTTTTTAGTTATGTTTTATTATTGTTTTGTGTCAAATACGAGTTATTATTGTTTAGTCTAATTGTGTTTATGATCTTTTATATTTTTATGTAATTTGGTGTTTTTCACAAGTTTCTTTGAGTCATTTCAGATTACTAGAATAAAGGGCAAATCCAGTTCAGTTCCAGTTCCGACACCTTTTGCCATATCAGCTATATCTGGAGTTTCACTGAAGAAATAAGGCTGAAATTTTAACCGTGCAAAGTTAAGAGGCATATCTATCTTTTTCATGTTTTACACTTCTTGAAACGGAGTCGTTTTCCCTAGCGAAATCAACCATCAAGTTGGCTGATGTGCAATGACGTCTGTCCTGAGCAGTTTTCGAATTTTGACCATATCGTCCGATACACATCAGCAAATGAGCTGATTCCAACGGCTATGGATCACTAACGGATAGGGGAACATTTTTCTAGAAGACCATGTGATCAGATAAAGCCTCCAATATTGAAGAAATCGACCATCAAGTTGGCTGATGTGCAATGACGTCTGTGCTGACCTGTTTTCGTATTTTGACCATATCTTCTTCTCCACATCAGTAAATGAGCTGCTTTCAACGGCTATGAATCAGTAACTCATAGGGGAACATTTTTCTAGAAGACCATGTGATCAGATCAGGCCTCCAAGATTGACAAAATCGACCATCAAGTTGGCTGATCAAAATGGTCATACAATATGACGAAAATTGTTAGAAAAATGCACCCACCTATTATACCTACCTTTGAAATTTGTAAAGCTTGTCTCTTGTCATTTAGCCCTCCAAAATGTGTATAAATAGAGGGCCTTGGATGATTGTAGAGGATCATATTGTACATAGGTAGGATATTAGCCATTTTAATAAAACTCTCTAAGTTTTCTTCTTCTTTCTTTTCTCTAGTTTTCTTTCTTTTCTCTAGTTTTCTTTTTCTTTAGAGAGAGCAAGAGGTTGGATAATTAATATTCTTCCTCTTCTTCTTTCTTTCTTTTATTTTCTTCTTAGATTTTCTTTAATTTTATGTTTATGTTTACAATGCCTATGCTAGGCTAAACTTCTATTTGGTTAAGGGTGATTTCAAAGCCCTAGACATGTTTTATAATTGATTTTCAGATTCTATCTATCATTAATTTTCTATCAAAGTTGCTTATGTTCTTCTACAAGAATTGTTCATGATGTTGTCTAGATTTGTTTAGGTGTACAACTAGATAGATCTTGATAATTATCTATTGCTAGTTTAGGAGTCTTGATCCGTGTAATTGTCTTGATTTCCTATTCATAAGTGGCAATTTGTGATTAATGATTATGGTCAAGTTTTCAATAATTGCAAAGTGGAACATAACCTAAGTTGAACAATCCGAGCTTATGTGTTTGTTGCTTAGATCAACCTATCTTTCTCATCATAAAGCTGCCATTAAATTGAATTTAGAGAGCTTATTCTAGGTTGTTTGATGGTTAGAGATTAAATAGAGAGCTTGTTCTATTTAACAACAAACTAAGGAAAGATTGGGATAACAGAGCTTGTTGTTATCTACGGTTGTTAACTTTGATAGTTGGTTAATGTTGATAGATATGAAATTGATTCTTAATGATGTCTAGTGGTGGAGAATGAAACCTTAACCATATTTTTCATATTTGATTCGTCTTACTTACTTGTTTTCTTACTTTTCTCGTTTGCTTATTTTTAAGACTATATTTATTTTTATTGGCTGGTTATACCGCCTAATTTGTATATTAACTTTGTTTTATTTTTATTGGCTGGTTATACCGCCTAATTTGTATATTAACTTTGTTTTATTTTTATTGGCTGGTTATACCGCCTAATTTAGTATATATATTTTTATTGGCTGGTTATACCGCCTTGCATCTGATTCTTATTAATTACTTTAGTTTAAATCTGGCTTCAAAAACCCCTTTTCTTTTATTGTTCTTGAATTTAAGTTTTAAACTATTAACTTATAAACTAAAACCCAATCCCTGAGGACTCGACCCTTGCTAACTACTATACTTACAATTTATCTTTTTAGTGCAAGGTTAAATAAGATACACTCTTTTGGGTGCATCAAATTTTTGGCGCCGTTGCCGGGGATTGTTTTCTTTAGTTTATTTGTTATTTGGTTTATTCTTATTTTCAGTTCTAATTAGTATTATTTTCTTGTACATACATGTTTTTCTTTTCAAATTTTGAAAAAAAAAATAAAAAAAAAGATGGAATTAAGCAATCTAACACTTGAAGAGTTGGTGGCATACATGAACATGGAGAATCAACAAGCCAATCTCACTTCCTCAGTTCAACAATTGGCCATGGGAGGATGTCAAGGCCATCAATGGTTCCAAGACCAACCGCATGATCATTACTCCAACACTTACCATGAGGGATGGTGGGATCATACTAATTATGGCTACTCGAAAAATTACCAAGAAGTAGATCCTTATGCCAATTACACTCATCCATCTAGCTTCAATCAATCATGGTCTCAAGAACCATATCTTTTTCAACCACCACATATGACTCAAAACTCAGGTACTTCTTTAGAAGATCTTGTATATTCTCTTGTTACTGATACTTTGCAATTTCAACAGGAAACAAGGGCAATCATCCAGAGTTTGGAAAGGCAAATGAGCCTATTGGCTAGTAGTACGGTGGAATTAGTAGCAGAAAGATCTCTAGCACTCCCTTCCCAAACGGTGATTAACCCAAAGGAGAATGCTACTATTGTGACCTTGAGAAATGAGGAACAAGATGAGGATGAGACAAAACCAAAGATGGATTCACTTCTTGAGGATAATGAAGCCACCATTCAAATTGAGAGTACTTTGACACCTCAGGTAGCTTTTAAGGTTCTTATTTCTATTAATGTTCCTTCTCCACTTTTTCCTAGCAGATTTGCAAAGTCCAAAAAGGAGAAACATGAACAACAATTTTTGGAAACCTTAAACAGCTTGCTTGTGGATGCCATTAGACAAGTACCAAGATATGCACAATTCCTCAAAGAGCTATACCCCACCAAGAATGATGAAATAATACGTGTGGGGGAGAAGGCATTGGCTGTTTTGCAAAGAAAACTTCCTCCAAAACGCAAAAATCCGAGAAGTTTCATGTCTAAGCCAAAAGATCCTAAAAAGCCAAGAAGGGGAATTGGCTAGGCTGAAAACAATCAATCAAGTGCTAATTGGGGGAGGCAGCCTAATTAGTGAAAGCATTGCCAAACTGCCATCCTCAGATTTGCTCTCTTTTTCTTTATCTTTTTCTTATGTTTCTCTGTTAATTGTGCTTAGTGTTTTTAAGTTCATTTAGGCTGCATAAGTTTATTTTGTTTAATAGTTCTTTTCACTTACACATGATTCTTTCATTTGGGTTAATAGCATTACATTAATGACAATGTAAGAATTATGTGTGGGGGGAAGAATTTAGGATTTTATTTTTGAGTCTTTTTATGTTGTTTTTCTTTCTGATCCATGTTTTGAAAATAACTAGATGTAAATATAATTTTTTTTTAACCCCGGTTAAATGGCGGATAACGGTACTCCGTGATTATTTAAATCGGTTCCATCAGCTACCCACAAAACTGATATTGTATATAAATTTCTCTTCCAATTTCTCTTTCAATTTTTTTCATTTTTTTTCAGGATGGATGATATTCTCACAAGATTGCAGAAACGATTTCCTCCTTTTCCTCGAAATATTTTACTGAAGCTTTACCAAGTTCGACTTGAAAGATTAAGAATGCTTATGCACAAAGGGATTCCTGACGACATACGTTGGATAATTGAAGCCAAGGTACGTGAAGATGAATATCTTCCTGTTTTGCATTTACCAGGTACAGGTAGAAGCACTTTTGCAAAGAAGCGACGAGCAAAGCGCATGAGTTCAAATTGCCACAAATGTGCACGATGGACGTGTAACGATAAATGTCGTTCTATTGGGATTCCGTCCTCTAATCGAGATGATAAAATTGAATTCATTAAGGATGGACTGAGTAAGGAGAATTTGGGTAATATCCAACTTTCTCTTGAGACGCATCCTAGTGGAGACGTACAAAGAGAAATTATTGATTTATGGCAGCAATTCCAAAGGGAATGGCAACATCTTGGGAATCTGATGTTAAAAGACCCTGTTTGCCAGCTTGTAAGAAAACTGGATGGGAAGCATATCCTCGACTCATAGAAGGCGTTTAAGCCGTTTCTGGACGTAAAACCAGAGGAAGATGTGAGCCACAATCACAACTACAATAAATGACTTCTCAGCTTTTGGTTTGATTTGCAATAACTTCATTTTGGTTTAATTTACGTGTTGTTCGATTTGTGTAATTATTCTTTTTTTTTTAATTGTCTTTTACGGTTGATTTTTTCTTCTCTTTTTGATTTTCTTCCTGAAATCACGCAAAAATCTTTTGTTAGGTTAACATTTTCTTCTGACAGGTCAGATACACTTTCGGCGACATTATTACTCTTGTCTGATTCACTACTCAGTCCTCTATATATTACACCATGTACTCATTCTCTTTCAGGCACTCGAAAAAAAAAATGGAAAGTACTTCATCCCAGCGCATTAAAAAAATTTGTGTCTTTGGAGGTGCTTATCCAGGGAAAAATAACATATTCGCTGATGAAGCCATAAGAGTTGGAGTAATATTTGCCCAACAAAAGATCCACTTGATTTATGGAGGCGGTAGTACGGGTTTAATGGGAGCAGTCGCTACAGCAGCACACGCCGGAGGAAGTCCAGTTCTAGGAATCGTGCCATAACTATTCACAAGTTTTTGTGGACCTACCGTGGGTAAGGAAATACAAGTCTGGAGTGTCTCTGAACGGATAACAATCATGTACCATTCTGCCGGTGCATTCATTGCTTTACCAGGAGGTCTGGGTACATTGGAAGAAATAGCTTGCGTGGTTTCTTGGTCATCTTTGGTCACAAATAAGAAACCCATTGGTTTGCTTAATATTAATGGTTATTTTAGTAATTTGCTTTCATATTTAGATAATGCTGTGGATAATGGATTCATGTTTTCAGAGGCAAGGAGAATCATAATTTCTGCTACAACCATTGAAGATTTACTCAAAAAGCTCCAAGCTTATGAGTGTTTATCTGCTACGGTTGTTTCGCAAACGCTCGGAAAAAGAAAAAGAGATATGGACGAGCAAGGAGTGGATTGCACTTTGTCTTTGTGACATTATCTAACATTTTGTTTGTTGTGTCTCAGTTATAATAAGTGGTTAGCAACCTCTGCAGGTAATATCTCCTAAATTCTACCTTTAGTAGGGGGTAAGGGACATATTTTGCTAAAAAAAAAAAAAAAAAAAAAGAAAAAACATTTGATGTGTTTTAAGCCATTTAGAAGTATTCATTTTGAACAAGGTCTGAGTAAGGGAGACTTGAGACATACCTTGTCAGCTTGATTTCTTCTTTTCAAAAAAAAAAAAAAGTTTGTTGTGTTTTACGCAATTTAGAAATATTCATTCTGAACAAGGTCTGAGTAAGGGAGACTTGAGACATATCTTGTCAGTTTGATTTTAATCTTTTTATGTTTACTTGTTAATTTTTGTTTAGTATTTTAGGATTATTTAGGTTGCATGAGTTTGTTTTGTTTTGAGTCTTAGTTGTTCCTATTCTTATGTTATTAGTTCTTTTCTCTTACACATGATTCTTTCATTTGGGTTAATAGACTTACATTGAGGACAATGTAAGAATTAAGTGTGGGGGGAATGATTTAGGATTTCTTTTATTTTTGTCTACTATTTTTTTTATGAGTCTTTATTATTATTATTATTTTAGTGTGTTTTAGTTCCTTTTTAATACAATGATGAGATATGAATTGCATAAGTCTAAAACAGATTTATTAGTGAGAAGATTTTCATGAGAATTGAGCTTGATGTCAACCTTTTTATGAGCCAATGTTAATATGATATGTTGATTGAGAAAGAAGCATGTTTAGACTTAATCTGACTTGTATAATCATCTTTGTGAGTTTTTGAGCCTATAATGATTGATGCATTATACAAATCAATCTAATTTCTTTCTTGAGTGCTCTTATGATTACATGATTCTCTAGAACTTGCTTTAAACCGTTTGAGACTATATTGATACATGTGACAACATGAATATGATAGAGGCATTAGGATTATAACCAGAGCCAAACAGCCATCCATTATTAATGTTCTAAGAGAACATCCCCACTAGTGAGCCAATTTGAGCCTACATTAAATATGATGTTTTATTGGTAACCACAACTTACACCTAGCCTAAATATACTTATATCCTTACCCTTGTTCTAAAGATGGATTATATATTTTGAGACATATTGCAAAAAAACAAGGGATATTTTTAGTTAAAAATTTGGGTTAGAAACAAGAAATAAGTGTGGGGGGAAAAGAAAAGAAAAGTCAAGAGAAAAAGAAATGGAATACTGGCAAATACATTCCTATGTAAAAAAAAAAAATATGAATCATCTCTTGAATTTGTGGAAAAAGAAAAAGATGTTACAAAGTTGTTTAGAATGAAGAAAAGGCCCAACATGAATATCCGGCCTAGGTGACTATGTACTTGTAAAGAGTTTTGATAAGTATGTTTGTATGATCTTATTATGTCTCTAAACTTTATGAACTCTTTGGAACCTTTGTGATATCGTTACCCTTTTGTTCTTCAACCACATTACAAACCCCTTGGCCCCATTACAACCTTGATTAAAGACCTCTTGATTCATGAAGTTGTATGATCTAAATAGTGGAGAATAGGTGGACAAGCAAGAATATGGTAGAACTATTTTCATGAGATTGATTGAGTGTAAACACTTTACCACTACTTTAAAGAGTGAAAATCATGAGAGTATCCCATATGAGTAGTTGAGATTAAGTTTGAATGTGCACTATTTTGATTGAAATATGTTATGTTAATATTGGCTTAACTCAAACAATTTACATTCAAGCATGATTTTTTGTGAAATTCTTTAAGCTATTGATTAGTTTATAAGACTTGTTCAAAGATTGTCTCTAATTTATATTGAAAGGAATAGGAGTAAATATTTTTAGTATATGTAGTTTATTTATATTTTAGTTTTTCAATGTTTGTGGGTATCGTTCTAGTAAACCCTCACGAGACTAAACTCGTCCACTAGGGACACCTAGGGGTTTAAAGGCTTGTGTCACATGCTAAGTGCCACCGTGATTTCCTACGAAAATGGATTAGATTAGATTTTCTTATTTTATTTTTATTGAGTCGTTGCTAGGGACTAGCAACAATCTAAGTGTGGGGGTGTGATAACTCGTATAATTATATAGTTTTTAGTTATGTTTTATTATTGTTTTGTGTCAAATACGAGTTATTATTGTTTAGTCTAATTGTGTTTATGATCTTTTATATTTTTATGTAATTTGGTGTTTTTCACAAGTTTCTTTGAGTCATTTCAGATTACTAGAATAAAGGGCAAATCCAGTTCAGTTCCAGTTCCGACACCTTTTGCCATATCAGCTATATCTGGAGTTTCACTGAAGAAATAAGGCTGAAAATTTAACCGTGCAAAGTTAAGAGGCATATATATCTTTTTCATGTTTTACACTTCTTGAAACGGAGTCGTTTTCCCTAGCGAAATCAACCATCAAGTTGGCTGATGTGCAATGACGTCTGTCCTGAGCCGTTTTCGAATTTTGACCATATCGTCCGATACACATCAGCAAATGAGCTGATTCCAACGGCTATGGATCACTAACGGATAGGGGAGCATTTTTCTAGAAGACCATGTGATCAGATAAAGCCTCCAATATTGAAGAAATCGACCATCAAGTTGGCTGATGTGCAATGACGTCTGTGCTGACCTGTTTTCGTATTTTGACCATATCTTCTTCTCCACATCAGTAAATGAGCTGATTTCAACGGCTATGAATCAGTAACTCATAGGGGAACATTTTTCTAGAAGACCATGTGATCAGATCAGGCCTCAAAGATTGACAAAATCGACCATCAAGTTGGCTGATCAAAATGGTCATACAATATGATGAAAATTGTTAGAAAAATGCACCCACCTATTATACCTACCTTTGAAATTTGTAAAGCTTGTCTCTTGTCATTTAGCCCTCCAAAATGTGTATAAATAGAGGGCCTTGGATGATTGTAGAGGATCATATTGTACATAGGTAGGATATTAGCCATTTTAATAAAACTCTCTAAGTTTTCTTCTTCTTTCTTTTCTCTAGTTTTCTTTCTTTTCTCTAGTTTTCTTTTTCTTTAGAGAGAGCAAGAGGTTGGATAATTAATATTCTTCCTCTTCTTCTTTCTTTCTTTTATTTTCTTCTTAGATTTTCTTTAATTTTATGTTTATGTTTACAATGCCTATGCTAGGCTAAACTTCTATTTGGTTAAGGGTGATTTCAAAGCCCTAGACATGTTTTATAATTGATTTTCAGATTCTATCTATCATTAATTTTCTATCAAAGTTGCTTATGTTCTTCTACAAGAATTGTTCATGATGTTGTCTTGATTTGTTTAGGTGTACAACTAGATAGATCTTGATAATTATCTATTGCTAGTTTAGGAGTCTTGATCCGTGTAATTGTCTTGATTTCCTATTCATAAGTGGCAATTTGTGATTAATGATTATGGTCAAGTTTTCAATAATTGCAAAGTGGAACATAACCTAAGTTGAACAATCCGAGCTTATGTGTTTGTTGCTTAGATCAACCTATCTTTCTCATCATAAAGCTGCCATTAAATTGAACTTAGAGAGCTTATTCTAGGTTGTTTGATGGTTAGAGATTAAATAGAGAGCTTGTTCTATTTAACAACAAACTAAGGAAAGATTGGGATAACAGAGCTTGTTGTTATCTACGGTTGTTAACTTTGATAGTTGGTTAATGTTGATAGATATGAAATTGATTCTTAATGATGTCTAGTGGTGGAGAATGAAACCTTAACCATATTTTTCATATTTGATTCGTCTTACTTACTTGTTTTCTTACTTTTCTCGTTTGCTTATTTTTAAGACTATATTTATTTTTATTGGCTGGTTATACCGCCTAATTTGTATATTAACTTTGTTTTATTTTTATTGGCTGGTTATACCGCCTAATTTGTATATTAACTTTGTTTTATTTTTATTGGCTGGTTATACCGCCTAATTTAGTATATATATTTTTATTGGCTGGTTATACCGCCTTGCATCTGATTCTTATTAATTACTTTAGTTTAAATCTGGCTTCAAAAACCCCTTTTCTTTTATTGTTCTTGAATTTAAGTTTTAAACTATTAACTTATAAACTAAAACCCAATCCCTGAGGACTCGACCCTTGCTAACTACTATACTTACAATTTATCTTTTTAGTGCAAGGTTAAATAAGATACACTCTTTTGGGTGCATCAAATTTTTGTAATCATAAGAGCACTCAAGAAAGAAATTAGATTGATATGTATAATGCATCAATCATATAGGCTCGAAAACTCACAAGGATGATTATACAAGTCAGATTTAAGTCTAAACATGCTTCTTTCTCAATCAACATATCATATTAACATTGGCTCATAAAAAAGTTGATATCAAGCTCAATTCTCATGAAAATCTTCTCATTAATAAATCTGTTTTAGACTTATGCAATTCATATCTCATCATAGTATTGAAAGTAACTAAAACACACTAAAAATAACATAAAAAGAATAAAAAACAAAACACACTAAAGAAAATCCTAAATTTTCCCCCCCACACTTAATTTTTACATTGTCCTCAATGTAATGCTATTATCCCCAATGCAAGAATTATATGTAAGAGAAAAGAACTACTAAACAAAACAAAAGAAAAACAATAAAAGATAGAATGATGGAGAGTAAGGAATATGCAAATCTGATATAATAAATGCTCTCAATCCTTTTGGGTTGCCTCCCAAGAAGCGCTTGGTTTATTGTCCTCAGCCTGACTTAGACCCATGCCATTATTATTCAACATAATTTGGCTCAAAAAGTGGTAACTCTTCCACATCTTGTATTGGAAAGTTCTCATAGTAAGGCTTCAATCTATGACCATTCACTTTGAATGCCTTATCTGTTTTTGGGCTTTGGATTTCAACTGCACCATGAGTAAATACATTAGTAATAAAAAAAGGTCCAACCCAACGAGAACGTAACTTACCTGGAAATAACTTAAGGCGTGAATGGAAGAGAAGAACTTTTTGTCCAACAACAAAGTCCTTTCTTGATATCATCTTGTCATGGAATGCCTTAGTCTTTTCCTTGTAAATCCTAGAATTCTCATAGGCATCATTCCTTATCTCCTCTAATTCTTGTAGGTCAAGTTTTCTTTGCTTACTTGTCTCATCCATCTCCATGTTGCATTGTTTGATAGCCCAATATGATTTATGTTCCAACTCAACCGGAAGATGACAAGGCTTACCATAAACAAGTCGATAAGGAGACATACCAATGGGTGTCTTATATGCTGTCCTATAAGCCCAAAGTGCATCATCAAGTCGTGAACTCCAATCCTTTATATTTGGATTAACTGTCTTTTCAAGGATGGACTTAACTTCTCGGTTTGACACTTCAGCTTGCCCACTAGTTTGAGGATGATATGAGGTGGAGACCTTGTGTGTGATGTTATACTTCCTCAAAAGTGCTTCCATAGTCCTATTGCAAAAGTGAGTACCTCTATCACTAATTATGGCCTTTGGCGTTCCAAACCTAGCAAAGATGTTAGTCTTGACAAAACCTGAAACAACTTTAGAGTCATTAGTCCTAGTGGATTTTGCTTCCACCCACTTTGAAACATAATCAACGGCAAGTAAAATATAAAGATTACCAAAAGAAGAAGGAAAAGGTCCCATGAAATCCATGCCCCATACATCAAAAATTTCAACAATAAGTATTGGAGTTTGAGGCATTTGATTTCTAGCACCTAAGTTACCTGTTCTTTGGCAACGATCACATGACTTGCAAAAGAGGTATGCATCTTTGAATATAGTAGGCCAATAAAATCCAGAATCAAGAACTTTCATGGCTGTTCTTTTGGATCCAAAGTGTCCTCCACATGCATAAGAGTGACAAAAGGTGAGAATAGATTGAAATTCAGATTCGAGTACACACCTTCTTATAATCTGATCGGAGCAATGCTTCCAAAGGTAAGGATCATCCCATATGTAGTGATGCACCCAAAAGAGTGTATCTTATTTAACCTTGCACTAAAAAGATCAATTGTAAGTATAGTAGTTAGCAAGGGTCGAGTCCTCAGGGATTGGGTTTTAGTTTATAAGTTAATAGTTTAAAACTTAAATTCAAGAACAATAAAAGAAAAGGGGTTTTTGAAGCCAGATTTAAACTATAAGTAAATAATAAGAATAAGATGCAAGGCGGTATAACCAGCCAATAAAAATATATATACTAAATTAGGCGGTATAACCAGCCAATAAAAATAAAACAAAGTTAATATACAAATTAGGCGGTATAACCAGCCAATAAAAATAAATATACTTTTAAAAATAAGCAAACTAGAAAAGTAAGAAAACAAGTAAGTAAGAAGAATCAAATATAAAAATATGGTTAAGGTTTCATTCTCCACCACTAGACATCATTAAGAATCAATTTCAGATCTATCAATATCAACCAACTATCAAAGTTAACAACCGTAGATAACAACAAGCTCTGTTACCCCAATCTTTCCTTAGTTTGTCGTTAAATAGAACAAGCTCTCTATTTAATCTCTAACCATTAAACAACCTAGAATAAGCTCTCTAAATTCAATTTAATGGCAGCTTTATGATGAGAAAGATAGGTTGATCTAAGCAACAAACACATAAGCTCGGATTGTTCAACTTAGGTTATGTTCCACTTTGCAATTATTGAAAACTTGACCATAATCATTAATCACAAATTGCCACTTATGAATAGGAAATCAAGACAATTACACGGATCAAGACTCCTAAACTAGCAATAGATAATTATCAAGATCTATCTAGTTGTACACCTAAATAAATCAAGACAACATCATGAACAATTCTTGTAGAAGAACATAAGCAACTTTGATAGAAAATTAATGATAGATAGAATCTGAAAATCAATCACAAAACATGTCTAGGGCTTTGAAATCACCCTTAACCAAATAGAAGTTTAGCCTAGCATAGGCATTGTAAACATAAACATAAAATTAAAGAAAATCTAAGAATAAAATAAAAGAAAGAAAGAAGAAGAGGAAGAATATTAATTATCCAACCTCTTGCTCTCTCTAAAGAAAAAGAAAACTAGAGAAAAGAAAGAAAACTAGAGAAAAGAAAGAAGAAGAAAACTTAGAGAATTTTATTAAAATGGCTAATATCCTACCTATGTACAATATGATCCCTTACAATCATCCAAGGCCCTCTATTTATACACATTTTGGAGGGCTAAATGACAAGAGACAAGCTTTACAAATTTCAAAGGTAGGTATAATAGGTGGGTGCATTTTCTAACAATTTTCGTCATACATGACGATTTTGATCAGCCAACTTGATGGTCGATTTTGTCAATTTTTCAGGCCTTATCTGATCACATGGTCTTCTAGAGAAATGTTACGCTATCAGTTACTGATCCATAGCCGTTGGAATAAGCTCATTTTCTGATGTGGATAAGAAGATATGGGCAAAATACGAAAACAGGTCAGCACAGACATCATTGCACATCAGCCAACTTCATGGTCGATTTCTCTAGGGAAAACGACTCCGTTTCAAGAAGTGTAAAACATGAAAAAGATAAATATGCCTCTTAGATTTGCACGGCTACAAATTTCAGCCTTATTGCTTCAGTGAAACTCGAGATATAGCTGATATGGTAAAAGGTGTCGGAACTGGAACTGAACTGGATTTACCCTTAATTCTAGTAATCTGAAATCACTCAAAGAAACTTGTGAAAAACACCAAAATACATAAATATCATAAACACAATTAGACTAAACAATAATAACTCGTATTTGACACAAAACAATAATAAAACATAACTAAAAACTATATAATTATACGAGTTATCACACCCCCACACTTAGCTTTTTGCTAGTCCTCGAGCAAAATCAAATAAAAATAAAATAAGAAAATCTAATCTAATCCACTTTCGTAGGAAATCACGGTGGCACTTAGCATGTGACACAAGCCTTTAAACCCCTAGGTGTCCCTAGTGGACGAGTTTAGTCTCGTGAGGGTTTACTAGAACGATACCCACAAACATTGAAAAACTAAGAAAAACTAAAAATAATAATTATAACTAATCCTTCCAATATAAATTAGAGATAATCATTGGACAAGTCTTAAAAACTAATCAATAGCTTAAAGAAATTCACAAAAAATCTTGCTTGAATGTAAATTGTTTGAGTTAAGCCAATATTAACATAACATATTTCAATCAAAATAGTGCATATTCAAATTTAATCTCAACTTCTCACATGGGATACTCTCTTGATTTTCACTTTTTAAAGTAGTGGTAAAGTGTTTACACTCAATCAATCTCATGAAAACACTTCTACCATATGCTTGCTTGTCCACCTATTATCCACTATTTAGATCATACAACTTCATAAATCAAGAGGTCTTTATTCAAGGTTGTAATGGGGCCAAAGGGTTATAATGTGGTTAAAGAACAAAAGGATAAAGATATCACAAAGGTTCCAAAGAGTTCATAGAGTTTAGAGACATAATAAGATCATACAAATAAAACTTCTCAAAACTCTTATAAAGCACATAATAACATAGGCTAAATATTCATGTTGAGCCTTTGCATCATTCTAACCAACTTTGTAACATCTTTTTCTTTACTTTAACTAGAAGTTCAAGAGAAGTTTTTTTTTTTTTTTTTTTTTTTTTTTTTTTTTTTTATATGGGAATGTATTTGACAATGATCCCTTTCTTTTTCTCTTGACTTTTTCTTTTCTTTTCTTCCCCCACACTTATCTTTTGTTTCCAACCCAAATTTTTAACTAAAAATATCCCTTGTTTTTTTGCAATATGTCTCAAAATATATAATCCATCTTTAGAACAAGGGTTATATTTAGGCTAGGTGTAAGTTGTGGTTACCAAATAAATAGCTTATTCAATGTAGGCTCAAATTGGTTCACTAAGGGTGTGTTTTCTTGGAACATTAATAATGGATGGCTGTTTGGCTCTGGTTATAATCCTAATGCCTCTATCATATTCATGTTGTCACATGTATCAATATAGTCTCAAACGGTTTAAAGCAAGTTCTAGAGAATCATGTAATCATAAGAGCACTCAAGAAAGAAATTAGATTGATTTGTATAATGCATCAATCATTATAGGCTCAAAAACTCACAAGGATGATTATACAAGTCAGATTAAGTCTAAACATGCTTCTTTCTCAATCAACATATCATATTAACATTGGCTCATAAAAAGGTTGACATCAAGCTCAATTCTCATGAAAATCTTCTCACTAATAAATCTGTTTTAGACTTATGCAATTTATATCTCATCATTGTATTAAAAAGGAACTAAAACTCAAAAAAAAAAAAAAAATAATAATAATAATAATAAAGACTCATAAAAAAAATAGTAGACAAAATAAAAGAAATCCTAAATCATTCCCCCCACACTTAATTCTTACATTGTCCTCAATGTAAGTCTATTAACTCAAATGAAAGAATCACGTGTAAGAGAAAAGAACTAATAACATAAGAATAGGAAAAGCTAAGACTCAAAACAAAACAAACTCATGCAACCTGAATAATCTTAAAATACTAAACAAAAATTAACAAGTAAACATAAAAAGATTAAAATCAAAATGACAAGGTGTGTCTCAAGTCTCCCTTACTCAGACCTTGTTCAGAATGAATACTTCTAAATTGCTTAAAATACAACAAACTATTTTTTTTTTTTTTGAAAAGAAGAAATCAAACTGACAAGATATGTCTCAAGTCTCCCTTACTCATACCTTGTTCAGAATGAATACTTCTAAATTGGTTAAAACACAATTTTTTTTTTTTAAATTAGCAAAATATGTCCCTTACCCCCTACTAAAATATGACATTGTCCCCAATGTCAAATTTTAAAGGTAGAATTTAGGAGATATTACCTGCAGAGGTTGCTAACCACTTATTATAACTGAGACATAACAAGCAAAATGTTAGATAATGTCACAAAGACAAAGTGCAATCCACTCCTTGCTCATCCATATCTCTTTTTCTTTTTCCGAGTGTTTGCGAAACAACCGTAGCAGATAAACACCCATAAGCTTGGAGCTTTTTGAGTAAATCTTCAATGGTTGTAGCAGAAATTATGGTTCTCCTTGCCTCTGAAAACATGAATCCATTATCCACAGCATTATCTAAATATGAAAGCAAATTACTAAAATAACCATTAATATTAAGCAAACCAATGGGTTTCTTATTTGTGACCAAAGATGACCAAGAAGCCACGCAAGCTATTTCTTTCAATGTACCCAGACCTCCTGGTAAAGCAATGAATGCATCGGCAGAATGGTACATGATTGTTATCCGTTCAGGGACACTCCAGACTTGTATTTCCTTACCCACGGTAGGTCCACAAAAACTTGTGAATAGTTTTGGCACGATTCCTAGAACTGGACTTCCTCCGGCGTGTGCTGCTGTAGCGACTGCTCCCATTAAACCCGTACTACCGCCTCCATAAATCAAGTGGATCTTTTGTTGGGCAAGTATTACTCCAACTCTTATGGCTTCATCAGCGAATATGTTATTTTTCCCTTGATAAGCACCTCCAAAGACACAAATTTTTTTAATGCGCTGGGATGAAGTACTTTCCATTTTTTTTTCTTCGAGTGCCTGAAAGAGAATGAGTACATGGTGTAATATATAGAGGACTGAGTAGTGAATCAGACAAGAGTAATAATGTCGCCGAAAGTGTATCTGACCTGTCAGAAGAAAATGTTAACCTAACAAAAGATTTTTGCGTGATTTCAGGAAGAAAATCAAAAAGAGAAGAAAAAAATCAACCGTAAAAGACAAATAAAAAAAACGAGAATAATTACACAAATCGAACTACACGTAAATTAAACCAAAATAAAGTTATTGCAAATCAAACCAAAAGCTGAGAAGTCATTTATTGTAGTTGTGATTGTGGCTCACATCTTCCTCTGGTTTTACGTCCAGAAACGGCTTAAACGCCTTCTATGAGTCGAGGATATGCTTCCCATCCAGTTTTCTTACAAGCTGGCAAACAGGGTCTTTTAACATCAGATTCCCAAGATGTTGCCATTCCCTTTGGAATTGCGGCCATAAATCAAGAATTTCTCTTTGTACGTCTCCACTAGGATGCGTCTCAAGAGAAAGTTGGATATTATCCAAATTCTCCTTACTCAGTCCATCCTTAATGAATTAAATTTTATCATCTCGATTAGAGGACGGAATCCCAATAGAACGACATTTACCGTTACACGTCCATCGTGCACATTTGTGGCAATTTGAACTCATGCGCTTTGCTCGTCGCTTCTTTGCAAAAGTGCTTCTACCTGTACCTGGTAAATGCAAAACAGGAAGATATTCATCTTCACGTACCTTGGCTTCAATTATCCAACGTATGTCGTCAGGAATCCCTTTGTGCATAAGCATTCTTAATCTTTCAAGTCGAACTTGGTAAAGCTTCAGTAAAATATTTCGAGGAAAAGGAGGAAATCGTTTCTGCAATCTTGTGAGAATATCATCCATCCTGAAAAAAAAAATGAAAAAAATGAAAGAGAAATTGGAAGAGAAATTTATATACAATATCAGTTTTGTGGGTAGCTGATGGAACCGACTTAAATAATCACGGAGTACCGTTATCCGCCATTTAACCGGGGTTAAAAAAATTATATTTACATCTAGTTATTTTCAAAACAAGGATCAGAAAGAAAAACAACATAAAAAGACTAAAAAACAAAACACTCTAAATAAAATCCTCAATTCTTCCCCCCACACATAATTCTTACATTGTCATTAATGTAATGCTATTATCCCCCAATGCAAGAATTATATGTAAGAGAAAAGAATTATTAAACAAAAGAAACTTATGCAGCCTAAATGAACTTAAAAACAATAAACACAATTAACAAAGAAACATAAGAAATAAAAATAAAAACAATAAAAATAATAAAAGAAAAAGGAAAAGAAAGAGAAAGAGAAAGCAAATCTGAATATGGAAGGTTGGCAATTTCATCTTTAATTGGGCTGCCTTCCCAATTAACACTTGAGTTAGTGTTTTGAATCTAACCAACACCCCTTCTTGGCTTTTTAGGCTTGTCAGGCTCATACATGAAATTTCCAAAATTTATGCGTTTGAGAGGAAGCTTTCTTTGCACAACAGTGGATGCATTCTCCATTACAAGTATTATTCCATCATCCTTTGTGGTGCATATCTCATCGAGGAATGGTGCATCTTTTGGTACTTGTTGAATGACATCCAGAAACAAACTGTTTAAGGTTTCCAGCGTGTCTTGTTCATGTTCATCCTCCTTGAACTTTGCGAATCTACTAGGAAAAGGTGGAGAAGAAACATTAGTAAAAATTGGAATCTCAAACGTTACCTCAGGTGCCGAAATACTCTTATTTGGATCATTGGCTTCATTATCCTCAAGAATAGAATTCATCTCTAATTTTGTCTCATCCTCATCTTGTTCCTCATTTCTCAAGGTCAAAATAGTAGCATTCTCCTTTGGGTTAATCATCGTTTGGGCTGGGAGTTCTTCAGATCTTTGTGCTACCCATCCCACCATACTACTAGTCAATTGGATCATTTGTTTTTCCAAACTCTGGATGCTTGCCCTTGTTTCCTGTTGAAATTGCAAAGTATCAGTAACAAGAGAATAGACAAGATCTTCTAAAGAAGTACCTGAGTTTTGAGTCATATATGGTGGTTGAAAAAGATCTGGTTCTTGGGACCATGATTGATTGAAGCTAGATGGATGAGTGTAATTGGCATAAGGATCTACTTCTTGGTAATTTTTCGAGTAGCCATAATTAGTATGATCCCACCATCCCTCATGGTAAGTGTTTGAGTAATGATCATACTGTTGGTCTTGGAACACTTGATGGCCTTGACATCCTCCCATGGCAAATTGTTGAACTGGGAAGGTGAGATTGGCTTGTTGATTTTCCATGTTCATGTATGCCACCAACTCTTCAAGTGTTAGATTGCTCAATTCCATCGTTTTTTTTTTTTTTTTTTTTTTTTTTCAAAATTTGATAAGAAAAACTTGTATGTACAAGAAAAATAAAATTAATTACAACTGAAAATAAGAATAAACCAATGAACTAATAAACTAAAGAAAGCAATCCCCGGCAACGGCGCCAAAAACTTGATGCACCCAAAAGAGTGTATCTTATTTAACCTTGCACTAAAAAGATCAATTGTAAGTATAGTAGTTAGCAAGGGTCGAGTCCTCAGGGATTGGGTTTTAGTTTATAAGTTAATAGTTTAAAACTTAAATTCAAGAACAATAAAAGAAAAGGGGTTTTTGAAGCCAGATTTAAACTATAAGTAAATAATAAGAATAAGATGCAAGGCGGTATAACCAGCCAATAAAAATATATATACTAAATTAGGCGGTATAACCAGCCAATAAAAATATATATACTAAATTAGGCGGTATAACCAGCCAATAAAAATAAAACAAAGTTAATATACAAATTAGGCGGTATAACCAGCCAATAAAAATAAATATACTTTTAAAAATAAGCAAACTAGAAAAGTAAGAAAACAAGTAAGTAAGAAGAATCAAATATAAAAATATGGTTAAGGTTTCATTCTCCACCACTAGACATCATTAAGAATCAATTTCAGATCTATCAATATCAACCAACTATCAAAGTTAACAACCGTAGATAACAACAAGCTCTGTTACCCCAATCTTTCCTTAGTTTGTCGTTAAATAGAACAAGCTCTCTATTTAATCTCTAACCATTAAACAACCTAGAATAAGCTCTCTAAATTCAATTTAATGGCAGCTTTATGATGAGAAAGATAGGTTGATCTAAGCAACAAACACATAAGCTCGGATTGTTCAACTTAGGTTATGTTCCACTTTGCAATTATTGAAAACTTGACCATAATCATTAATCACAAATTGCCACTTATGAATAGGAAATCAAGACAATTACACGGATCAAGACTCCTAAACTAGCAATAGATAATTATCAAGATCTATCTAGTTGTACACCTAAATAAATCAAGACAACATCATGAACAATTCTTGTAGAAGAACATAAGCAACTTTGATAGAAAATTAATGATAGATAGAATCTGAAAATCAATCACAAAACATGTCTAGGGCTTTGAAATCACCCTTAACCAAATAGAAGTTTAGCCTAGCATAGGCATTGTAAACATAAACATAAAATTAAAGAAAATCTAAGAATAAAATAAAAGAAAGAAAGAAGAAGAGGAAGAATATTAATTATCCAACCTCTTGCTCTCTCTAAAGAAAAAGAAAACTAGAGAAAAGAAAGAAAACTAGAGAAAAGAAAGAAGAAGAAAACTTAGAGAATTTTATTAAAATGGCTAATATCCTACCTATGTACAATATGATCCCTTACAATCATCCAAGGCCCTCTATTTATACACATTTTGGAGGGCTAAATGACAAGAGACAAGCTTTACAAATTTCAAAGGTAGGTATAATAGGTGGGTGCATTTTCTAACAATTTTCGTCATACATGACGATTTTGATCAGCCAACTTGATGGTCGATTTTGTCAATTTTTCAGGCCTTATCTGATCACATGGTCTTCTAGAGAAATGTTACCCTATCAGTTACTGATCCATAGCCGTTATAATCAGCTCATTTTCTGATGTGGATAAGAAGATATGGGCAAAATACGAAAACAGGTCAGCACAGACGTCATTGCACATCAGCCAACTTCATGGTCGATTTCGCTAGGGAAAACGACTCCGTTTCAAGAAGTGTAAAACATGAAAAAGATAAATATGCCTCTTAGCTTTGCACGGCTACAAATTTCAGCCTTATTGCTTCAGTGAAACTCGAGATATAGCTGATATGGTAAAAGGTGTCGGAACTGGAACTGAACTGGATTTACCCTTAATTCTAGTAATCTGAAATCACTCAAAGAAACTTGTGAAAAACACCAAAATACATAAAGATCATAAACACAATTAGACTAAACAATAATAACTCGTATTTGACACAAAACAATAATAAAACATAACTAAAAACTATATAATTATACGAGTTATCATGTAGTATTTGACATCACTCTTGATCTTATTTCTTTGAGCTTGTGTCAACTCTTGTGGCAACTTCTTGGTAACTAAGTAATTAACAATATCGACATACCAAGGAGTTGTTGTACTTATAAAAAGAAGTTGCTCATCCGGAAAGTTCTCATTCAAGGGTAGTGCATCCTCTTCATGAACTAAACGGCTAAGATGGTCCGCAACCAGGTTGTCACTACCTCTCTTATCTTTTATCTCCAAATCAAACTCTTGTAAGAGAAGTATCCATCTAATCAACCTTGGTTTGGCCTCCTTCTTAGTGAGTAAGTACCTAAGGGCTGCATGGTCAGAATATACAATTACTTTAGTACCAATTAAATAAGATCGAAATTTTTCTAAAGCAAATACAACAGCCAAAAGTTCTTTTTCAGTAGTGGAATAGTTCAATTGAGCATCATTAAGAGTTCGGGAGGCATAATAAATGGCATGTGAGGCCTTGCCAACCCGTTGGCCCAAAACAGCTCCAATGGCATAGTCACTAGCATCACACATGATTTCAAAAGGTACATTCCAATCTGGTGGTTGCATGATAGGAGCTGATGTCAAGAGTCCCTTCAATGTTTCAAACGCCTCTTTGCATTTGTCATCAAAGTGGAAAACCACATCTTTTTGTAGTAGCTTGCAAAGAGGTAATGTGATCTTTGAGAATCTTTGATAAATCTCCTATAGAAACCTGCATGTCCAAGAAAAGAACGAACCTCTCTCACATTTGTGGGAGGTGGTAAAGAGTACATAATATCTATTTTAGATTTATCAACCTCTATCCCTCTAGAAGAAATAACATGACCCAAAACTATTCCTTGTTCTACCATAAAGTGACATTTTTCCCAATTCAAAACAAGGTTAGTTTCCATGCATCTTTCAAGTACAAGTGTAAGGTTCTCTAGACATCTATCAAAAGAATCACCATAGACACTAAAATCATCCATAAACACTTCTATGATGTTCTCTACATAATCTGAAAATATGCTAATCATACACCTTTGGAATGTAGCTGCTGCATTACAAAGACCAAATGGCATACGCCGGTATGCAAAAGTACCAAATGGACAAGTGAATGTTGTTTTCTCTTGGTCCTCCGGAGCAATGGCAATCTGATTATAACCTGAAAAACCATCAAGAAAACAATAATGAGAATGGCCAGCTAACCTTTCAAGCATTTGATCAATAAAAGGTAAAGGAAAGTGGTCTTTGCGAGTTGTGGAATTAAGTTTTCGATAATCAATACAAACTCGCCACCCTGTTTGAATCCTAGTAGGAACAAGTTCATTCTCATTATTTGTTACCACCGTTACACCTGATTTCTTTGGAACCACTTGGACCGGGCTCACCCATTTGCTATCCGAGATAGGATAGATCACTCTAACATCTAGGAGCTTCAGTATCTCCTTTTTTCACAACCTCCATCATAGGAGGGTTCAATCTTCTTTGTGCTTCTCTTGTTGGTTTGGACGCCTCCTCTAACAAAATCCGGTGCATGCACATAGATGGGCTTATTCCCTTGATATCGGCAATTGTCCAACCAATTGCTGTTTTATGCTCTCTAAGCACCCGGATAAGTAGCTCTTCTTGCAAAGGTGTGAGCTCTTTGGCAATGATGACCGGTAGTGTGTCCTTTTCACCTAAGAACACATATTTCAAGTGGTTCGGTAGTGGTTTCAACTCTAAAGTTGGTGCCTGCAAAATGGAAGGTAGAAGTTTCTCATTAGATAAAGGCAAATCAATAAATGAAACATCAAACCTTGCATCTTTAGGTGGCAGCGAGTGTAAAGATTCTAATGCCCCTTCCACATGGTCACTCAAGGCTAGTTCCCCTTTAGCATTCCCCATTCCGAGATGTTTGCTAAGGACTATTTCCACACTATCTTCACCATCTAGGTCATAAGCTTGCTGCACTAGTGAGTCAATTATATCAATATTAAAAACAGAATGCACATCACTAGGATATCTCATGGCCTCAAAAATGTTAAAGTGAATTATTTCACCATAAAATTCCATAGTTAAAGTGCCATCATGTACATCTATTTTAGTTCTTGCTGTTTTCAAGAATGGTCTCCCTAATAGAATAGGTGTGGGATTAGAAGACATCCATCTTCTATCTCAATAACATAAAAGTCAGCGGGAAAAACCAATTCATTAACCTATACAAGAACATCTTCTACAACTCCTCTTGGGTAAGTGTTAGAACGGTCAGCAAGTTGTATTATAACACCGGTTTCCTCTAATGGTCCTAGATTCAATGAAGCATAAATTGAATATGGCATGACATTAATAGATGCCCTTAGATCTAGCATAGCACGCTTAAACCTGGTGTTGCCTCTCTTACAAGGAATGGTAAACATACCTGGATCCTTGCATTTAGGTGGGAGTTTCTTTTGAAGAACAGCTGACACATTCTCCCCTACACTTACCTTTTCATTCCATTTCAACTTCCGTTTAGATGTGCACAACTCTTTTAGGAACTTGGCATATCTTGGCACTTGCTTGATAGCATTTAGTATAGGAATGTTCACCTCTACTTTCCGGAAGGTTTCCAAAATTTAGTGGCTCGTTGGGATGTGAAGAGGATGCCATGGTGTTGTTTTCCCCTTGAGTACTATCATTTTGTGGTGTCTCTAGCTGTTTCCCACTTCTTAAAGTTATAGCATTGGCATTCTCTCTTGGATTCACTATGGTTTGGGAAGGTAATTTCCCAGAATCCCTTGCTTGCATTTGACTCATGGTTGTTGCCAATTGCCCAATTTGAGTCTCCAAATTTCGAATACTTGTCTTTGTTTCCTGTTGAAATTGAATTGTATTAGTAGAAAGAGCTTTAACAAGATCTTCAAGAGAAGTACCTGAATTTTGGGTGGGTGGCAGTTGTTGTCGGGTTTGGTATGGTTGTTGCACTTTTTGCTGAAAACCCGGTGGCCTGTTGTCAAATGGTGGAGGAATAGTTTGTGATTGGTTCCCTCCATAATTGAAGTTTGGATGATCCCTCCATCCTGGATTGTAAGTGTTTGAGTAGGGATCATATTTCCTTGATTGGTTCTGAAATCCACCCATGGCATTCACATGTTCATTGGTGTCCTCTTGAAGTGTTGGGCACATATCAGTTTGGTGCCCCATGTTTGAACATATGCCACAAGCCTTTATTTGCTGTATATTACCTACAGCCAATTGTTGAACAAGAGAAGTCAGTTTATCAAATTTTTGTTCAAGGGATGATATACTTACCTCATTAACTCTCTTGGGTTGTGGTGGTGGATCTTGTCTCATTGAGAATTGTTGAGATTTGGCTGCCATGTTGGAGATTAGAGTTCTAGCAGCCCCGAGAGTCTTATCAACTAGAGCTCCCCCACTAGCGGCATCTATCATACTTCTCTCCATGGGCATGAGACCTTCATAGAAGTATTGGATGAGAAGTTGTTCACTTATTTGATGGTGTGGACATGATGCACAAAGTTTCTTGAACCTCTCCCAATATTCATATAAGGACTCTCCATTGTATTGCCGAATCCCACATATCTCTTTTCTAATGTTGGCAGCCTTAGATGCTGGGAAATACCTTTCCAAGAATGCTTTCTTCATATCATTCCATGAAGTTATAAATTCCCGAATTCTCCTAAGTCTTAAGTCTTCTTCAGGAGCTTGGAATATTCACTAATAAAAAAAATAAAAAAAAATATAATAAGAAAGTAAATAATTAGAACTAAAAATATGAATAAACCAATAAACTAATAAACTAAAGAAAGCAATCCCCGACAACGGCGCCAAAAACTTGATGCACCCAAAAGAATGTATCTTATTTAACCTTGCACTTAAAAAGAATCAATTGTAAAGTATAGTGATTAGCAAGGGTCGAGTCCTCAGGGATTGGGTTTTAGTTTATAAGTTAATAGATTAAAACTTAAAAACAAGTAAACAAAAGTAAAGGGGATTTTGAAATCAGATTTAAGCTAAAGTTAACAATAAGAATGACAAAACAAGTAATTAAGAAGAATCAAATATGAAAAATATGGTTAAGGTTTCATTCTCCACCACTAGACATCATTAAGAATCAATTTCATATCTATCAACATTAATTAGCTATCAAAGTTAACAACCGTAGATAACAACAAGCTCTGTTACCCCAATCTTTCCTTAGTTCGTCGTTAAATAGAACAAGCTCTCTATTTAATCTCTAACCATCAAACAACCTAGAATAAGCTCTCTAAATTCAATTTAATGGCAGCTTTATGATGAGAAAGATAGGCTGATCTAAGCAACAAACACATAAGCTCGGATTGTTCAACTTAGGTTATGTTCCACTTTGCAATTATTGAAAACTTGACCATAATCATTAATCACAAATTGCTACTTATGAATAGGAAATCAAGATAATTACACGGATCAAGACTCCTAAACTAGTATTAGACAATTGTCAAGATTTATCTAGTTTGCCACCTAAACAAATCAAAACATCACCATGAACAATTTTTATGGAAGAACATAAGCAACTTTGATAGAAAACAATGATAGATAGATTCTGAAAATTAATTACATAACATGTCTAGGGCTTTGAAATCACCCTTAACCAAATAAAAGTTTAGCCTAGCATAGGCATTGTAAACATAAACATAAAATTAAAGAGAATCTAAGAAGAAAATAAAAGAAAGAAAGAAGAAGAAGAAGAATATTAATTATCCAGCCTCTTGCTCTCTCAAAAACAAAGAAACAAAGAAGAAATCAGAATTTGATGCTTGGGGAAGTGTCAATTTCGTATGCCCCCTTGGTCTCTATTTATAGGCAATAGCTAGGGCATCAAACAAGTGAATTTCAGCTCTCTCCCTTCAATAAATGCTGACTTGTGGCTAAAGTTAAGGAAAAATGGCTGACTTTTTTGTTTTAAGGAAAGATATAAGCCTTGGCAGCCAAGTTTGAATAAAGTAGGAAAGTTTTAGTCAAAGCACTCTTTAATGAAGAAAGATTATATTCTTGCAGCCAAAGTAAGTATAAGGAAGGAAAGTCTTGGCTGATTTAATTCTTCTACTTTGACTAGGATTAGCTTTAAGGAGAGATACTTGCAATTAATGCAATTAATGCAAGTTGACAGCCACTAATCCTTCTTTGGCAAGGATAAACTTAAATGTCAACTAGGGTATTAAGAAAAAGTTATCATTTACGGCTAGGGTTTTTTTTCTGCCACTAGGGTTTTTAGGGAGATATTCCAATACCGATTTGGATGACCATTTCTTATCCGATTTAGGCCTATGAATAGCCGTTGGAAAGGTAATCAAGTGATCTTCAAAAGTCAAGAAGGAAGTTTCTTCGAATAAAGAGTATAACATCATGTTTTCTTAGCAACAAGCTCCGGAGGTCAAATCTGTCTTCTTGCTTTGCACCAAGAATTTGATCTTTTTGACTCCCAACTCTTTTTCCATCTTGTGATTGTGATTTTGTAAGCTCTTTAACATCCTAATTGACATGTTTTGACTTCATCTCCTCCAAAATACCTACAAAGCATAAAAACCTAGTAAAATATCAAGGAAGTAAGAATCAAAGCACAAAGTATAAAGAAATTAAATAGGAAAATGTATGAAATTAAGCACTTATCAGTTTGAGCCAATATTCAACAATCTCCACCTTGGCGAGAATCCACCAAAAGAATTCACTGATTAGAGCTTCCTCTATTCCTCCTTCAGGTGCTTTAAACTCAAGAGATATTGATCAAGTCCAAACAATGTTGAAACTTGATGCCAGAAACTATCTTGGTTAGTATATCTACGGGATTATCTGCAGTCCCGATCTTCTGTAGTAGGATGTTTCCTTCATCTACTATTTCTCGGTTAAAGTGGTAGCGAACATCAATATGCTTGGTCCGACCATGATGAAATTGGTTCTTTTGCTAGGCAAATGGCACTCTGGCTATCGCAGAAAACATCTACCTTCTTCTGTGCTATCCCCAAATCATCAATCAATCCTTGAAGCCAAATTGCTTCCTTGAAAGCTTCCGTTACAACCATGTACTCTGCTTCTGTTGTAGACAGAGCTACAGTTGACTGTAAAGTTGATCTCCAACTTACTGGTCTTCCTGTCATAGTGAACACATAACCAGTAGTAGAACGACGCTTATCAAGATCCCCAGCATAGACTGAATCCACATATCCTACAAGATGCTTACCTATAGTTTTACTTCTCTCAAATTTCAAGCCCGTTTTCACAGTACCATGAATGTACCGTAGAATCCATTTCACAGCTTGCCAGTGGCCTTTACCAGGATTATGCATGTATCGACTTACCATACTTACAGCATGTGAAATATCAGGTCTCGTACACACCATTGCATACATTAGGGAACCTATTGCATTGGCATATGGAACATGATCCATCTATCTCTTCTCACCATCTGTACTTGGTGACATCAATGCACTGAGTTTGAAATGTGGCACCAACGGAGTACTTACAGATTTGGTCTTATCATTAATGCCAAATTGCTGAAGTACTTTGCTCAGATACTGAGCCTGGTCAATTTGACTATACCATTTTTTCTATCTCTGCTGATTTCGATCCCAAGAATTTTCTTGGCTTCTCCAAGATCCTTCATCTCGAACTCTGAGCTCAATTGAGCCTTCAGCCTGTCGATCTCCACCTTGCTTTTAGATGCAATTAGCATATCATCAACATATAAAAGCAAATAGATAAATGATTCATCTTGGAGTTTCCGAAAATAAACACAGTGATCAAATTGACTGCGTGTGTACTTCTGATCCACCATAAATGTGTCAAACCGCTTGTAACACTATCGTGGTGACTGCTTTAGACCATACAGAGACCTGTTCAACTTACATGCCCAACCTTCACGATCAGGGACTCTAAAACCATCTGGTTGAGTCATATAAATTTCCTCCTCTAAGGAACCATGGAGGAATGCAGTTTTTACATCAAGTGGAACTGACTCTAGGTCATACTGTGCTACTAAAGCCAATAATATCCGAATAGATGCATGCTTAACAACAGGTGAAAATACCTCATTGTAGTCTATTCCTTCTTTTTGAGCATAACCTTTGGCTACCAGTCTAGCTTTATACCTGATACTGTCTTTGCCGATAGCACCCTCCTTTTTGGCAAAGACCCATTTACACCCAATTGTTCTTTTGATTGTTGGAAGTGGAACCAACTTCCAAGTCTGATTCTGATAAAGTGATGTCATCTCTTCATCCGTCGCCTTCTTCCACTGGGCATGCTCGGGGCTGTTTACAGCTTCTTTATAATTGGTCGGGACATCATCGTCAATTACTGGAAGGGCGAATGCCACCATGTCTGTGTACCGGGTAGGTTTCTAAATATGTCTTTTCGGTCTGCTGGTGGCAATAGATTCAGGTTGCTGAAAGATTTTCGGTGATGACTCCTCCACTTCACTTAAGGTGTCATCAGATTCTGGTTCAGATTCATCAGAATTTTGACCAGCATTTTTAGGTTCAAACTCCACCTGCCTTAGAGAATCAGGGTTCTCATTCTCTGGAGTTGTCAGTTTTAGCATTACAGATTTGTCAAAGGTAACATCTCAGCTTACGATGACTTTCTTTGACTCAGGGTTCCACAGTCGGAATGCCTTTACTCCTTCACTAAAGCCCAAGAAGACAGCTTTCTTGGCTCTAGGATCCAGTTTTGATTCACTAACGTGAAAATATGCAGGGCATCCAAAAATACGAAGCCGATCATAATCAGCAGCAGAATGTCCGGACCACACCTTTATGGGAGTTTTCCCATCAATTGCAATGGAGGGTAGTCTGTTGATAATGTGGGAGGCGTACAATAAAGCCTCTGCCCAAAATGCTTTGCTCAAGCCTGACTGGGGTAACATGCAGTGAACTTTATCAACCAAAGTTCTGTTCATCCTTTCTACAACTACATTTTGCTGGGGATTGCCAGGAATAGTGAAGTGTCGGATTATCCCATCATTCTGACAGATTTCCTTCAGTGATCTGACTTGTATTCTCCACCGTTATCAGATCTTAGTCTCTTAAGATTTGTCTCGCTTTGGGTTTCGATCATCTTCTTCCATTTTACGAAGATATCTAAAACTTCATCTTTATGTTTCATAGTGTAAACCCAGACATATCTAGAGTAATCATCAATAAAGGTCACAAAATAGTGTTTACCTCCCAATGAAGCATTTTTGGAAGGCCCCTAGACATTAGTGTGAATGTAGTCCAATGTTGCTCTCGTACGATGAACTGCAGTGCCAAACTTGACTCTCGTTTGCTTGCCTAGGACACAATGCTCACAGAAATCAAGTTTTCCAGTTTTGGCATTTTCAATACACCTTGCTTTACCAGGTTTTGCAAGGCCTTTTATCCAACATGCCCTAAGCGCATGTGCCAAAGTCGAGAAGTGTCAGATTCATCGTCTCCATTGTTGTGGAAGACTGCTGCTCTGCCTGTCACAGTTTCTCTATCAAGAAAATACAGATTTCCCCTCATAGAACCCTTCATTGCTAAGAATGCTTGGTGCACCCAAAAGAGTGTATCTTATTTAACCTTGCACTAAAAAGATCAATTGTAAGTATAGTAGTTAGCAAGGGTCGAGTCCTCAGGGATTGGGTTTTAGTTTATAAGTTGATAGTTTAAAACTTAAATTCAAGAACAATAAAAGAAAAGGGGTTTTTGAAGCCAGATTTAAACTAAAGTAAATAATAAGAATAAGATGCAAGGCGGTATAACCAGCCAATAAAAATATATATACTAAGCAAGGCGGTATAACCAGCCAATAAAAATATATATACTAAATTAGGCGGTATAACCAGCCAATAAAAATAAAACAAAATTAATATACAAATTAGGCGGTATAACCAGCCAATAAAAATAAATATACTTTTAAAAATAAGCAAACTAGAAAAGTAAGAAAACAAGTAAGAAGAATCAAAAATGAAAAATATGGTTAAGGTTTCATTCTCCACCACTAGACATCATTAAGAATCAATTTCAGATCTATCAATATCAACCAACTATCAAAGTTAACAACCGTAGATAACAACAAGCTCTGTTATCCCAATCTTTCCTTAGTTTGTCGTTAAATAGAACAAGCTCTCTATTTAATCTCTAACCATTAAACAACCTAGAATAAGCTCTCTAAATTCAATTTAATGGCAGCTTTATGATGAGAAAGATAGGTTGATCTAAGCAACAAACACATAAGCTCGGATTGTTCAACTTAGGTTATGTTCCACTTTGCAATTATTGAAAACTTGACCATAATCATTAATCACAAATTGCTACTTATGAATAGGAAATCAAGACAATTACACGGATCAAGACTCCTAAACTAGCAATAGATAATTATCAAGATCTATCTAGTTGTACACCTAAATAAATCTAGACAACATCATGAACAATTCTTGTAGAAGAACATAAGCAACTTTGATAGAAAATTAATGGTAGATAGAATCTGAAAATCAATCACAAAACATGTCTAGGGCTTTGAAATCACCCTTAACCAAATAGAAGTTTAGCCTAGCATAGGCATTGTAAACATAAACATAAAATTAAAGAAAATCTAAGAAGAAAATAAAAGAAAGAAAGAAGAAGAGGAAGAATATTAATTATCCAACCTCTTGCTCTCTCTAAAGAAAAAGAAAACTAGAGAAAAGAAAGAAAACTAGAGAAAAGAAAGAAGAAGAAAACTTAGAGAATTTTATTAAAATGGCTAATATCCTACCTATGTACAATATGATCCCTTACAATCATCCAAGGCCCTCTATTTATACACATTTTGGAGGGCTAAATGACAAGAGACAAGCTTTACAAATTTCAAAGGTAGGTATATGACGATTTTGATCAGCCAAATTGATGGTCGATTTCGTCAATATTGGAGGCCTGATCTGATCACATGGTCTTCTAGAAAAAGGTTCCCCTATCAGTTACGGAACCATAGCCGTTGGAATCAGCTCATTTACTGATGTGGTTAAGCAGATATGGGCAAAATACGAAAACATGTCAGCACAGACGTCATTGCACATCAGCCACCTTGATGGTCGATTCCTTCAATATTGGAGGCCTGATCTGATCACATGGTATTCTAGACAAAGGTTCCCCTATCAGTTACGGAACCATAGCCGTTGGAATCAGCTCATTTTCTGATGTGGTTAAGCAGATATGGGCAAAATACGAAAACATGTCAGCACAGACGTCATTGCACATCAGCCAACTTGATGGTCGATTTCGCTAGGGAAAACCACTCCGTTTTAAGAAGTGTAAAACATGAAAAAGATAGATATGCCTCTTAGCTTTGCATGGCTACAAATTTCAGCCTTATTGCTTCAGTGAAACTCGAGATATAGCTGATATGGCAAAAGGTGTCGGAACTGAAACTGAACTGGATTTGCCCTTAATTCTAGTAATCTGAAATCACTCAAAGAAACTTGTGAAAAACACCAAAATACATAAAAATATAAAAGATCATAAACACAATTAGACTAAACAATAATAACTCGTATTTGACACAAAACATTAATAAAACATAACTAAAAACTATATAATTATACGAGTTATCACACCCCCACACTTAGATTGTTGCTAGTCCCTAGCAACGACTCAATAAAAATAAAATAAGAAAATCTAATCTAATCCACTTTCGTAGGAAATCACGGTGGCACTTAGCATGTGACACAAGCCTTTAAACCCCTAGGTGTCCCTAGTGGACGAGTTTAGTCTCGTGAGGGTTTACTAGAACGATACCCACAAACATTGAAAAATTAAAATATAAATAAACTACATATACTAAAAATATTTACTCCTAATCCTTTCAATACAAATTAGAGACAATATTTGAACAAGTCTTATAAACTAATCAATAGCTTAAAGAATTTCACAAAAAATCATGCTTGAATGTAAATTGTTTGAGTTAAGCCAATATTAGCATAACATATCTCAATCAAAATAGTGCATGTTCAAATTTAATCTCAACTTCTCACATGGGATACTCTCTTGATTTTCACTCTTTAAAGTAGTGGTAAAGTGTTTACACTCAATCAATCTCATGAAAACACTTCTACCATATGCTTGCTTGTCCACCTATTCTCCACTAAAAGATCATGCAACTTCATAAATCAAGAGGTCTTTAATCAAGGTTGTAATGGGGCCAAGGGGTTTGTAATGTGGTTGAAGAACAAAAGGATAAAGATATCACAAAGGTTCCAAAGAGTTCATAAAGTTTAGAGACATAAAAAGATTATACAAAGAAACTTCTCAAAACTCTTTACAAGTACATAGTCACCTAGGCCGGATATTCATGTTGGGCCTTTTCTTCATTCTAAACGACTTTGTAACATCTTTTTCTTTTTCCACAAATTCAAGAGATGATTCATATATATTTTTTTTTACATAGGAATGTATTTGCCAGTATTTCATTTCTTTTTCTCTTGACTTTTCTTTTCTTTCCCCCCCACACTTATTTCTTGTTTCTAACCCAAATTTTTAACTAAAAATATCCCTTGTCTTTGCAACTTGTCTCAAAACATGCTAATTCATCTTTGGAACAAAGGTAAAGATATAAGTATATTTAGGTTAGGGACAAGTTATGGTTACCAAAGAGATAGCTTATTCAATGTAGGCTCAAATTGGTTCACTAAGGGTGTGTTCTCTTGGAACATCAATAAGGGATGGCTGTTTGGCTCTGGCTAAAAATCCTAATGCCTCTATCATATTCATGTTGTCACATGTATCAATATAGTCTCAAACGGTTTAAAGCAAGTTCTAGAGAATCCTGTAATCATAAGAGCACTCAAGAAAGAAATTAGATTGATTTGTATAATGCATCAATCATTATAGGCTCAAAAACTCACAAGAATGATTATACAAGTCAGATTAAGTCTAAACATGCTTCTTTCTCAATCAACATATTATATTAACATTGGCTCATAAAAAGGTTGACATCAAGCTCAATTCTCATGAAAATCTTCTTACTAATAACCAGTTTAGACCTATGCAATTCATATCTCATCATTGTATTAAAAAGGAACTAAAACACACTAAAAATAATAATAATAATAAAGACTCATAAAAAAAAAATAGTAGACAAAAATAAAAGAAATCCTAAATCATTCCCCCCACACTTAATTCTTACATTGTCCTCAATGTAAGTCTATTAACACAAATGAAAGAATCATGTGTAAGAGAAAAGAACTAATAACATAAGAATAGGAACAACTAAGACTCAAAACAAAACAAACTCATGCAACCTAAATAATCCTAAAATACTAAACAAAAATTAACAAGTAAACATAAAAAGATTAAAATCAAACTGACAAGGTATGTCTCAAGTCTCCCTTACTCAGACCTTTGATGCACCCAAAAGAGTGTATCTTATTTAACCTTGCACTAAAAAGATCAATTGTAAGTATAGTAGTTAGCAAGGGTCGAGTCCTTAGGGATTGGGTTTTAGTTTATAAGTTGATAGTTTAAAACTTAAATTCAAGAACAATAAAAGAAAAGGGGTTTTTGAAGCCAGATTTAAACTAAAGTAAATAATAAGAATAAGATGCAAGGCGGTATTACCAGCCAATAAAAATATATATACTAAATTAGGCTGTATAACCAGCCAATAAAAATATATATACTAAATTAGGCGGTATAACCAGCCAATAAGAATAAAACAAAGTTAATATACAAATTAGGCGGTATAACCAGCCAATAAAAATAAATATTAAAAATAAGCAAACTAAAAGTAAGAAAACAAATAAGTAAGAAGAATCAAATATGAAAAATATGGTTAAGGTTTCATTCTCCACCACTAGACATCATTAAGAATCAATTTCAGATCTATCAATATCAACCAACTATCAAAGTTAACAACCGTAGATAACAACAAGCTCTGTTACCCCAATCTTTCCTTAGTTTGTCGTTAAATAGAACAAGCTCTCTATTTAATCTCTAACCATTAAACAACCTAGAATAAGCTCTCTAAATTCAATTTAATGGCAGCTTTATGATGAGAAAGATAGGTTGATCTAAGCAACAAACACATAAGCTCGGATTGTTCAACTTAGGTTATGTTCCACTTTGCAATTATTGAAAACTTGACCATAATCATTAATCACAAATTGCCACTTATGAATAGGAAATCAAGACAATTACACGGATCAAGACTCCTAAACTAGCAATAGATAATTATCAAGATCTATCTAGTTGTACACCTAAATAAATCAAGACAACATCATGAACAATTCTTGTAGAAGAACATAAGCAACTTTGATAGAAAATTAATGATAGATAGAATCTGAAAATCAATCACAAAACATGTCTAGGGCTTTGAAATCACCCTTAACCAAATAGAAGTTTAGCCTAGCATAGGCATTGTAAACATAAACATAAAATTAAAGAAAATCTAAGAAGAAAATAAAAGAAAGAAAGAAGAAGAGAAAGAATATTAATTATCCAACCTCTTGCTCTCTCTAAAGAAAAAGAAAACTAGAGAAAAGAAAGAAAACTAGAGAAAAGAAAGAAGAAGAAAACTTAGAGAATTTAATTAAAATGGCTAATATCCTACCTATGTACAATATGATCCCTTACAATCATCCAAGGCCCTCTATTTATACACATTTTGGAGGGCTAAATGACAAGAGACAAGCTTTACAAATTTCAAAGGTAGGTATATGACGATTTTGATCAGCCAACTTGATGGTCTATTTCGTCAATATTGGAGGCCTGATCGGATCACATGGTCTTCTAGACAAAGGTTCCCCTATCAGTTACGGAACCATAGCCGTTGAAATCAGCTCATTTGCTGATGTGGTTAAGCAGATATGGGCAAAATACGAAAACATGTCAGCACAGACGTCATTGCACATCAGCCACCTTGATGGTCGATTTCTTCAATATGGGAGGCCTGATATGATCACATGGTCTTCTAGACAAAGGTTCCCCTATCAGTTACGGAACCATAGCCGTTGGAATCAGCTCATTTTCTGATGTGGATAAGAAGATATGGGCATAATACGAAAACATGTCAGCACAGACGTCATTGCACATCAGCCAACTTGATGGTCGATTTCGCTAGGGCAAACGACTCCGTTTTAAGAAGTGTAAAACATGAAAAAGATAGATATGCCTCTTAGCTTTGCATGGCTACAAATTTCAGCCTTATTGCTTCAGTGAAACTCGAGATATAGCTGATATGGCAAAAGGTGTCGGAACTGAAACTGAACTGGATTTGCCCTTAATTCTAGTAATCTGAAATCACTCAAAGAAACTTGTGAAAAACACCAAAATACATAAAAATATAAAAGATCATAAACACAATTAGACTAAACAATAATAACTCGTATTTGACACAAAACAATAATAAAACATAACTAAAAACTATATAATTATACGAGTTATCACACCCCCACACTTAGATTGTTGCTAGTCCCTAGCAACGACTCAATAAAAATAAAATAAGAAAATCTAATCTAATCCATTTTCGTAGGAAATCACGGTGGCACTTAGCATGTGACACAAGCCTTTAAACCCCTAGGTGTCCCTAGTGGACGAGTTTAGTCTCGTGAGGGTTTACTAGAACGATACCCACAAACATTGAAAAACTAAAATATAAATAAACTGCATATACTAAAAATATTTACTCCTAATCCTTTCAATACAAATTAGAGACAATATTTGAACAAGTCTTATAAACTAATCAATAGCTTAAAGAATTTCACAAAAAATCATGCTTGAATGTAAATTGTTTGAGTTAAGCCAATATTAGCATAACATATCTCAATCAAAATAGTGCACATTCAAACTTAATCTCAACTACTCATATGGGATACTCTCATGATTTTCACTCTTTAAAGTAGTGGTAAAGTGTTTACACTCAATCAATCTCATGAAAATAGTTCTACCATATGCTTGCTTGTCTACCTATTCTCTACTAAAAGATCATGCAACTTCATAAATCAAGAGGTCTTTAATCAAGGTTGTAATGGGGCCAAGAGGTAATAATATGGTTAAAGAATAAAAAGGAAAAGATATCACAATCATTCCAAAGACTTCATAGAATTTAGAGACAAAATAAGATTTTGCAGATAAAACTTTCTCAATATTCTTTAGAAGTACATAATCACATAGGCTGAATATTTCATGTTGAGCCTTTACTTCATTCTAACCAACTTTCGAACATCTTTTTCTTTTCTTTAACTAGAAGTTCAAGAGATTATTCAAAAAAAAATTTTTTTTTTCACATGGGAATGTATTTGGCAATATTCCCTCTATTTTTCTCTTGACTTTTGCCTTTCTCCTCCCCCACACTTATCTTTTGTTCTAACCCAAATTTTCAAAAAATATCCCTTGTTTTTGCAATATGTCTCAAACATTCTAGTCCATCTTTAGAACAAGGGTAAAGATATAAATGTGTTTAGGCTAGGTGTAAGATGTGGTTACCAAATAAATAGCTTATTCAATGTAGGCTCAAATTGGTTCACTAGAGGGATGTTCTCTTGGAACATCAATAAGGGATGGCTGTTTGGCCCTAGTTAAAAAGTCCTAATGCCTCTATCATATTCATGTTGTTACATGCATCAATATAGTCTCAAATGGTTTAAAGCAAGTTCTAGAGAATCATGTAATCATAAGAGCACTCAAGAAAGAAATTAGATTGATTTGTATAATGCATCAATCATTATAGGCTCAAAAACTCACAAGGATGATTATACAAGTCAGATTAAGTCTAAACATGCTTCTTTCTCAATCAACATATCATATTAACATTGGCTCATAAAAAGATTGATATCAAGTTCAATTCTCATGAAAATCTTCTCACTAATAAATCTGTTTTAGACTTATGCAATTCATATCTCATCATTGTATTAAAAAGGAACTAAAACACACTAAAAATAATAATAATAAAGACTCATAAAAAAAATAGTAGACAAAAATAAAAGAAATCCTAAATCATTCCCCCCACACTTAATTCTTACATTGTCCTCAATGTAAGTCTATTAACCCAAATGAAAGAATCATGTGTAAGAGAAAAGAACTAATAACATAAGAATAGGAACAACTAAGACTCAAAACAAAACAAACTCATGCAACCTAAATAATCCTAAAATACTAAACAAAAATTAACAAGTAAACATAAAAAATAAAAATAAAAACAATAAAAATAAAAATAATAAAAGAAAAGAAAAGAAAAAGGAAAAGAAAGAGAAAGCAAATCTGAATATGGAAGGTTGGCAATTTCTTCTTTAATTGGGTTGCCTTCCCAATTAACACTTGAGTTAATGTTTTGAACCTAACCAACACCCCTTCTTGGCTTTTTAGGCTTGTCAGGCTCATACATGAAATTTTCCAAATTAATGCGTTTGAGAGGAAGCTTTCTTTGCACAACAGTGGATGCATTCTCCATTACAAGTATTATTCCATCATCCTTTGTGGTGCATATCTCATCGAGGAATGGAGCATATTTTGATACTTGTTGAATGACATCCACAAACAAACTGTTTAAGGTTTCCAGCGTGTCTTGTTCATGTTCATCCTCCTTGAACTTTGCAAATCTACTAGGAAAAGGTGGAGAAGAAACATTAGTAAAAATTGGAATCTCAAACGTTACCTCAGGTGCCGAAATACTCTTATTTGTATTTGTGGCTTCATTATCCTCAAGAATAGAATCCATCTCTAATTCTGTCTCATCCTCATCTTGTTCCTCATTCCTCATGGTCACAATAGTAGTATTCTCCTTTGGGTTAATCATTGTTTGGGCAGAGAGTTCTTCAGATCTTTGTGCTACCCATCCCACCATACTACTAGCCAATAGGCTCATTTGCTTTTCCAAATTCTGGATGCTTGCCCTTGTTTCCTGTTGAAATTGCAAAGAATCAGTAACAAGAGAATAGACAAGATCTTCTAAAGAAGTACCTGAGTTTTGAGTCATATGTGGTGGTTGAAGAAGATCTGGTTCTTGAGACCATGATTGATTGAAGCTAGATGGATGAGTGTAATTGGCATAAGGATCTACTTCTTGGTAATTTTCTGAGTAGCCATAATTAGTATGATCCCACCATCCCTCATGGTAAGTGTTTGAGTAATGATCATACAGTTGGTCTCGGAACACTTGATGGCCTTGACATCCTCCCATGGCCAATTGTTGAACTGGGTAGGTGAGATTGGCTTGTTGATTTTCCATGTTCATGTATGCCACCAACTCTTCAAGTGTTAGATTGCTCAATTCCATCGTCTTTCTTTTTTTTTTTTTTTTTTTTTCAAAATTTGATAAGAAAAACTTGTATGTACAAGAAAAATAAAATTAATTACAACTGAAAATAAGAATAAACCAATGAACTAATAAACTAAAGAAAGCAATCCCCGGCAACGGCGCCAAAAATTTGATGCACCCAAAAGAGTGTATCTTATTTAACCTTGCACTAAAAAGATCAATTGTAAGTATAGTAGTTAGCAAGGGTCGAGTCCTCAGGGATTGGGTTTTAGTTTATAAGTTGATAGTTTAAAACTTAAATTCAAGAACAATAAAAGAAAAGGGGTTTTTGAAGCCAGATTTAAACTAAAGTAAATAATAAGAATAAGATGCAAGGCGGTATTACCAGCCAATAAAAATATATATACTAAATTAGGCGGTATAACCAGCCAATAAAAATATATATACTAAATTAGGCGGTATAACCAGCCAATAAAAATAAAACAAAGTTAATATACAAATTAGGCGGTATAACCAGCCAATAAAAATAAATATTAAAAATAAGCAAACTAAAAGTAAGAAAACAAATAAGTAAGAAGAATCAAATATGAAAAATATGGTTAAGGTTTCATTCTCCACCACTAGACATCATTAAGAATCAATTTCAGATCTATCAATATCAACCAACTATCAAAGTTAACAACCGTAGATAACAACAAGCTCTGTTACCCCAATCTTTCCTTAGTTTGTCGTTAAATAGAACAAGCTCTCTATTTAATCTCTAACCATTAAACAACCTAGAATAAGCTCTCTAAATTCAATTTAATGGCAGCTTTATGATGAGAAAGATAGGTTGATCTAAGCAACAAACACATAAGCTCGGATTGTTCAACTTAGGTTATGTTCCACTTTGCAATTATTGAAAACTTGACCATAATCATTAATCACAAATTGCCACTTATGAATAGGAAATCAAGACAATTACACGGATCAAGACTCCTAAACTAGCAATAGATAATTATCAAGATCTATCTAGTTGTACACCTAAATAAATCAAGACAACATCATGAACAATTCTTGTAGAAGAACATAAGCAACTTTGATAGAAAATTAATGATAGATAGAATCTGAAAATCAATCACAAAACATGTCTAGGGCTTTGAAATCACCCTTAACCAAATAGAAGTTTAGCCTAGCATAGGCATTGTAAACATAAACATAAAATTAAAGAAAATCTAAGAAGAAAATAAAAGAAAGAAAGAAGAAGAGGAAGAATATTAATTATCCAACCTCTTGCTCTCTCTAAAGAAAAAGAAAACTAGAGAAAAGAAAGAAAACTAGAGAAAAGAAAGAAGAAGAAAACTTAGAGAATTTAATTAAAATGGCTAATATCCTACCTATGTACAATATGATCCCTTACAATCATCCAAGGCCCTCTATTTATACACATTTTGGAGGGCTAAATGACAAGAGACAAGCTTTACAAATTTCAAAGGTAGGTATATGACGATTTTGATCAGCCAACTTGATGGTCGATTTCGTCAATATTGGAGGCCTGATCGGATCACATGGTCTTCTAGACAAAGGTTCCCCTATCAGTTACGGAACCATAGCCGTTGGAATCAGCTCATTTGCTGATGTGGTTAAGCAGATATGGGCAAAATACGAAAACATGTCAGCACAGACGTCATTGCACATCAGCCACCTTGATGGTCGAATTCTTCAATATTGGAAGCCTGATATGATCACATGGTCTTCTAGACAAAGGTTCCCCTATCAGTTACGGAACCATAGCCGTTGGAATCAGCTCATTTGCTGATATGGATAAGAAGATATGGGCATAATACGAAAACATGTCAGCACAGACGTCATTGCACATCAGCCAACTTGATGGTCGATTTCGCTAGGGCAAACGACTCCGTTTTAAGAAGTGTAAAACATGAAAAAGATAGATATGCCTCTTAGCTTTGCATGGCTACAAATTTCAGCCTTATTGCTTCAGTGAAACTCGAGATATAGCTGATATGGCAAAAGGTGTCGGAACTGAAACTGAACTGGATTTGCCCTTAATTCTAGTAATCTGAAATCACTCAAAGAAACTTGTGAAAAACACCAAAATACATAAAAATATAAAAGATCATAAACACAATTAGACTAAACAATAATAACTCGTATTTGACACAAAACAATAATAAAACATAACTAAAAACTATATAATTATACGAGTTATCAACCTTGTTCAGAATGAATACTTCTAAATTGCTTAAAACACAACAAACTCTTTTTTTTTTTTTTTTTTTTTTTTTTTGAAAAGAAGAAATCAAACTGACAAGGTATGTCTCAAGTCTCCCTTACTCAGACCTTGTTCAGAATGAATACTTCTTAATTTTTTATTTTTTTTTAAATTAGCAAAATATGTCCCTTACCCCCTACTAAAATATGACATTGTCCCCAATGTCAAATTTTAAAGGTAGAATTTAGGAGATATTACCTGCAGAGGTTGCTAACCACTTATTATAACTGAGACACAACAAGCAAAATGTTAGATAATGTCACAAAGACAAAGTGCAATCCACTCCTTGCTCGTCCATATCTCTTTTTCTTTTTCCGAGCGTTTGCGAAACAACCGTAGCAGATAAATACTCATAAGCTTGGAGCTTTTTGAGTAAATCTTCAATGGTTGTAGCAGAAATTATGGTTCTCCTTGCCTCTGAAAACATGAATCCATTATCCACAGCATTATCTAAATATGAAAGCAAATTACTAAAATAACCATTAATATTAAGCAAACCAATGGGTTTCTTATTTGTGACCAAAGATGACCAAGAAGCCACGCAAGCTATTTCTTCCAATGTACCCAGACCTCCTGGTAAAGCAATGAATGCATCGGCAGAATGGTACATGATTGTTATCCGTTCAGGGATACTCCAGACTTGTATTTCCTTACCCAAGGTAGGTCCACAAAAATCTGTGAATAGTTTTGGCACGATTCCTAGAACTGGACTTCCTCCGGCGTGTGCTGCTGTAGCGACTGCTCCCATTAAACCCGTACTACCGCCTCCATAAATCAACTGGATCTTTTGTTGGGCAAGTATTACTCCAACTCTTATGGCTTCATCAGCGAATATGTTATTTTTCCCTGGATAAGCACCTCCAAAAACACAAATTTTTTTAATGCGTAGGGACGAAGTACTTTCCATTTTTTTTTTCTTTTTTTTCGAGTGCCTGAAAGAGAATGAGTACATGGTGTAATATATAGAGGACTGAGTAGTGAATCAGACAAGAGTAATAATGTCGCCGAAAGTGTATCTGACCTATCAGAAGAAAATGTTAACCTAACAAAAGATTTTTGCGTGATTTCAGGAAGAAAATCAAAAAGAGAAGAAAAATCAACCGTAAAAGTCAAGAGTAATAATGTCGCCGAAAGTGTATTTGACCTGTCAGAAGAAAATGTTAACCTAACAAAAGATTTTTGCTTGATTTCAGGAAGAAAATAAAAAAGAGAAGAAAAATCAACCGTAAAAGACAAATAAAAAAAATGAGAATAATTACACAAATCGAATAACACGTAAATTAAACCGAAATAAAGTTATTGCAAATCAAACCAAAAGCTGAGAAGTCATTTATTGTAGTTGTGATTGTGGCTCACATCTTCCTCTGGTTTTACGTCCAGAAACGGCTTAAACGCCTTCTATTAGTCGAGGATATGCTTCCCATCCAGTTTTCTTACAAGCTGGCAAACAGGGTCTTTTAACATCAGATTCCCAAGATGTTGCCATTCCCTTTGGAATTGCGGCCATAAATCAAGAATTTCTCTTTGTACGTCTCCACTAGGATGCGTCTCAAGAGAAAGTTGGATATTACCCAAATTCTCCTTACTCAGTCCATCCTTAATGAATTCAATTTTATCATCTCGATTAGAGGACGGAATCCCAATAGAACGACATTTACCGTTACACGTCCATCGTGCACATTTGTGGCAGTTTGAACTCATGCGCTTTGCTCATCGCTTCTTTGCAAAAGTGCTTCTACCTGTACCTGGTAAATGCAAAACAGGAAGATATTCATCTTCACGTACCTTGGCTTCAATTATCCAACGTATGTCTTCAGGAATCCCTTTGTGCATAAGCATTCTTAATCTTCCAAGTCGAACTTGGTAAAGCTTCAGTAAAATATTTCGAGGAAAAGGAGGAAATCGTTTCTGCAATCTTGTGAGAATATCATCCATCCTGAAAAAAAATGAAAGAGAAATTGAAAGAGAAATTTATATACAATATCAGTTTTGTGGGTAGCTGATGGAACCGATTTAAATAATCACGGAGTACCGTTATCCGCCATTTAACCGGGGTTAAAAAAAATTATATTTACATCTAGTGTTTTTCAAAACAAGGATCAGAAAGAAAAACAACATAAAAAGACTCAAAAACAAAACACTCTAAATAAAATCCTAAATTCTTCCCCCCACACATAATTCTTACATTGTCATTAATGTAATGCTATTATCCCCCAATGCAAGAATTATATGTAAGAGAAAAGAACTATTAAACAAAAGAAACTTATGCAGCCTAAATGAACTTAAAAACAGTAAACACAATTAACAAAGAAAAATAAGAAATAAAAATAAAAACAATAAAAATAATAAAAGAAAAAGGAAAAGAAAGAGAAAGAGAAAGCAAATCTGAATATGGAAGGTTGGCAATTTCATCTTTAATTGGGCTGTCTTCCCAATTAACACTTGAGTTAGTGTTTTGAATCTAACCAACACCCTTTCTTGGCTTTTTAGGCTTGTCAGGCTCATACATGAAATTTCCCAAATTTATGCGTTTGAGAGGAAGCTTTCTTTGCACAACAGTGGATGCATTCTCCATTACAAGTATTATTCCATCATCCTTTGTGGTGCATATGTCATCGAGGAATGGAGCATATTTTGATACTTGTTGAATGACCTCCACAAACAAGTTGTTTAAGGTTTCCGGCATGTGTTGTTCATGTTCTTCCTCCTTGAACTTAGCAAATCTACTAGGAAAAGGTGGAGAAGAAACATTAGTAAAAAGTGAAACCTTAAACGTTACCTCAGGTGCCGAAATACTCTTATTTGGATCTTTGGCTTCATTATCCTCAAGAATAGAATCCATCTCTAATTTTGTCTCATCCTCATCTTGTTCCTCATTCCTCAAGGTCACAATAGTAGTATTCTCCTTTGGGTTAATCATTGTTTGGGCAGGGAGTTCTTCAGATCTTTGTGCTACCCATCCCACCATACTACTAGTCAATTGGATCATTTGCTTTTCCAAACTCTGGATGCTTGCCCTTGTTTCCTGTTGAAATTGCAATGTATCAGTAACAAGAGAATAGACAAGATCTTCTAAAGAAGTACCTGAGTTTTGAGTCATATGTGGTGGTTGAAAAAGATCTGGTTCTTGGGACCATGATTGATTGAAGCTAGATGGATGAGTGTAATTGGCATAAGGATCTACTTCTTGGTAATTTTTCGAGTAGCCATAATTAGTATGATCCCACCATCCCTCATGGTAAGTGTTTGAGTAATGATCATACTGTTGGTCTTGGAACACTTGATGGCCTTGACATCCTCCCATGGCAAATTGTTGAACTGGGAAGGTGAGATTGGCTTGTTGATTCTCCATGTTCATGTATGCCACCAACTCTTCAAGTGTTAGATTGCTCAATTCCATCGTTTTTTTTTTTTTTTTTTCAAAATTTGATCAGAAAAACCCGTATGTACAAGAAAATAAAACTCATTAGAACTGAAAATAAGAATAAACCAAGTAACAAATAAACTAAAGAAAACAATCCCCGGCAACGGCGCCAAAAATTTGGTGCACCCAAAAGAGTGTATCTTATTTAACCTTGCACTAAAAAGATCAATTGTAAGTATAGTAGTTAGCAAGAGTCGAGTCCTCAGGGATTGGGTTTTAGTTTATAAGTTGATAGTTTAAAACTTAAATTCAAGAACAATAAAAGAAAAGGGGTTTTTGAAGCCAGATTTAAACTAAAGTAAATAATAAGAATAAGATGCAAGGCGGTATAACCAGCCAATAAAAATATATATACTAAGCAAGGCGGTATAACCAGCCAATAAAAATAAAACAAAATTAATATACAAATTAGGCGGTATAACCAGCCAATAAAAATAAATATACTTTTAAAAATAAGCAAACTAGAAAAGTAAGAAAACAAGTAAGAAGAATCAAAAATGAAAAATATGGTTAAGGTTTCATTCTCCACCACTAGACATCATTAAGAATCAATTTCAGATCTATCAATATCAACCAACTATCAAAGTTAACAACCGTAGATAACAACAAGCTCTGTTATCCCAATCTTTCCTTAGTTTGTCGTTAAATAGAACAAGCTCTCTATTTAATCTCTAACCATTAAACAACCTAGAATAAGCTCTCTAAATTCAATTTAATGGCAGCTTTATGATGAGAAAGATAGGTTGATCTAAGCAACAAACACATAAGCTCGGATTGTTCAACTTAGGTTATGTTCCACTTTGCAATTATTGAAAACTTGACCATAATCATTAATCACAAATTGCTACTTATGAATAGGAAATCAAGACAATTACACGGATCAAGACTCCTAAACTAGCAATAGATAATTATCAAGATCTATCTAGTTGTACACCTAAATAAATCTAGACAACATCATGAACAATTCTTGTAGAAGAACATAAGCAACTTTGATAGAAAATTAATGGTAGATAGAATCTGAAAATCAATCACAAAACATGTCTAGGGCTTTGAAATCACCCTTAACCAAATAGAAGTTTAGCCTAGCATAGGCATTGTAAACATAAACATAAAATTAAAGAAAATCTAAGAAGAAAATAAAAGAAAGAAAGAAGAAGAGGAAGAATATTAATTATCCAACCTCTTGCTCTCTCTAAAGAAAAAGAAAACTAGAGAAAAGAAAGAAAACTAGAGAAAAGAAAGAAGAAGAAAACTTAGAGAATTTTATTAAAATGGCTAATATCCTACCTATGTACAATATGATCCCTTACAATCATCCAAGGCCCTCTATTTATACACATTTTGGAGGGCTAAATGACAAGAGACAAGCTTTACAAATTTCAAAGGTAGGTATATGACGATTTTGATCAGCCAACTTGATGGTCGATTTCGTCAATATTGGAGGCCTGATCTGATCACATGGTCTTCTAGAAAAAGGTTCCCCTATCAGTTAAGGAACCATATCCGTTGGAATCAGCTCATTTACGGATGTGGTTAAGCAGATATGGGCAAAATACGAAAACATGTCAGCACAGACGTCATTGCACATCAGCCACCTTGATGGTCGATTTCTTCAATATTGGAGGCCTGATCTGATCACATGGTCTTCTAGACAAAGGTTCCCCTATCAGTTACGGAACCATAGCCGTTGGAATCAGCTCATTTTCTGATGTGGTTAAGCAGATATGGGCAAAATACGAAAACATGTCAGCACAGACGTCATTGCACATCAGCCAACTTGATGGTCGATTTCGCTAGGGAAAACGACTCCGTTTTAAGAAGTGTAAAACATGAAAAAGATAGATATGCCTCTTAGCTTTGCATGGCTACAAATTTCAGCCTTATTGCTTCAGTGAAACTCGAGATATAGCTGATATGGCAAAAGGTGTCGGAACTGAAACTGAACTAGATTTGCCCTTAATTCTAGTAATCTGAAATCACTCAAAGAAACTTGTGAAAAACACCAAAATACATAAAAATATAAAAGATCATAAACACAATTAGACTAAACAATAATAACTCGTATTTGACACAAAACATTAATAAAACATAACTAAAAACTATATAATTATACGAGTTATCAATGCTCCACGTACAACCTTCAGGACTCCATTCTGAATGGTCATCTTGTAACCATTTGAGTCTAAGACCTCCAGTGATATGAGGTTCTTCTTTAGATTAGGGACATATCTTACATTTGTAAGTTTTCTGATTGTACCGTCATGCATTTTCAGTCGGATCGTTCCAATACCTCTAGTGTGACAAGTATTATCATTGCCCATAAGGACAATCCCTCCATCAAACTCCTTGAAGCTTGAGAACCACTTCCGGTTCGGACATATGTGGTAGGAACATCCGGAATCCAGAATCCATTGATTTGAAGAGTTTGTTGATGTGAAAATCGTAAATGCAGAGTCTTCCTCTCCCTCAGATTCCTGAGCCACGTTCACAGTCGACTTCTTCATGTTAGGACAGTTTTTTCTCTAGTGCCCTTTCTTATGGCAATAGGCACATTCGTCCTTTGAGAGTCGTGTTCTTGATGATCCCTTCTTTGAACGGGATTTACCTCGCTTGTTTTCTCCGGCTCCTCTGTTTGTCGTTCTGCCCCTGAACACAGTTAAAGCTTCTGGTGTAGTATTTTGGTGATCATGCTGATCCTTTTTCCGATACTCATTATTCACTAGAGCATTACTAACATCAACAAATTTAACCTAATTTTTACCATAGAACAGTGTAGTGGTTAAATGATCATAGCTATCAAGCAAGGAATTTAACAAAGTAAGAGCCTTATCTTCATCAGAGATTTTTGCATCTAGATTTTGAAGATCAGCGAGGATTTTGTTGAAACTTACTAGATGCTCTTGCATGGTAATACTTTGCTTATACTGGAACAGGAACAACTTTTTCTTCAGATAGAGTCTGTTCTCCATGCTCTTTGTCATGTACTTGTCCTCGAGTTGTTTCCAGAGAGTTTTTGCATGAGTCTCCTTCATGACACAGTACTTCTGGTCCTTGGCTAGGCATAACCGGATTGTGCCACAAGCCTGGCGGTTGACAAAGTTCTAGTCATCTTCCGACATATCTTTGGGCATGTCCTCCAGGGCGATATGTGACCCCTCTCTGAATAACAGATCCAGAACTTCGCACTGCCACATGCCAAAGTTGTTGGTGCAGTCAAATTTCTCCACCTCAAGCTTTGCAGTGGTCATCGAGTTTTTTCTGACGTAAGAACTTGATGGTGCGCTGCTGGACGTTTCAGTTGTCTCTAATGATTTAGCCATGGTAATAAAACAAACTTACAATGGATGCCGCGGTTGAGTCCAGAATAGTCCAAATAGCCAAAAACGAGTCCAACTGAATAAATTTTGGACACACGGAGAATATTCTACGAATATCCTGCTACAGGTGGCTCGAAATGGACTCGGTTTAGCTCAACCGACTCAGGAAAGACTGGGAATAGTGTTCTGAACTGGCTCAAAAAATGGCCCAAAAAAGTTGGCCGAAGAGATGGAGGAGCGTGGGGCGCGTAAGGCGACGCGTAGGGCACGTGGGGACTGCTTGGTTGCCGGCGCGTGGGGCACGTGAGGTCCAGTCGTCTTCAACCTCTGTCTGGCGCGTGCGGTGCGTGGGCGAGTGAGGGCCACTCGCAGTCCTTCTGGTGGCTCATGGGGTTGCGTGCATTCTCTGTTGGCGCTCCGATTGATTCTGTTGCACTCGTCTCGATGATCTCTTCAACCTGGTATATTCAAAACACAAAATGGAGCACTTTGAAAAAATGGACAGAATCAAACAAACTCGGTTTTACGTAAACCATGGCTCTGATACCAATTTGTTGTGCGAAAATAACCAAAGGATAGTAAAACCAACAGATACAGAATAATAAAACAGATATTTTATGTGGTTTAACAAGTGTGCTTACATCCACGGGAGGAGGAGCTTGAGAGCTTTGTTAATGGAGATGGAGAATACAAGTATAAACCGAATACAATGTGCTATGCTAGCACTGAACTCACACCTCTAGAAATACTAGAAACTCTGTCACTTAACAGAAACTTGCTCAACTCTATCACTCACACATATTGCCTCTCTCTCAACCATGCCTTTATATAGGCAAAAACCAAGGGTGTGAACACCCTTAATGGGGCAGCTACCAAGCTGTCAACATCCAACAACAAACCACCTCACCTATCATCTACCAATGTTAAATGTATGGAGTTGATTTTGGGAGGTGTGAAGCTTCCATGAAGCTTTCTTCCTTGACTTTGGTGGTTTGAGCCAATATTCAACATTCATTTCACCTTTTTAGCTTTTCTTCAAATCTAATTATATATTATTATCATTAAAATCTGATACACGTCATACATATATTATTATATAGGTGAAAATATTAAAAAAATGTTGTTTTTTAAGAAAATAATATAAAAAATAGAAATTTGTAAGTTAATAATTTTTTTAAATATATGGGTCGGACTAGACTGAATTCAGGCAAACCTTAGGTCCCATATTACAAATATTTTGTTTGTTTAAGTTCGACTCGACTTAAAATATAGGTAAAAGATTTTGTCTAAGTCCGACTCGATCATGTAAAATTATTATCCAAGTTCATTCAAATTTATACAAAAAGAATCTATCTTTTTGGAAAAAGATCGATTCTAGTAGAAATGTTTGATTTCTATGTAAAAAGAATTGTTCGCTCTTAAAAATCTTTATTTATAATAATAAAACGTGCTGGATCGAGTCAAATTTGAAAAAAAAAAATGTCATGTCCAAAACTTGACTTTTTTTTTTTTAATGAAACTTATTTTTTTTCTCAAATCCTATTTTTAAAATCAATATTTCAATTTAACCTTATAATTAAATTTAAATAAATTTTTTTATTTAATGAATAATAATTCAGGCCGGGCTGATTTGAATTACGAAAATCCTTATATAGGTTCGATCCAATTCAAACTGAATGAATAACCCGACCCTTAAACATGTCAAGACTAGAGACCTCCTTATGTAATTTTTTTTCTTTGTAATTGTTAGAGGTACGTTTCAAATGGATGGCATGGTCTTGGCATGATCTAATTTCGTATTGAATTTGGATAACGAAAGTTGGTTTAGTGGTTTGACTGGTAAGGGTTGTGTGAATGAATTCATCAGCTGCTAAACCCACATGCATTTGACCTATTTTTATGAGACATCGTAATATTGGATACGACAAAAAAATAAATTAAAATACGGTACGACATGAAAAAAAATACAGATATGAATGAATACACGAACATGTCAAAATCTATATCAAACAAATTATTAACACGTCAAAATTTATACAAATATAAAATACTTTAAACACGATAATAACATAAAAAATATACGAACACGACACGAATACACAAATTACCGAGTCTAAGCATAGCAATCTCTAAAGAGCAAGCTAAAATCAGGAAGAAAGCCAACTCTCCCATTAAAATTTAAATAAAACTTTATAAATAAATTTTACATCCTTACTATAAATTTAGGCTTTTTTCTTGCATGGAGAAGACATTCACGTCGATGGTCACTGTTTACTCCTTCTCTTCCCTTGCCTTTTTTTTTTTAAAAGAAAAATTTAGGAGGAAAGAGAAAGAAAATAAAAGAGAAAAAAAAATAAAAAAGGAGAGAAGCAAGGAAAAAGAAAAATATGAGAAAAATTTATGTATTCATGTTTTTTTTTTTTTAATTATAAAATTATATAATTTTTTACACGTTAATAACTCATTTTATGTATATATTTACATGTTCATGTTTATGTTATTTTTTATTGTGTTTTAATTCTTTTTTCTACGTTGTGTTCGTGTAGTATCTCAATTCATCTCATATTTTACATGATTTGTCATAGTGGTTCAATTTAGAAAAAAATTTCGTTTGTTCGTAACGTTTTCGTGCTTTTTTTTTTTGGTGTGTTTTCAAAGTATTATAAATTTATATAAATTTTTACACTTTAATAATTAGCTTTACATGTTAATAATTTATGTAAAGTATTATAAATTTATATAAATTTTTACACGTTAATAATTTATTTTATGTATATTTTTACACGTTAGTGTATTTGTGTCGTGTTCATGTTATTTTATGTGTTGTGTTTTAATTAATTTTCCTATGTTGTGTTTGTGTTGTGTCTCAATTCATCTCATATTTTACATAATTTGTCATAGTGATTCAATTTAGAGAAAAGTTTGTGTGTTCGTAACGTGTTCGTGTATTTATGTAGTGTTCGGATCGTTATGGAGGAGTTAGTGAGAAATTTTTTTGTGTTCTTATATTTTTTTGGTGAGAAAATTTAAGTTATTTTAAATTTAGTAATTCGTATATTTATATCGTATTCGGATCGTTTTAAAATAATGTCAGGTTTTAAAATTTTCAAATCATTTTTAAGTTTGGATGTTCAAATCATTCTGAGCTCAAGTCATTTTGGGTTCGAGTTATTCGAGTTTGACACTCGGATTATTCGGACCTTTTGGATTCATATCATTCGAGTTTGACACTTGAATTCGGACAAATTTAAATTCGGATCATTTTGAGTGTGGATCATTATTTTTTCGAGTTGGATCGGGATCGAGTTTATGTCAATGTGGATTATACAACATTCCAATTAAATCTTCTTTATTCTGTTTTTATCTTAAAAAATAATTTTTTTTTACTTTACCTAATTTTTTCTCCTGTATCTTTCACTTTTCTTTTCTTTTTTATTTAATTTTTATCATTTAATAAAAGCTTGACAACAACTATAACTTTTATTTTTTCTAATCAAAATGTGTAACCTATTTTTTTTTGCATTTCATTTTTTTCTAATAAAAATATATTTATAAAATAAAATAAAATTGAGTTGACAGATGAATGAGAAAAGGTTGATAGATTGGCTTTGTTTCTTCTCTTTTCACCGTATTGTTTCCTCCAGATTTTTTCATTTTCTCTTTTTTCTCTTTCTCTCCCCTTTCTCTTTTTTCTTCCATATATGCTTTTCCCATATTTCATTTTTTTTTTCAAAGAGAGAAAAGAAGAAGAAAGAGGATGAGAGGGAGCGAGGCAACAGGAAAAAAATAGGATAGAGTTGTCGATTGTTTTTCTTTTGGGTGGGTTTTTTGGGATTTATTTTTTGTTAAAAAAAGAAAAAAGAAAAAAAAGGTAGAAGGATCGAGAATAATAGAGAAATGGAAAAAATACTGAAATATATATATAAAAAAAGAGCTTTGAAGTAACAGATTTTTGAGAATCAGGGAAGGGAATGGACGGGGAGGAATCTGGAAGAGAAAAAAAGACCCATATAGATGAGGGGGAGGGAAGCGAGAGTCCAAAAGGAGCCGAAAGAGAATTAGAAAGATCCAACTAAGCTTTAGGTGATTTTCAGACACACCAAAACCAAATCTGACTTGAGTTGATCGAATCTGACCTTTTTTTAATTTCAAAAAAAAAAAAAAATATTTTTTCTATATTTTTTGTGAAATTTTTTTGTTTTATTTTTTTACTATTCTTTTCTTCAAAAATTTATTGGTGACTTTTAAGATAATTTTAGTTAATTCTCAGTTTTATTTGTGATTCAGGGTTTGAAGGTTGATCTGATTAAGATTGATTATTGCATGATTAGAATGATTGGTTAAGGTTAGTCCAATTTTTTTGTATTTTTCATATAGATATTTATTTCTTTAATTTGGTAAAAGGTTTGTCAGAAAATGGAAAAAGAGAACGAGGTTAAAAAAGAAAGATTAGTCAGATTTCTTTTATTGTTTTGTTTTTAAAATTTTTTATGTAGAAATTTATTTTTGGAAGAAGAATTCAATAGTAAAGTTTGAATGAAACTTTTGGTTTTCAATAGCTTAAATAAATTAAATAATGGATTATTGTTTATTAGTTTTTTCAATTTTTTTATTACTTTCTCCCAAATGATAGAATAATACAAGTTTTTGTTCGTAGGAGAAAAATTGATCTTTCAAACAACACCTCAGAGTTACCTGATACACTAACTCCTTATTGAAAGCGTTGTAGTGAAAGCGAATGGCAGTGTTTTTACCCAGAGGTATGTCTCAATAACTCATTTTCTTAAAGCATATTTACTAAGCAGTCTTTATTATAATGCGTTTTTGTTATCATTATTGTTGTTGGTTTTTTTAGGGAGGTCGACCTATAAAGGTTTCTAAATCACCAACAAAAAAAAATGTTAATTGGGCAAAAGGTTACATATCCAAGTGTTGCTTATCTCTAATTTTAATACTAATGATGGAGACTCAATTAAGAGTTGTAAACCCAAGTGCAGGTTATGTTCAAGTAATAAATTCTCGGGTGTCCGAGGTCGAACCACAGGGAAGCGTATTAGTAAGTATAAGTTTATAAATATATAAGACAAAGAAAGTAAACAAGATATTAGGGAATCAACAACAAAATAAGATAAACAAGATATTAGAGAACAAAATAAACAAAATATAAAAGAAATTAAACAAGATATAAAAAACAATAAGAAAAGATGTTGAGGTTAGAGAATCCACTCTTGGTGTTATGCTAAGATTAATCTTGTTTTATTACACAATTGAAATCCACACATAAGGGAGGTTCCAATCGGAAGGTTTAGCAATTCAGTCCAAATTGTCCAACGTCCATAGCATATGATATTATGTTCATTTGGTGTCCTCAAAACTCATAAAAAGAGTCCAAGCATTCCTTATGCCAAGGTATATGTCTACAACAAATCAAGGTTATGAAACCAAGCATTTACTGTGCCATTTTCATTGTCAATAATGAATCAAGATCCCTACTTTGCAAGTATGATTTTAAACCAAAAGAAAATATTATCTATACTAGTGTTTATAAATGATGATTCATTTTAGCTCATGTTTAAGAGACTAACCTTAGCATTTACCAAAAGCTTCACCTCATCACCTCAACAATATGATTAGCAACACATACTAGATATGAATAAAATGAAAAGAAATGTAAGAAGCATAAGTAAATAAAGAAAAAGAAAACTAGAGAAAGGAAAGAAAAAGAAAACTTAGAGAATTTTATTACAATGGCTAATATCCTACCAATGTATCTTTAATGCTCATCCAAGGCCCTCTATTTATACAAATTTTGGAGAGCTAAATGACAAGAGACAAGCTTTATAAATTTCAAAGGTAGGTATAATAGGTGGGTGCATTTTTCTAACAATTTTCGTCATATTGTATGACAATTCTGATCAGCCAGCTTGATGGTCGATTTTGTCAATGTTAGAGGCTCGATCTGATCAAATGGTCTTCTATAAAAATATACCCCTATCAGTTACGGATCCATAGCCGTTGGAATCAGATCATTTGCTCATGTGGATCGGAAGATATGGTCAAAATACCAAAACAGGTCAGCACAGACGTCATTGCACATCAGCCAACTTGATGGTCGATTTCGCTAGGGAAAACGACTCCGTTTCAAGAAGTGTAAAACATGAAAAAGATAGATATGCCTCTTAAATTTGCACTGTAAAAATTTCAGCCTTATTGCTTCAGTGAAACTCCAGATATAGCGGATATGGCAAAAGGTGTCGGAACTGGAACTGAACTGGATTTGCCCTTAATTGTTGATTTAACCTAGTAATCTGAAATCACTCAAAGAAACTCGTGAAAAACACCAAATTACATAAAAATATAAAATATCATAAACACAATTAGACTAAGCAATAATAACTCGTATTTGACACAAAACAATAATAAAACATAACTAAGAACTATATAATTATACGAGTTATCACACCCCCACACTTAGATTGTTGCTAGTCCCTAGCAACGACTCAATAAAAATAAAATAAGAAAATCTAATCTAATCCATTTTCGTTGGAAATCACGGTGGCACTTAGCATGTGACACAAGCCTTTAAACCCCTAGGTGTCCCTAGTGGACGAGTTTAGTCTCGTGAGGGTTTGCTAGAACGATACCCACAAACATTGAAAAACTAAAATATAAGTAAACTACATACACTAAAAATATTTACTCCTAATCCTTTCAATATAAATTAGAGACAATCTTTGAACAAGTCTTATAAACTAATCAATAGCTCAAAGAATTTCACAAAAATTCATGCTTGAATGTAAATAAATGAGTTAAGCCAATATTAACATAACATATTTCAATCAAAATAGTGCATATTCAACTTAATCTCAACTTCTCACTATACTCTCATGATTTTCACTCTTTAAAGTAGTGGTAAAGTGTTTACACTCAATCAATCTCATGAAAACAGTTCTACCATATGCTTGCTTGTCCACCTATTCTCCACTATTTAGATCATACAACTTCATAAATCAAGAGGTCTTTTTTCAAGGTTGTAATGGGGCCAAAGGGTTATAATGTAGTTAAAGAACAAAAGGATAAAGATATCACAAAGGTTCCAAAGAGTTCATAGAGTTTAGAGACATAATAAGATCATACAAATAAAACTTCTCAAAACTCTTATAAAGCACATAATAACATAGGCTAAATATTCATGTTGAGCCTTTGCTTCATTCTAACCAACTTTGTAACATCTTTTTCTTTACTTTAACTAGAAGTTCAAGAGAAGATTTTTTTCTTTTTTTTTAATATGGGAATGTATATGACAATGATCCCTTTCTTTTTCTCTTGACTTTTGCCTCTCTCCTCCCCCACACTTATCTTTCGTTCTAACCCAAATTTTCAAAAAGTATCCCTTGTTTTTGCAATATGTCTCAAAATATATAATCCATCTTTAGAACAAGGGTAAGGATATAAGTATATTTAGGCTACGTGTAAGTTCTGGTTACCAACAAAATAGCATATTTAATGTAGGCTCAAATTGGCTCACTAGTGGGGATGTTCTCTTAGAACATTAATAATGGATGGCTGTTTGGCTCTGGTTATAATCCTAATGCCTCTATCATATTCATGTTGTCACATGTATCAATATAGTCTCAAACGGTTTAAAGCAAGTTCTAGAGAATCATGTAATCATAAGAGCACTCAAGAAAGAAATTAGATTGATTTGTATAATGCATCAATCATTATAGGCTCAAAAACTCACAAGGATGATTATACAAGTCAGATTAAGTCTAAACATGCTTCTTTCTCAATCAACATATCATATTAACATTGGCTCATAAAAAGGTTGACATCAAGCTCAATTCTCATGAAAATCTTCTCACTAATAAATCTGTTTTAGACTTATGCAATTCATATCTCATCATTGTATTAAAAAGGAACTAGAACACATTAAAAATAATAATAATAATAAAGACTCATAAAAAAAAATAGTAGACAAAAATAAAAGAAATCCTAAATCGTTCCCCCCACACTTAATTCTTACATTGTCCTCAATGTAAGTCTATTAACCCAAATGAAAGAATCATGTGTAAGAGAAAAGAACTAATAACATAAGAATAGGAATAACTAAGACTCAAAACAAAACAAACTCATGCAACCTAAATAATCCTAAAATACTTAACAAAAATTAACAAGTAAACATAAAAAGATTAAAATCAAATTGACAAGGTATGTCTCAAGTCTCCCTTACTTAGACCTTTTTCAGAATGAATACCTCTAAATGGCTTAAAACACATCAAAAATTTTTTTTTTTAATTAGCAAAATATGTCCCTTACCCCCTTTAGAATTTAGGAGATATTACCTGCAGAGGTTGCTAACCTCTTATTATAACTGAGACACAACAAACAAAATGTTAGATAATGTCACAAAGACAGAGTGCAATCCACTCCTTGCTCGTCCATATCTCTTTTTCTTTTTCCGAGCGTTTGCGAAACAACCGTAGCAGGTAAATACTCATAAGCTTGGAGCTTTTTGAGTAAATCTTCAATGGTTGTAGCAGAAATTATGGTTCTCCTTGCCTCTGAAAACATGAATCCATTATCCACAGCATTATCTAAATATGAAAGCAAATTACTAAAATAACCATTAATATTAAGCAAACCAATGGGTTTCTTATTTGTGACCAAAGATGACCAAGAAGCCACGCAAGCTATTTCTTCCAATGTACCCAGACCTCCTGGTAAAGCAATGAATGCATCGGCAGAATGGTACATGATTGTTATCCGTTCATGGATACTCCAGACTTGTATTTCCGTACCCAAGGTAGGTCCACAAAAACCTGTGAATAGTTTTGGCACAATTCCTAGAACTGGACTTCCTCCGGCGTGTGCTGATGTAGCGACTGCTCCCATTAAACCCGTACTACCGCCTCCATAAATCAACTGGATCTTTTGTTGGGCAAGTGATAACTCGTATAATTATATAGTTTTTAGTTATGTTTTATTATTGTTTTGTGTCAAATACGAGTTATTATTGCTTAGTCTACTTGTGTTTATGATCTTTTATATTTTTATGTAATTTGGTGTTTTGCATGAGTTTCTTTTAGTGATTTTAGATTACTAGGTTAAATCAAGAATTAAGGGCAAATCCAATTCAGTTCCAGTTCCGACACCTTTTGCCATATCAGATATATCTGGAGTTTCACTGAAGCATTAAGGCTGAACTTTTGACAGTGCAAAGTTAAGAGGCATATCTATCTTTTTCATGTTTTACACTTCTTGAAACGGAGTCGTTTTCCCTACCGAAATCAACCATCAAGTTGGCTGATGTGCAATGACGTCTGTTCTGCACCGTTTTGGTATTTTGACCATATCTTCCGATCCACATGAGGAAATGATCCGATTCCAACGGCTATGGGTCAGTAACTGATAGGGGCATATTTTTCTAGAAGACCATTTGATCAGATCGAGCCTCCAACATTGACAAAATCGACCATCAAGCTGGCTGATCAGAATTGTCATACAACATGACGAAAATTGTTAGAAAAATGAACCCACCTATTATACCTACCTTTGAAATTTATAAAGCTTGTCTCTTGTCATTTAGCTCTCCAAAATGTGTATAAATAGAGGGCCTTGGATGAGTATTAGGATACATTATACATTGGTAGGATATTAGCCATTGTAATAAAATTCTCTAAGTTTTCTTTTTCTTTTTCTTTCCTTTCTCTAGTTTTCTTTTTCTTTATTTACTTATGCTTCTTACATTTCTTTTCATTTTTAGTATGTGTTGCTAATCATATTGTTGAGGTGATGAGGTGAAGCTTTTGGTAAATGCTAAGGTTAGTCTCTTAAACATGAGCTAAAATGAATCATCATTTATTAACACTAGTATAGATAATATTTTCTTTTGGTTTAAAATCATACTTGCAAAGTAGAGATCTTGATTCATTATTGACAATGAAAATGGCACAGTAAATGCTTGGTTTCATAACCTTGATTTGTTGTAGACATATACCTTGGCATAAGGAATGCTTGGACTCTTTTTATGAGTTTTGAGGACACCAAATGAACATAATATCATATGCTATGGACGTTGGACAATTTGGACTGAATTGCTAAACCTTCCGATTGGAACCTCCTTTATGTGTGGATTTCAATTGTGTAATAAAACAAGATTAATCTTAGCATAACACCAAGAGTGGATTCTCTAACCTCAACATCATTTCTTATTGTTTTTTTATATCTTGTTTAATTGCTTTTATGTTATTTTGTTTATTTTGTTCTCTAATATCTTGTTTACTTTCTTTGTTATTGATTCCCTAATATCTTGTTTATTTTCTTTTTCATATATATTTATAAACTTATACTTACTAGTACGCTTCCCTGTGGTTCGACCTCGGACACCCGAGAATTTATTACTTGAACATAACCTGCACTTGGGTTTACAACTCTTAATTGAGTCTCCATCAAGTTTTTGGCGCCGTTGCCGGGGAGGCAATACTAAGTATATAAGTTTATAAGTATATTTATTTTTATTTTTATTGGCTGGTTATACCGCCTAATTTTCTATATATTTATATTTATATTGTATATTAACTTTGTTTTATTTTTATTGGCTGGTTATACCGCCTAATCTGTATATTAACTTTGTTTTATGCTTGTTTGGCGACGTGATTTTAGATCTCGTCGTTTAGTTAGATTTTATTGTGAAACTTTTTCAGGTAATCTTTCTAATACAACTCCTACCATGGCTGACAATGAAAGTGTTCATGCTGAAGATGAGAACAGACAAGTACGCACCATGCGTGACTACTTGCAACCAACTCGAAGCTCATCACCCTCTTGTTTTATTTTTCCTCTCAATGCAAACAACTTTCGTTTTAAACCAGGTATGATAGCTTTGCTTCCAAATTTCCATGGGTTAGAATCGGAAAGTGCTTACTCGTTTCTAAAAGACTTCGAAGATGTATGTGTCACCGTTAATGACCAACAATGTACAAATGAAATTTTCAAGCTAAAATTATTTCCTTTTTCTTTAAAAGATAAAGCAAAAATTTGGCTTCATAATTTAAAACCAAGGTCAATTGGCACATGGCAAGAATTACAAACTGAGTTTCTAAAGAAATTTTTCCCAGCACATAAAACTACTGCTTTGAAAAGACAGATTCAAAATTTCAATCAAAATCAAAATGAAGCATTTTTAAGTGCTGGGAGCGTTTTAAAGATTTGTTAAGTTCTTGTCCACATCATGGTTTTGAAAAATGGTGTCTTATTAGTTTCTTTTATGAAAGTTTAACTCCCGAAACTAAACAATTTGTTGAAACAATGTGTAACGGTGAGTTTCTAGAAAAAGAACCTGAAGAAGCCTTTGACTACCTAGACCATTTGGCAGATAACTCTCAAGCCTGGCACACAGATAATTCCTCTGAAAGTTCCAATAGATCTAATCTTGTTTCTAACAGAGGTAAATATCATTTTAGTCAAGAAGATGAGATAAAAGCTAAAGTAGCTAATTTGGCTAGAAAGATTGAAGCCATGGAACTTAGAGAAGTAAAAGAAGTCAAAACGGTTAAAAATGAAAAAAGTTGTGGAATTTGTGAAATCATGGGACACCCCACTTCTGAATGTCCAAACATTCCCATTCTTAAAGAAGCGTTGCATGATCAAGTAAATTCCATAAACACATTTAAAAAGCCTTTTCCTTCTCCTTACTCTGAAACGTATAACCCTGAATGGAGAAGTCATCCCAACTTCAGTTGGCGGAATAATAATCATGTTCAGGTACCACAATCTCAAAAGCCGGGCAACACTTTTTCCTATCAACCTTTACGTGTACAAACCTTGGAAGAGACATTGCAAGCATTCATGCAAACACAAGCAAATGTGAATAACCAAACTTCACAGGACATCAATGAGATCAAAAACACCTTGTCCACATTGACAGCTTCATTACGCACTCAAGAAAAAGGTAAGTTTCCTGCTCAACCTCAGCCTAACCCTTCTACTCAATGTCTTGTTTCTTGCTCCAATGAAACTCAACAGGAAAATGCCAGTTCTATCACAACTCTTCGAAGTGGAAAGGCAATTGACAAAAACATTCCATCAAAAGACCAAGATCCTCCTTCCCCTCCGAAAAGTAATGGTAAGGATGATGGTAAGTCTGAACTTCTTGAAAATTTGGACAAAGAAAAAGGTATGCATCCTGCTCCTTTTCCTCAAAGGTTGCAAACAATAAAGAATTTGAATCAAAATGCAAAAATTTATGAACTTTTCAAACAAGTTAAGATTAACATTCCTTTATTGGATGCAATCAAACAAGTTCCATCTTATGCTAAATTTTTGAAGGACATGTGCACAGTTAAAAGGAAACATAATGTACAAAAGAAAGCATTTCTGACGGAAAATGTGAGCTCAATCATTCAGCACCTTACTCCACCAAAATTCAAAGATCCTGGATGTCCAACAATCTCATGCATCATTGGAAACACTAGAATAGAACGTGCATTGCTTGATCTTGGTGCTAGTGTTAATCTTTTGCCTTTTTCTGTTTATCAACAGTTAGGTTTAGGTGAACTCAAGGAAACACCTGTTACACTTCAACTAGCTGATCGTTCTGTAAAAATTCCTCGAGGGATAGTTGATAACTCGTATAATTATATAGTTTTTAGTTATGTTTTATTAATGTTTTGTGTCAAATACGAGTTATTATTGTTTAGTCTAATTGTGTTTATGATCTTTTATATTTTTATGTATTTTGGTGTTTTTCACAAGTTTCTTTGAGTGATTTCAGATTACTAGAATTAAGGGCAAATCCAGTTCAGTTTCAGTTCCGACACCTTTTGCCATATCAGCTATATCTCGAGTTTCACTGAAGCAATAAGGCTGAAATTGGTAGCCATGCAAAGCTAAGAGGCATATCTATCTTTTTCATGTTTTACACTTCTTAAAACGGAGTCGTTTTCCCTAGCGAAATCGACCATCAAGTTGGCTGATGTGCAATGACGTCTGTGCTGACATGTTTTCGTATTATGCCCATATCTTCTTATCCACATCAGCAAATGAGCTGATTCCAACGGATATGGTTCCGTAACTGATAGGGAAACCTTTGTCTAGAAGACCATGTGATCAGATCAGGCCTCCAATATTGAAGAAATCGACCATCAAGGTGGCTGATGTGCAATGACGTCTGTGCTGACATGTTTTCGTATTTTGCCCATATCTGCTTAACCACATCAGCAAATGAGCTGATTCCAACGGCTATGGTTCCGTAACTGATAGGGGAACCTTTGTCTAGAAGACCATGTGATCAGATCAGGCCTCCAATATTGACGAAATCGACCATCAAGTTGGCTGATCAAAATCGTCATATACCTACCTTTGAAATTTGTAAAGCTTGTCTCTTGTCATTTAGCCCTCCAAAATGTGTATAAATAGAGGGCCTTGGATGATTGTAAGGGATCATATTGTACATAGGTAGGATATTAGCCATTTTAATAAAATTCTCTAAGTTTTCTTCTTCTTTCTTTTCTCTAGTTTTCTTTCTTTTCTCTAGTTTTCTTTTTCTTTAGAGAGAGCAAGAGGTTGGATAATTAATATTCTTCCTCTTCTTCTTTCTTTCTTTTATTTTCTTCTTAGATTTTCTTTAATTTTATGTTTATGTTTATAATGCCTATGCTAGGCTAAACTTCTATTTGGTTAAGGGTGATTTCAAAGCCCTAGACATGTTTTGTGATTGATTTTCAGATTCTATCTATCATTAATTTTCTATCAAAGTTGCTTATGTTCTTCTACAAGAATTGTTCATGATGTTGTCTTGATTTATTTAGGTGTACAACTAGATAGATCTTGATAATTATCTATTGCTAGTTTAGGAGTCTTGATCCGTGTAATTGTCTTGATTTCCTATTCATAAGTGGCAATTTGTGATTAATGATTATGGTCAAGTTTTCAATAATTGCAAAGTGGAACATAACCTAAGTTGAACAATCCGAGCTTATGTGTTTGTTGCTTAGATCAACCTATCTTTCTCATCATAAAGCTGCCATTAAATTGAATTTAGAGAGCTTATTCTAGGTTGTTTAATGGTTAGAGATTAAATAGAGAGCTTGTTCTATTTAACGACAAACTAAGGAAAGATTGGGGTAACAGAGCTTGTTGTTATCTACGGTTGTTAACTTTGATAGTTGGTTGATATTGATAGATCTGAAATTGATTCTTAATGATGTCTAGTGGTGGAGAATGAAACCTTAACCATATTTTTCATATTTGATTCTTCTTACTTATTTGTTTTCTTACTTTTAGTTTGCTTATTTTTTATATTTATTTTTATTGGCTGGTTATACCGCCTAATTTAGTATATATATTTTTATTGGCTGGTTATACCGCCTAATTTAGTATATATATTTTTATTGGCTGGTTATACCGCCTTGCATCTTATTCTTATTATTTACTTTAGTTTAAATCTGGCTTCAAAAACCCCTTTTCTTTTATTGTTCTTGAATTTAAGTTTTAAACTATTAACTTATAAACTAAAACCCAATCCCTGAGGACTCGACCCTTGCTAACTACTATACTTACAATTTATCTTTTTAGTGCAAGGTTAAATAAGATACACTCTTTTGGGTGCATCAAATTTTTGGCGCCGTTGCCGGGGATTGTTTTCTTTAGTTTATTTGTTACTTGGTTTATTCTTATTTTCAGTTCTAATTAGTTCTATTTTTTTGTACATACAAGTTTTTCTTATCAAATTTTGAAAAAAAAAAAAAAAAAAAACGATGGAATTGAGCAATCTAACACTTGAAGAGTTGGTGGCATACATGAACATGGAAAATCAACAAGCCAATCCCACCTACCCAGTTCAACAATTGGCCATGGGAGGATGTCAAGGCCATCAAGTGTTCCAAGACCAACAGTATGATCATTACTCAAACACTCACCATGAGGGATGGTGGGATCATACTAATTATGGCTACTCAGAAAATTACCAAGAAGTAGATCCTTATGCCAATTACACTCATCCATCTAGCTTCAATCAATCATGGTCTCAAGAACCAGATCTTCTTCAACCACCACATATGACTCAAAACTCAGGTACTTCTTTAGAAGATCTTGTCGATTCTCTTGTTACTAATACTTTGCAATTTCAACAGGAAACAAGGGCAAGTATCCAGAGTTTGGAAAGGCAAATGAGCCTATTGGCTAGTAGTATGGTGGTATGGGTAGCACAAAGATCTGAAGAACTCCCAGCCCAAACGATGGTTAACCCAAAGGAGAATGCTACTCTTGTGACCTTGAAGAATGAGGAACAAGATGAGGATGAAACAAAATTAGAGATGGATTCTATTCTTGATGATAATGAAGCCAAAGATCCAAATAAGAGTATTTCGGCACCTGAGGTAACGTTTAAGGTTTCACTTTTTACTAATGTTTCTTCTCCACCTTTTCCTAGTAGATTTGCAAAGTTCAAGGAGGAAGAACATGAACAACACATGCCGGAAACCTTAAACAACTTGTTTGTGGAGGTCCTTCAACAAGTATCAAAATATGCTCCATTCCTCGATGACATATGCACCACAAAGGATGATGGAATAATACTTGTAATGGAGAATGCATCCACTGTTGTGCAAAGAAAGCTTCCTCTCAAACGCATAAATTTGGAAAATTTCATGTATGAGCCTGACAAGCCTAAAAAGCCAAGAAGGGGTGTTGGTTAGGTTCAAAACACTAACTCAAGTGTTAATTGGGAAGGCAACCCAATTAAAGAAGAAATTGCCAACCTTCCATATTCAGATTTGCTTTCTCTTTCTCTTTCTTTTCCTTTTTCTTTTATTATTTTTATTTTTATTGTTTTTATTTTTATTTTTTATGTTTACTTGTTAATTTTTGTTTAGTATTTTAGAATTATTTAGGTTGCATGAGTTTGTTTTGTTTTGTTTTGAGTCTAGTTATTCCTATTCTTATGTTATTAGTTCTTTTCTCTTACACATGATTCTTTCATTTGGGTTAATAGACTTACATTGAGGACAATGTAAGAATTAAGTGTGGGGGGAATGATTTAGGATTTCTTTTATTTTTGTCTACTATTTTTTTTATATGAGTCTTTATTATTATTATTATTATTTTTTTTTTGAGTGTGTTTTAGTTCCTTTTTAATACAATGATGAGATATGAATTGTATAAGTCTAAAACAGATTTATTAGTGAGAAGATTTTCATGAGAATTGAGCTTGATGTCAACCTTTTTATGAGCCAATGTTAATATGATATGTTGATTGAGAAAGAAGCATGTTTAGACTTAAAACTGACTTGTATAATCATCATTGTGAGTTTTTGAGCCTAAAATGATTGATGCATTATACAAATCAATCTAATTTCTTTCTTGAGTGCTCTTATGATTACATGATTCTCTAGAACTTGCTTTAAACCGTTTGAGACTATATTGATGCATGTGACAACATGAATATGATAAAGGCATTAGGATTTTTAGCCAGGGCCAAACAACCATCCCTTATTGATGTTCCAAGAGAACACACCCTTAGTGAACCAATTTGAGCCTACATTGAATAAGCTATCTCTTTGGTAACCATAACTTGTCCCTAACCTAAATATACTTATATCTTTACCTTTGTTCCAAAGATGAATTAGCATGATTTGAGACAAGTTGCAAAGACAAGGGATATTTTTTGGTGAGAAACAAGAAATAAGTGTGGGGGGAAAAGAAAAGAAAAGTCAAGAGAAAAAGAAATGGAATACTGGCAAATACATTCCTATATATAAAAAAAATGAATCATCTCTTGAATTTGTGGAAAAAGAAAAAGATGTTACAAAGTTGTTTAGAATGAAGAAAAGGCCCAACATGAATATCCGGCCTAGGTGACTATGTACTTGTAAAGAGTTTTGAGAAGTTTCTTTGTATAATCTTTTTATGTCTCTAAACTTTATGAACTCTTTGGAACCTTTGTGATATCTTTATCCTTTTGTTCTTCAACCACATTACAAACCCCTTGGCCCCATTACAACCTTGATTAAAGACCTCTTGATTTATGAAGTTGCATGATCTTTTAGTGGAGAATAGGTGGACAAGCAAGCATATGGTAGAAGTGTTTTCATGAGATTGATTGAGTGTAAACACTTTACCACTACTTTAAAGAGTGAAAATCAAGAGAGTATCCCATGTGAGAAGTTGAGATTAAATTTGAACATGCACTATTTTGATTGAGATATGTTATGCTAATATTGGCTTAACTCAAACAATTTACATTCAAGCATGATTTTTTGTGAAATTCTTTAAGCTATTGATTAGTTTATAAGACTTGTTCAAAGATTGTCTCTAATTTGTATTGAAAGGATTAGGAATAAATATTTTTAGTATATGTAGTTTATTTATATTTTAGTTTTTCAATGTTTGTGGGTATCGTTCTAGTAAACCCTCACGAGACTAAACTCGTCCACTAGGGACACCTAGGGGTTTAAAGGCTTGTGTCACATGCTAAGTGCCACCGTGATTTCCTACGAAAATGGATTAGATTAGATTTTCTTATTTTATTTTTATTGAGTCGTTGCTAGGGACTAGCAACAATCTAAGTGTGGGGGTGTGATAACTCGTATAATTATATAGTTTTTAGTTATGTTTTATTAATGTTTTGTGTCAAATACGAGTTATTATTGTTTAGTCTAATTGTGTTTATGATCTTTTATATTTTTATGTATTTTGGTGTTTTTCACAAGTTTCTTTGAGTGATTTCAGATTACTAGAATTAAGGGCAAATCCAGTTCAGTTTCAGTTCCGACACCTTTTGCCATATCAGCTATATCTCGAGTTTCACTGAAGCAATAAGGCTGAAATTGGTAGCCATGCAAAGCTAAGAGGCATATCTATCTTTTTCATGTTTTACACTTCTTAAAACGGAGTCGTTTTCCCTAGCGAAATCGACCATCAAGTTGGCTGATGTGCAATGACGTCTGTGCTGACATGTTTTCGTATTATGCCCATATCTTCTTATCCACATCAGCAAATGAGCTGATTCCAACGGATATGGTTCCGTAACTGATAGGGAAACCTTTGTCTAGAAGACCATGTGATCAGATCAGGCCTCCAATATTGAAGAAATCGACCATCAAGGTGGCTGATGTGCAATGACGTCTGTGCTGACATGTTTTCGTATTTTGCCCATATCTGCTTAACCACATCAGCAAATGAGCTGATTCCAACGGCTATGGTTCCGTAACTGATAGGGGAACCTTTGTCTAGAAGACCATGTGATCAGATCAGGCCTCCAATATTGACGAAATCGACCATCAAGTTGGCTGATCAAAATCGTCATATACCTACCTTTGAAATTTGTAAAGCTTGTCTCTTGTCATTTAGCCCTCCAAAATGTGTATAAATAGAGGGCCTTGGATGATTGTAAGGGATCATATTGTACATAGGTAGGATATTAGCCATTTTAATAAAATTCTCTAAGTTTTCTTCTTCTTTCTTTTCTCTAGTTTTCTTTCTTTTCTCTAGTTTTCTTTTTCTTTAGAGAGAGCAAGAGGTTGGATAATTAATATTCTTCCTCTTCTTCTTTCTTTCTTTTATTTTCTTCTTAGATTTTCTTTAATTTTATGTTTATGTTTATAATGCCTATGCTAGGCTAAACTTCTATTTGGTTAAGGGTGATTTCAAAGCCCTAGACATGTTTTGTGATTGATTTTCAGATTCTATCTATCATTAATTTTCTATCAAAGTTGCTTATGTTCTTCTACAAGAATTGTTCATGATGTTGTCTTGATTTATTTAGGTGTACAACTAGATAGATCTTGATAATTATCTATTGCTAGTTTAGGAGTCTTGATCCGTGTAATTGTCTTGATTTCCTATTCATAAGTGGCAATTTGTGATTAATGATTATGGTCAAGTTTTCAATAATTGCAAAGTGGAACATAACCTAAGTTGAACAATCCGAGCTTATGTGTTTGTTGCTTAGATCAACCTATCTTTCTCATCATAAAGCTGCCATTAAATTGAATTTAGAGAGCTTATTCTAGGTTGTTTAATGGTTAGAGATTAAATAGAGAGCTTGTTCTATTTAACGACAAACTAAGGAAAGATTGGGGTAACAGAGCTTGTTGTTATCTACGGTTGTTAACTTTGATAGTTGGTTGATATTGATAGATCTGAAATTGATTCTTAATGATGTCTAGTGGTGGAGAATGAAACCTTAACCATATTTTTCATATTTGATTCTTCTTACTTATTTGTTTTCTTACTTTTAGTTTGCTTATTTTTTATATTTATTTTTATTGGCTGGTTATACCGCCTAATTTAGTATATATATTTTTATTGGCTGGTTATACCGCCTAATTTAGTATATATATTTTTATTGGCTGGTTATACCGCCTAATTTAGTATATATATTTTTATTGGCTGGTTATACCGCCTTGCATCTTATTCTTATTATTTACTTTAGTTTAAATCTGGCTTCAAAAACCCCTTTTCTTTTATTGTTCTTGAATTTAAGTTTTAAACTATTAACTTATAAACTAAAACCCAATCCCTGAGGACTCGACCCTTGCTAACTACTATACTTACAATTTATCTTTTTAGTGCAAGGTTAAATAAGATACACTCTTTTGGGTGCATCAATAGTTGAAGATGTTTTGGTTCAAATTGATAATTTTTACTTCCCTGTTGATTTTATTGTTTTGGACACACATCCTGTTTCAAATCCAAATGTTCAAATTCCTGTTATATTAGGCCGTCCATTTCTTGCAACTTCTAATGCTCTGATAAATTGCAGGAATGGTATGTTGAACATTTCTTTTGGAAATATGACTTTAGAATTAAATGTGTTCAACACTTGCAAGCAACCTGGTGATGATTCAGAAGTACATGAAGTGGATTTCATTGAAGAACTTGTTCATGAACATCTCACCACTACCACATTCCATGATCCTTTAGAAGCTTATTTAATTGAATATGAGTTTGATAATGCTTCAGAAATTTCACACACTGATTCTTTGTTAAATTCTTTTCAGGTTAAGCATTGTTGGAAACAAAAGTTTGAGGAACTTCCATCACTCACAAATGTCACTGTACCATCAACTATTGAACCACCCAAGCTGGATTTAAAACCATTGCCATCCGAGCTAAAATATTCCTTTTTGGGTGAGAATGAAACTTTTCCAGTCATAAATGAACTTGAGGAACTCAGAAATGATGCATATGAGAATTCTAAAATTCATAAAGAAAGAACTAAAGCCTTTCATGACAAGTTAATTTCAAGAAAAACATTTGATGTTGGGCAAAAAGTTCTACTTTATAATTCTAGACTTCACATATTTCCTGGTAAGTTGAGATCAAGATGGACTGGCCCATTTGTGGTTAAGCATGTGTATCATTATGGAGCAGTTGACATTGAGAATCCTAAAAATGGTAATGTATTCAAGGTAAATGGACAAAGACTCAAACTCTTTTTGAAAAATCATGTTACTCAAGAAGAGGTTGTTTTTCTTTCTGATCCTTGTTTTGAAAATAACTAGATGTAAATATAATTTTTACTAATCTTCAAAAAAAAAAATACATTTTTTTCCCGGTTAAATGGCGGATAACGGTACTCCGTGATTATTTAAGTCGGTTCCATTAGCTACCCACAAAACTGATATTGTATATAAATTTCTCTTTCAATTTCTTTTTCATTTTTTTTCAAGATGGATGATATTCTCACAAGATTGCAGAAACGATTTCCTCCTTTTCCTCGAAATATTTTACTGAAGCTTTACCAAGTTCGATTTGAAAGATTAAGAATGCTTATGCACAAAGGGATTCCTGAAGACATACGTTGGATAATTGAAGCCAAGGTACGTGAAGATGAATATCTTCTTGTTTTGCATTTACCAGGTACAGGTAGAAGCACTTTTGCAAAGAAGCGACGAGCAAAGCGCATGAGTTCAAATTGCCACAAATGTGCACGATGGACGTGTAACGGTAAATGTCGTTCTATTGGGATTCCGTCCTCTAATCGAGATGATAAAATTGAATTCATTAAGGATGGACTGAGTAAGGAGAATTTGGGTAATATCCAACTTTCTCTTGAGACGCATCCTAGTGGAGACGTACAAAGAGAAATTCTTGATTTATGGCCGCAATTCCAAAGGGAATGGCAACATCTTGGGAATCTGATGTTAAAAGACCCTGTTTGCCAGCTTGTAAGAAAACTGGATGGGAAGCATATCCTCGACTCATAGAAGGGGTTTAAGCCGTTTCTGGACGTAAAACCAGAGGAAGATGTGAGCCACAATCACAACTACAATAAATGACTTCTCAGCTTTTGGTTTGATTTGCAATAACTTCATTTCGGTTTAATTTACGATTTGTGTAATTATTCTCGTTTTTTTTTTTGCATTGGTCTTTTACGGTTGCTTTTTCTTTTCTTTTTGATTTTCTTCCTGAAATCACGCAAAAATCTTTTGTTAGGTTAACATTTTCTTCTGACAGGTCAAATACACTTTCGGCGACATTATTACTCTTGTCTGATTCACTACTCAGTCCTCTATATATTACACCATGTACTCATTCTCTTTCAGGCACTCGAAAAAAAATGGAAAGTACTTCGTCCCAGCGCATTAAAAAAATTTGTGTCTTTGGAGGTGCTTATCCAGGGAAAAATAACATATTCGCTGATGAAGCCATAAGAGTTGGAGTAATACTTGCCCAACAAAAGATCCAGTTGATTTATGGAGGCGGTAGTACGGGTTTAATGGGAGCAGTCGCTACAGCAGCACACGCCGGAGGAAGTCCAGTTCTAGGAATCGTGCCAAAACTATTCACAGATTTTTGTGGACCTACCTTGGGTACGGAAATACAAGTCTGGAGTATCCATGAACGGATAACAATCATGTACCATTCTGCCGATGCATTCATTGCTTTACCAGGAGGTCTGGGTACATTGGAAGAAATAGCTTGCGTGGCTTCTTGGTCATCTTTGGTCACAAATAAGAAACCCATTGGTTTGCTTAATATTAATGGTTATTTTAGTAATTTGCTTTCATATTTAGATAATGCTGTGGATAATGGATTCATGTTTTCAGAGGCAAGGAGAACCATAATTTCTGCTACAACCATTGAAGATTTACTCAAAAAGCTCCAAGCTTATGAGTATTTATCTGCTACGGTTGTTTCGCAAATGCTCGGAAAAAGAAAAAGAGATATGGACGAGCAAGGAGTGGATTGCACTTTGTCTTTGTGACATTATCTAACATTTTGTTTGTTGTGTCTCAGTTATAATAAGTGGTTAGCAACCTTTGCAGGTAATATGTCCCTTACCCCCTACTAAAAAAAAAAAAATTTGTTGTGTTTTAAGCCATTTAGAAGTATTCATTCTGAACAAGGTCTGAGTAAGGGAGACTTGAGACATACCTTGTCAGTTTGATTTTAATCTTTTTATGTTTACTTGTTAATTTTTGTTTAGTATTTTAGGATTAATTAGGTTGCATGAGTTTGTTTTGTTTTGAGTCTTAGTTATTCCTATTCTTATGTTATTAGTTCTTTTCTCTTACACATGATTCTTTCATTTGGGTTAATAGACTTACATTGAGGACAATGTAAGAATTAAGTGTGGGGGGAACGATTTAGGATTTCTTTTATTTTTGTCTACTATTTTTTTTATGAGTCTTTATTATTATTATTATTTTTTTAATGTGTTCTAGTTCCTTTTTAATACAATGATGAGATATGAATTGCATAAGTCTAAAACAGATTTATTAGTGAGAAGATTTTCATGAGAATTGAGCTTGATGTCAACCTTTTTATGAGCCAATGTTAATATGATATGTTGATTGAGAAAGAAGCATGTTTAGACTTAATCTGACTTGTATAATCATCCTTCTGAGTTTTTGAGCCTATAATGATTGATGATGCACCCAAAAGAGTGTATCTTATTTAACCTTGCACTAAAAAGATCAATTGTAAGTATAATGATTAGCAAGGGTCGAGTCCTCAGGGATTGGGTTTTAATTTATGAGTTATTAGTTTATAACTTACGTTCAAAGAAAACAATAAAAGAAAAGGGGTTTTTGAAGCCAGATTTAAACTAAGTAAATAATAAGAATAAGATGCAAGGCGGTATAACCAGCCAATAAAAATATATATACTAAATTAGGCGGTATAACCAGCCAATAAAAAAATATATACTAAATTAGGCGGTATAACCAGCTAATAAAAATAAAACAAAGTTAATATACAAATTAGGCGGTATAACCAGCCAATAAAAATAAATATAAAAAATAAGCAAACTAAAAGTAAGAAAACAAGTAAGTAAGAAGAATTAAATATGAAAAATATGGTTAAGGTTTCATTCTCCACCACTAGACATCATTAAGAATCAATTTCAGATCTATCAATATCAACCAACTATCAAAGTTAACAACCGTAGATAACAACAAGCTCTGTTACCCCAATCTTTCCTTAGTTTGTCGTTAAATAGAACAAGCTCTCTATTTAATCTCTAACCATTAAATAACCTAGAATAAGCTCTCTAAATTCAATTTAATGGCAGCTTTATGATGAGAAAGATAGGTTGATCTAAGCAACAAACACATAAGCTCGGATTGTTCAACTTAGGTTATGTTCCACTTTGCAATTATTGAAAACTTGACCATAATCATTAATCACAAATTGCCACTTATGAATAGGAAATCAAGACAATTACACGGATCAAGACTCCTAAACTAGCAATAGATAATTATCAAGATCTATCTAGTTGTACACCTAAATAAATCAAGACAACATCATGAACAATTCTTGTAGAAGAACATAAGCAACTTTGATAGAAAATTAATGATAGATAGAATCTGAAAATCAATCACAAAACATGTCTAGGGCTTTGAAATCACCCTTAACCAAATAGAAGTTTAGCATAGGCATTATAAACATAAAATTAAATAGAATCTAAGAAGAAAATAAAAGAAAGAAAGAAGAAGAAGAAGAATATTAATTATCCAACCTCTTGCTCTTTCTAAAGAAAAACAAAACTAGAGAAAAGAAAGAAGAAGAAAACTTAGAGAATTTTATTACAATGGCTAATATCCTACCTATCTACAATATCATCCTCTACAATCATCCAAGGCCCTCTATTTATACACATTTTGGAGGGCTAAATGACAAGAGACAAGCTTTACAAATTTCAAAGGTAGGTATAATAGGTGGGTGAATTTTTCTAACAATTTTCGTCATATTGTATGACAATTTTGATCAGCCAACTTGATGGTCGATTTCGTCAATGTTGGAGGCTTGATCTGATCACATGGTCTTCTAGAAAAAGGTTCCCCTATCAGTTACGGATCCACAGCCGTTGGAATCAGCTCATTTGCTGATGTGGATAAGAAGATATGGGCAAAATACGAAAACAGGTCAGCACAGACGTCATTGCACATCAGCCAACTTGATGGTCGATTTCTTCAATATTGGAGGCTTTATATGATCACATGGTCTTCTAGACAAATGTTCCCCTATCCGTTAGTGATCCATAGCCGTTGGAATCAGCTCATTTGCTGATGTGTATCGGACGATATGGGCAAAATGCGAAAACTGCTCAGGACAGACGTCATTGCACATCATCCAACTTGATGGTTGATTTCGCTAGGGAAAACGACTCCGTTTCAAGAAGTGTAAAACATTAAAAAGATAGATATGCCTCTTAACTTTGCACGGTTAAAATTTCAGCCTTATTGCTTCAGTGAAACTCCAGATATAGCTGATATGGCAAAAGGTGTCGGAACTGGAACTGAACTGGATTTGCCCTTAATTCTAGTAATCTGAAATCACTCAAAGAAACTTGTGAAAAACACCAAATTACATAAAAATATAAAAGATCATAAACACAATTAGACTAAACAATAATAACTCGTATTTGACACAAAACAATAATAAAACATAACTAAAAACTATATAATTATACGAGTTATCACACCCCCACACTTAGATTGTTGCTAGTCCCTAGCAACGACTCAATAAAAATAAAATAAGAAAATCTAATCTAATCCATTTTCGTAGGAAATCACGGTGGCACTTAGCATGTGACACAAGCCTTTAAACCCCTAGGTGTCCCTCGTGGACGAGTTTAGTCTCGTGAGGGTTTACTAGGACGATACCCACAAACATTGAAAACATAAGAAAAACTAAAAATAATAATTATAACTAATCCTTCCAATATAAATTTGAGATAATCATTGGACAAGTCTTAAAAACTAATCAATAGCTTAAAGAAATTCACAAAAAATCTTGCTTGAATGTAAATAGTTTGAGTTAAGCCAATATTAACATAACATATTTCAATCAAAATAGTGCATATTGAAACTTAATCTCAACTTCTCACATGGGATACTCTCTTGATTTTCACTCTTTAAAGTAGTGGTAAAGTGTTTACACTCAATCAATCTCATGAAAACACTTCTACCATATGCTTGCTTGTCCACCTATTCTCCACTAAAAGATCATGCAACTTCATAAATCAAGAGGTCTTTAATCAAGGTTGTAATGGGGCCAAGGGGTTTGTAATGTGGTTGAAGAACAAAAGGATAAAGATATCACAAAGGTTCCAAAGAGTTCATAGAGTTTAGAGACATAATAAGATCATACAAATAAAACTTCTCAAAACTCTTATAAAGCACATAATAACATAGGCTAAATATTCATGTTGAGCCTTTGCATCATTCTAACCAACTTTGTAACATCTTTTTCTTTACTTTAACTAGAAGTTCAAGAGAAGATTTTTTTTTTTTTTTAATATGTGAATGTATTTGACAATGATCCCTTTCTTTTTCTCTTGACTTTTTCTTTTCTTTTCTTCCCCCACACTTATCTTTTGTTTCCAACCCAAATTTTTAACTAAAAATATCCCTTGTTTTTTTTGCAATATGTCTCAAAATATATAATCCATCTTTAGAACAAGGGTTATATTTAGGCTAGGTGTAAGTTGTGGTTACCAAATAAATAGCTTATTCAATGTAGGCTCAAATTGGCTCACTAGGGGTGTGTTCTCTTGGAACATCAATAAGGGATGGCTGTTTGGCCCTGGCTAAAAATCCTAATGCCTCTATCATATTCATGTTGTCACATGCATCAATATAGTCTCAACAAGGTCTAAAGCAAGTTCTAGAGAATCATGTAATCATAAGAGCACTCAAGAAAGAAATTAGATTGATTTGTATAATGCGTCAATCATTATAGGCTCAAAAACTCACAAGGATGATTATACAAGTCAGATTAAGTCTAAACATGCTTCTTTCTCAATCAACATATCATATTAACATTGGCTCATAAAAATTAGTATCAAGCTTAATTCTCATGAAAATCTTCTCACTAGTAACCAGTTTAGACCTATGCAATTCATATCTCATCATTGTATTAAAAAGGAACTAAAACACACTAAAAATAATAATAATAAAGACTCAAAAAAAAATAGTAGACAAAAATAAAAGAAATCCTAAATCATTCCCCCCACACTTAATTCTTACATTGTCCTCAATGTAAGTCTATTAACACAAATGAAAGAATCATGTGTAAGAGAAAAGAACTAATAACATAAGAATAGGAACAACTAAGACTCAAAACAAAACAAAACCATGCAACCTAAATAATCCTAAAATACTAAACAAAAATTAACAAGTAAACATAAAAAGATTAAAATCAAACTGACAAGGTATGTCTCAAGTCTCCCTTACTCAGACCTTGTTCAGAATGAATACTTCTAAATTGCTTAAAACACAACAAACTTTTTTTTTTTTTTTGAAAAGAAGAAATCAAACTGACAAGGTATGTCTCAAGTCTCCCTTACTCAGACCTTGTTCAGAATGAATACTTCTAAATTGCTTAAAACACAACAAACTTTTTTTTTTTTTTTAAGAAGGTAAAATTTAGGAGATATTACCTGTAGAGGTTGCTAACCACTTATAATAACTGAGACACAACAAACAAAATGTTAGATAATGTCACAAAGACAAAGTGCAATCCACTCCTTGCTCGTCCATATCTCTTTTTCTTTTTCCGAGCGTTTGCGAAACAACCGTAGCAGATAAATACTCATAAGCTTGGAGCTTTTTGAGTAAATCTTCAATGGTTGTAGCAGAAATTATGGTTCTCCTTGCCTCTGAAAACATGAATCCATTATCCACAGCATTATCTAAATATGAAAGCAAATTACTAAAATAACCATTAATATTAAGCAAACCAATGGGTTTCTTATTTGTGACTAAAGATGACCAAGAAGCCACGCAAGCTATTTCTTCCAATGTACCCAGACCTCCTGGTAAAGCAATGAATGCATCGGCAGAATGGTACATGATTGTTATCCGTTCAGGGATACTCCAGACTTGTATTTCCTTACCCAAGGTAGGTCCACAAAAGTCTGTGAATAGTTTTGGCACGATTCCTAGAACTGGACTTCCTCCGGCGTGTGCTGCTGTAGCGACTGCTCCCATTAAACCCGTACTACCGCCTCCATAAATCAACTGGATCTTTTGTTGGGCAAGTATTACTCCAACTCTTATGGCTTCATCAGCGAATATGTTATTTTTCCCTGGATAAGTACCTCCAAAAACACAAATTTTTTTAATGCGTTGGGACGAAGTACTTTCCATTTTTTTTTCTTTTTTTTTTCTTTTTTTCGAGTGCCTGAAAGAGAATGAGTACATGGTGTAATATATAGAGGACTGAGTAGTGAATCAGACAAGAGTAATAATGTCGCCGAAAGTGTATCTGACCTGTCAGAAGAAAATGTTAACCTAACAAAAGATTTTTGCGTGATTTCAGGAAGAAAATCAAAAAGAGAAGAAAAATCAACCGTAAAAGTCAAGAGTAATAATGTCGCCGAAAGTGTATTTACCTGTCAGAAGAAAATGTTAACCTAACAAAAGATTTTTGCGTGATTTCAGGAAGAAAATCAAAAAGAGAAGAAAAATCAACCGTAAAAGACAAATAAAAAAATGAGAATAATTACACAAATTGAATAACACGTAAATTAAACCAAAATAAAGTTATTGCAAATCAAACCAAAAGCTGAGAAGTCGTTTATTGTAGTTGTGATTGTGGCTCACATCTTCCTCTGGTTTTACGTCCAGAAACGGCTTGAACGCCTTCTATGAGTCGAGGATATGCTTCCCATCCAGTTTTCTTACAAGCTGGCAAACAGGGTCTTTTAACATCAGATTCCCAAGATGTTGCCATTCCCTTTGGAATTGCGACCATAAATCAAGAATTTCTCTTTGTACGTCTCCACTAGGATGCGTCTCAAGAGAAAGTTGGATATTACCCAAATTCTCCTTACTCAGTCCATCCTTAATGAATTCAATTTTATCATCTCGATTAGAGGACGGAATCCCAATAGAACGACATTTACCGTTACACGTCCATCGTGCACATTTGTGGCAATTTGAACTCATGCGCTTTGCTCGTCGCTTCTTTGCAAAAGTGCTTCTACCTGTACCTGGTAAATGCAAAACAGGAAGATATTCATCTTCACGTACCTTGGCTTCAATTATCCAACTTATGTCTCCAGGAATCCCTTTGTGCATAAGCATTCTTAATCTTTCGAATCGAACTTGGTAAAGCTTCAGTAAAATATTTCGAGGAAAAGGAGGAAATCGTTTCTGCAATCTTGTGAGAATATCATCCATCCTGAAAAAAAAATGAAAAAAAATGAAAGAGAAATTGGAAGAGAAATTTATATACAATATCAGTTTTGTGGGTAGCTGATGGAACCGACTTAAATAATCACGGAGTACCGTTATCCGCCATTTAACCGGGGTTAAAAAAAATTATATTTACATCTAGTTATTTTCAAAACAAGGATCAGAAAGAAAAACAACATAAAAAAAAAAACTCAAAAACAAAACACTCTAAATAAAATCCTAAATTCTTCCCTCCAAACATAATTCTTACATTGTCATTAATGTAATGCTATTATCCCCTAATGCAAGAATTATATGTAAGAGAAAAGAACTATTAAACAAAAGAAACTTATGCAGCCTAAATGAACTTAAAAACAGTAAACACAATTAACAAAGAAACATAAGAAATAAAAATAAAAACAATAAAAATAATAAAAGAAAAAGGAAAAGAAAGAGAAAGCAAATCTGAATATGGAAGGTTGGCAATTTCATCTTTAACTGGGCTGCCTTCCCAATTAACACTTGAGTTAGTGTTTTGAATCTAACCAACACCCCTTCTTGGCTTTTTAGGCTTGTCAGGCTCATACATGAAATTTCCCAATTTTATGCGTTTGAGAGGAAGCTTTCTTTGCACAACAGTGGATGCATTCTCCATTACAAGTATTATTCCATCATCACTGGTGGTGCATATCTCATCGAGGAATGGTGCATCTTTTGGTACTTGTTGAATGACATCCACAAACAAACTGTTTAAGGTTTCCAGCATGTTTTGTTCATGTTCCTCCTCTTTGAACTTTGCGAATCTACTAGGGAAAGGTGGAGAAAAAACATTAGTAAAAAGTGGAACTTTAAACGTTACCTCAGGTGCCGAAATACTCTTATTTGTATTTGTGGCTTCATTATCCTCAAGAATAGAATCCATCTCTAATTCTGTCTCATCCTCATCTTGTTCCTCATTCCTCAAGGTCACAATAGTAGTATTCTCCTTTGGGTTAATCATTGTTTGGGCAGAGAGTTCTTCAGATCTTTGTGCTACCCATACCACCATACTACTAGCCAATTGGCTCATTTGCTTTTCCAAACTCTGGATGCTTGCCCTTGTTTCCTGTTGAAATTGCAAAGTATTAGTAACAAGAGAATAGACAAGATCTTCTAAGGAAGTACCTGAGTTTTGAGTCATATGTGGTGGTTGAAAAAGATCTGGTTCTTGAGACCATGATTGATTGAAGCTAGATGGATGAGTGTAATTGGCATAAGGATCTACTTCTTGGTAATTTTTCGAGTAGCCATAATTAGTATGATCCCACCATCCCTCATGGTAAGTGTTTGAGTAATGATCATACTGTTGGTCTTGGAACACTTGATGGCCTTGACATCCTCCCATGGCCAATTGTTGAATTGGGGAGGTGAGATTGGCTTGTTGATTCTCCATGTTCATGTATGCCACCAACTCTTCAAGTGTTAGATTGCTCAATTCCATTGTTTTTTTTTTTATTTATTTTTTTTTCAAAATTTGATAAGAAAAACTTGTATGTACAAGAAAATAAAACTAATTAGAACTGAAAATAAGAATAAACCAAGTAACAAATAAACTAAAGAAAACAATCCCCGGCAACGGCGCCAAAAATTTGATGCACCCAAAAGAGTGTATCTTATTTAACCTTGCACTAAAAAGATCAATTGTAAGTATAATGATTACCAAGGGTCGAGTCCTCAGGGATTGGGTTTTAATTTATGAGTTATTAGTTTATAACTTACGTTCAAAGAAAACAATAAAAGAAAAGGGGTTTTTGAAGCCAGATTTAAACTAAGTAAATAATAAGAATAAGATGCAAGGCGGTATAACCAGCCAATAAAAATATATATACTAAATTAGGCGATATAACCAGCCAATAAAAATATATATACTAAATTAGGCGGTATAACCAGCCAATAAAAATAAAACAAAGTTAATATACAAATTAGGCGGTATAACCAGCCAATAAAAATAAATATAAAAAATAAGCAAACTAAAAGTAAGAAAACAAGTAAGTAAGAAGAATTAAATATGAAAAATATGGTTAAGGTTTCATTCTCCACCACTAGACATCATTAAGAATCAATTTCAGATCTATCAATATCAACCAACTATCAAAGTTAACAACCGTAGATAACAACAAGCTCTGTTACCCCAATCTTTCCTTAGTTTGTCGTTAAATAGAACAAGCTCTCTATTTAATCTCTAACCATTAAATAACCTAGAATAAGCTCTCTAAATTCAATTTAATGGCAGCTTTATGATGAGAAAGATAGGTTGATCTAAGAAACAAACACATAAGCTCGGATTGTTCAACTTAGGTTATGTTCCACTTTGCAATTATTGAAAACTTGACCATAATCATTAATCACAAATTGCCACTTATGAATAGGAAATCAAGACAATTACACGGATCAAGACTCCTAAACTAGCAATAGATAATTATCAAGATCTATCTAGTTGTACACCTAAATAAATCAAGACAACATCATGAACAATTCTTGTAGAAGAACATAAGCAACTTTGATAGAAAATTAATGATAGATAGAATCTGAAAATCAATCACAAAACATGTCTAGGGCTTTGAAATCACCCTTAACCAAATAGAAGTTTAGCCTAGCATAGGCATTATAAACATAAAATTAAATAGAATCTAAGAAGAAAATAAAAGAAAGAAAGAAGAAGAAGAAGAATATTAATTATCCAACCTCTTGCTCTTTCTAAAGAAAAACAAACCTAGAGAAAAGAAAGAAGAAGAAAACTTAGAGAATTTTATTACAATGGCTAATATCCTACCTATCTACAATATCATCCTCTACAATCATCCAAGGCCCTCTATTTATACACATTTTGGAGGGCTAAATGACAAGAGACAAGCTTTACAAATTTCAAAGGTAGGTATAATAGGTGGGTGAATTTTTCTAACAATTTTCGTCATATTGTATGACAATTTTGATCAGCCAACTTGATGGTCGATTTCGTCAATGTTGGAGGCCTGATCTGATCACATGGTCTTCTAGAAAAAGGTTCCCCTATCAGTTACGGATCCATAGCCGTTGGAATCAGCTCATTTGCTGATTTGGATAAGCAGATATGGGCAAAATACGAAAACAGGTCAGCACAGACGTCATTGCACATCAGCCAACTTGATGGTCGATTTCTTCAATATTGGAGGCTTTATATGATCACATGGTCTTCTAGACAAATGTTCCCCTATCCGTTAGTGATCCATAGCCGTTAGAATCAGCTCATTTGCTAATGTGTATCGGACGATATGGTCAAAATGCGAAAACTGCTCAGGACAGACGTCATTGCACATCATCCAACTTGATGGTTGATTTCGCTAGGGAAAACGACTCCGTTTCAAGAAGTGTAAAACATTAAAAAGATAGATATGCCTCTTAAATTTGCACGGTTAAAATTTCAGCCTTATTGCTTCAGTGAAACTCCAGATATAGCTGATATGGCAAAAGGTGTCGGAACTGGAACTGAACTGGATTTGCCCTTAATTCTATTAATCTGAAATCACTCAAAGAAACTTGTGAAAAACACCAAATTACATAAAAATATAAAAGATCATAAACACAATTAGACTAAACAATAATAACTCGTATTTGACACAAAACAATAATAAAACATAACTAAAAACTATATAATTATACGAGTTATCAATTGATGCATTATACAAATCAATCTAATTTCTTTCTTGAGTGCTCTTATGATTACATGATTCTCTAGAACTTGCTTTAAACCGTTTGAGACTATATTGATACATGTGACAACATGAATATGATAGAGGCATTAGGATTATAACCAGAGCCAAACAGCCATCCATTATTAATGTTCTAAGAGAACATCCCCACTAGTGAGCCAATTTGAGCCTACATTAAATATGTTGTTTTATTGGTAACCACAACTTACACCTAGCCTAAATATACTTATATCCTTACCCTTGTTCTAAAGATGGATTATATATTTTGAGACATATTGCAAAAAAACAAGGGATTTTTTTAGTTGAAAATTTGGGTTAGAAACAAAAGATAAGTGTGGGGGAAGAAAAGAAAAGAAAAAGAAAGGGATCATTGTTAAATACATTCCCATATTCAAAAAAAAAAAAATCTTCTCTTGAACTTCTAGTTAAAGTAAAGAAAAAGATGTTACAAAGTTGGTTAGAATGAAGCAAAGGCTCAACATGAATATTTAGCCTATGTGACTATGTACTTGTAAAGAGTTTTGAGAAATTTATTTGATCTTATTATGTCTCTAAACTCTATGAACTCTTTGGAACCTTTGTGATATCTTTATCCTTTTGTTCTTTAACCACATTATAACCCTTTGGCCCCATTACAACCTTGAATAAAGACCTCTTGATTTATGAAGTTGTATGATCTAAATAGTGGAGAATAGGTGGACAAGCAAGCATATGGTAGAAGTGTTTTCATGAGATTGATTGAGTGTAAACACTTTACCACTACTTTAAAGAGTGAAAATCATGAGAGTATCCCATGTGAGAGGAGATTAAGTTGAATATGCACTATTTTGATTGAAATATGTTATGTTAATATTGGCTTAACTCATTTATTTACATTCAAGCATGAATTTTTGTGAAATTCTTTGAGCTATTGATTAGTTTATAAGACTTGTTCAAAGATTGTCTCTAATTTATATTGAAAGGATTAGGAGTAAATATTTTTAGTGTATGTAGTTTACTTATATTTTAGTTTTTCAATGTTTGTGGGTATCGTTCTAGCAAACCCTCACGAGACTAAACTCGTCCACTAGGGACACCTAGGGGTTTAAAGGCTTGTGTCACATGCTAAGTGCCACCGTGATTTCCTACGAAAATGGATTAGATTATTTTCTTATTTTATTTTTATTGAGTCGTTGCTAGGGACTAGCAACAATCTAAGTGTGGGGGTGTGATAACTCGTATAATTATATAGTTTTTAGTTATGTTTTATTATTGTTTTGTGTCAAATACGAGTTATTATTGCTTAGTCTACTTGTGTTTATGATCTTTTATATTTTTATGTAATTTGGTGTTTTGCATGAGTTTCTTTTAGTGATTTTAGATTACTAGGTTAAATCAAGAATTAAGGGCAAATCCAATTCAGTTCCAGTTCCGACACCTTTTGCCATATCAGCTATATCTGGAGTTTCACTGAAGCATTAAGGCTGAAATGTTGACAGTGCAAAGTTAAGAGGCATATCTATCTTTTTCATGTTTTACACTTCTTGAAACGGAGTCGTTTTCCCTACCGAAATCAACCATCAAGTTGGCTGATGTGCAATGACGTCTGTTCTGCACCGTTTTGGTATTTTAACCATATCTTCCGATCCACATGAGAAAATGATCCGATTCCAACGGCTATGGGTCAGTAACTGATAGGGGCATATTTTTCTAGAAGACCATTTGATCAGATCGAGCTTCCAACGTTGACAAAATCGACCATCAAGCTGGCTGATCAGAATTGTCATACAACATGACGAAAATTGTTAGAAAAATGCACCCACCTATTATACCTACCTTTGAAATTTATAAAGCTTGTCTCTTGTCATTTAGCTCTCCAAAATATGTATAAATAGAGGGCCTTGGATGAGTATTAGGATACATTATACATTGGTAGGATATATTAGCCATTGTAATAAAATTCTCTAAGTTTTCTTTTTCTTTTTCTTTCCTTTCTCTAGTTTTCTTTTTCTTTATTTACTTATGCTTCTTACATTTCTTTTCATTTTTAGTATTGTTGCTAATCATATTGTTGAGGTGATGAGGTGAAGCTTTTGGTAAATGCTAAGGTTAGTCTCTTAAACATGAGCTAAAATGAATCATCATTTATAAACACTAGTATAGATAATATTTTCTTTTGGTTTAAAATCATACTTGCAAAGTAGAGATCTTGATTCATTATTGACAATGAAAATGGCACAGTAAATGCTTGGTTTCATAACCTTGATTTGTTGTAGACATATACCTTGGCATAAGGAATGCTTGGACTCTTTTTATGAGTTTTGAGGACACCAAATGAACATAATATCATATGCTATGGACGTTGGACAATTTGGACTGAATTGCTAAACCTTCCGATTGGAACCTCCTTTATGTGTGGATTTCAATTGTGTAATAAAACAAGATTAATCTTAGCATAACACCAAGAGTGGATTCTCTAACCTCAACATCCTTTCTTATTGTTTTTTTATATCTTGTTTAATTGCTTTTATGTTATTTTGTTTATTTTGTTCTCTAATATCTTGTTTACTTTCTTTGTTATTGATTCCCTAATATCTTGTTTATTTTCTTTTTCATATATATTTATAAACTTATACTTAGTAATACGCTTCCCTGTGGTTCGACCTCGGACACCCGAGAATTTATTACTTGAACATAACCTGCACTTGGGTTTACAACTCTTAATTGAGTCTCCATCAGCAAGTATTACTCCAACTCTTATGGCTTCATCAGCGAATATGTTATTTTTCCCTGGATAAGCACCTCCAAAGACACAAATTTTTTTAATGCGCTGGGACGAAGTACTTTCCATTTTTTTTTCAAGTGCCTGAAAGAGAATGAGTACATGGTGTAATATATAGAGGACTGAGTATTGAATCAGACAAGAGTAATAATGTCGCCGAAAGTGTATTTGACCTGTCAGAAGAAAATGTTAACCTAACAAAAGATTTTTGCGTGATTTCAGGAAGAAAATCAAAAAGAGAAGAAAAATCAACCGTAAAAGACCAATGCAAAAAAAAAAAAACGAGAATAATTACACAAATCTAACAACACGTAAATTAAACCGAAATGAAGTTATTGCAAATCAAACCAAAAGTTGAGAAGTCATTTATTGTAGTTGTGATTGTGGCTCACATCTTCCTCTGGTTTTACGTCCAGAAACGGCTTAAACGCCTTCTATGAGTCGAGGATATGCTTCCCATCCGGTTTTCTTACAAGCTGGCAAACAGGGTCTTTTAACATCAGATTCCCAAGATGTTGCCATTCCCTTTGGAATTGCGGCCATAAATCAAGAATTTCTCTTTGTACGTCTCCACTAGGATGCGTCTCAAGAGAAAGTTGGATATTACCCAAATTCTCCTTACTCAGTCCATCCTTAATGAATTCAATTTTATCATCTCGATTAGAGGACGGAATCCCAATATAACGACATTTACCGTTACACGTCCATCGTGCACATTTGTGGCAATTTGAACTCATGCGCTTTGCTCGTCGCTTCTTTGCAAAAGTGCTTCTACCTGTACCTGGTAAATGCAAAACAGGAAGATATTCATCTTCACGTACCTTGGCTTCAATTATCCAACGTATGTCTTCAGGAATCCCTTTGTGCATAAGCATTCTTAATCTTTCAAATCGAACTTGGTAAAGCTTCAGTAAAATATTTCGAGGAAAAGGAGGAAATCGTTTCTGCAATCTTGTGAGAATATCATCCATCCTGAAAAAAATTAAAAAAAATGAAAGAGAAATTTATATACAATATCAGTTTTGTGGGTAGCTGATGGAACCGACTTAAATAATCACGGAGTACCGTTATCCGCCATTTAACCGGGGTTAAAAAAAATGTATTATTTTTTTTTTTTTTTGGAAATTAGTAAAAATTATATTTACATCTAGTTTTTTTCAAAACAAGGATCAGAAAGAAAAACAACCTCTTCTTGAGTAACATGATTTTCCAAAAAGAGTTTGAGTCTTTGTCCATTTACCTTGAATACGTTACCATTTTGAGGATTCTCAATGTCAACTGCTCCATAATGATACACATGCTTAACCACAAATAGGCCAGTCCATCTTGATCTCAACTTACCAGGAAATATGTGAAGTCTAGAATTATAAAGTAGAACTTTTTGCCCAACATCAAATGTTTTTCTTGAAATTAACTTGTCATGAAAGGCTTTAGTTCTTTCTTTATGAATTTTAGGATTCTCATATGCATCATTTCTGAGTTCCTCAAGTTTTTGTTTCCAACAATGCTTATCCTGAAAAGAATTTAACAAAGAATCAGTGTGTGAAATTTCTGAAGCATTATCAAACTCACATTCAATTAAATAAGCTTCTAAAGGATCATGGAATGTGGTAGTGGTGAGATGTTCATGAACAAGTTCTTCAATGAAATCGACTTCATGTACTTCTGAATCATCACCAGATTGCTTGCAAATGTTGAACACATTTAATTATAAAGTCATATTTCCAAAAGAAATGTTCAAAATACCATTCCTGCAATTTATCAGAGCATTAGAAGTTGCAAGAAATGGACGGCCTAATATAACAGGAATTTGAACATTTGGATTTGAAACAGGATGTGTGTCCAAAACAATAAAATCAACAGGGAAGTAAAAATTTTCAATTTGAACCAAAATATCTTCAACTATCCCTCGAGGAATTTTTACATAACGATCAGCTAGTTGAAGTGTAACAGGTGTTTCCTTGAGTTCACCTAAACCTAACTGTTGATAAACAGAAAAAGGCAAAAGATTAACACTAGCACCAAGATCAAGCAATGCACGTTCTATTCTAGTGTTTCCAATGATGCATGAGATTGTTGGACATCCAGGATCTTTGAATTTTGGTGGAGTAAGGTGCTGAATGATTGAGCTCACACTTTCCGTCAGAAATGCTTTCTTTTGTACATTATGTTTCCTTTTAAATGTGCACATGTCCTTCAAAAATTTAGCATAAGATGGAACTTGTTTGATTGCATCCAATAAAGGAATGTTAATCTTAACTTGTTTGAAAAGTTCATAAATTTCTGCATTTTGATTCAAATTCTTTATTGTTTGCAACCTTTGAGGAAAAGGAGCAGGATGCATACCTTTTTCTTTGTCCAAATTTTCAAGAAGTTCAGACTTACCATCATCCTTACCATTACTTTTCGGAGGGGAAGGAGGATCTTGGTCTTTTGATGGAATGTTTTTGTCAATTGCCTTTCCACTTCGAAGAGTTGTGATAGAACTGGCATTTTCCTGTTGAGTTTCATTGGAGCAAGAAACAAGACATTGAGTAGAAGGGTTAGGCTGAGGTTGAGCAGGAAACTTACCTTTTTCTTGAGTGCGTAATGAAGCTGTCAATGTGGACAAGGTGTTTTTGATCTCATTGATGTCCTGTGAAGTTTGGTTATTCACATTTGCTTGTGTTTGCATGAACGCTTGCAATGTCTCTTCCAAGGTTTGTACACGTGAAGGTTGATAGGAAAAAGTGTTGCCCATCTTTTGAGATTGTGGTACCTGAACATGATTATTATTCCGCCAACTGAAGTTGGGATGATTTCTCCATTCAGGGTTATACGTTTCAGAGTAAGGAGAAGGAAAAGGCTTTTTAAATGTGTTTATGGAATTTACTTGATCATGCAACGCTTCTTTAAGAATGGGAATGTTTGGACATTCAGAAGTGGGGTGTCCCATGATTTCACAAATTCCACAACTTTCTTCATTTTTAACCGTTTTGACTTCTTTTACTTCTCTAAGTTCCATGGCTTCAATCTTTCTAGCCAAATTAGCTACTTTAGCTTTTATCTCATCTTCTTGACTAAAATGATATTTACCTCTGTTAGAAACAAGATTAGATCTATTGGAACTTTCAGAGGAATTATCTGTGTGCCAAGCTTGAGAGTTATCTGCCAAATGGTCTAGGTAGTCAAAGGCTTCTTCAGGTTCTTTTTCTAGAAACTCACCGTTACACATTGTTTCAACAAATTGTTTAGTTTCGGGAGTTAAACTTTCATAAAAGAAACTAATAAGACACCATTTTTCAAAACCATGATGTGGACAAGAACTTAACAAATCTTTAAAACGCTCCCAGCACTGAAAAAATGCTTCATTTTGATTTTGATTGAAATTTTGAATCTGTCTTTTCAAAGCAGTAGTTTTATGTGCTGGGAAAAATTTCTTTAGAAACTCAGTTTGTAATTCTTGCCATGTGCCAATTGACCTTGGTTTTAAATTATGAAGCCAAATTTTTGCTTTATCTTTTAAAGAAAAAGGAAATAATTTTAGCTTGACAATTTCATTTGTACATTGTTGGTCATTAAAGGTGACACATACATCTTCGAAGTCTTTTAGAAACGAGTAAGCACTTTCTGATTCTAACCCATGGAAAATTGGAAGCAAAGCTATCATACCTGGTTTAAAACGAAAGTTGTTTGCATTGAGAGGAAAAATAAAACAAGAGGGTGATGAGCTTCGAGTTGGTTGCAAGTAGTCACGCATGGTGCGTACTTGTCTGTTCTCATCTTCAGCATGAACACTTTCATTGTCAGCCATGGTAGGAGTTGTATTAGAAAGATTACCTGAAAAAGTTTCACAATAAAATCTAACTAAACGACGAGATCTAAAATCACGTCGCCAAACAAGCATAAAACAAAGTTAATATACAGATTAGGCGGTATAACCAGCCAATACAAATAAAACAAAGTTAATATACAATATAAATATAAATATATAGAAAATTAGGCGGTTTAGCCAGCCAATAAAAATAAATATAGGCGGTATAACCAGCCAATAAAAATAAATATACTTATAAACTTATATACTTAGTATTGCCTCCCCGGCAACGGCGCCAAAAACTTGATGGAGACTCAATTAAGAGTTGTAAACCCAAGTGCAGGTTATGTTCAAGTAATAAATTCTCGGGTGTCCGAGGTCGAACCACAGGGAAGCGTATTAGTAAGTATAAGTTTATAAATATATAAGACAAAGAAAGTAAACAAGATATTAGGGAATCAACAACAAAATAAGATAAACAAGATATTAGAGAACAAAATAAACAAAATATAAAAGAAATTAAACAAGATATAAAAAACAATAAGAAAAGATGTTGAGGTTAGAGAATCCACTCTTGGTGTTATGCTAAGATTAATCTTGTTTTATTACACAATTGAAATCCACACATAAGGGAGGTTCCAATCGGAAGGTTTAGCAATTCAGTCCAAATTGTCCAACGTCCATAGCATATGATATTATGTTCATTTGGTGTCCTCAAAACTCATAAAAAGAGTCCAAGCATTCCTTATGCCAAGGTATATGTCTACAACAAATCAAGGTTATGAAACCAAGCATTTACTGTGCCATTTTCATTGTCAATAATGAATCAAGATCCCTACTTTGCAAGTATGATTTTAAACCAAAAGAAAATATTATCTATACTAGTGTTTATAAATGATGATTCATTTTAGCTCATGTTTAAGAGACTAACCTTAGCATTTACCAAAAGCTTCACCTCATCACCTCAACAATATGATTAGCAACACATACTAGATATGAATAAAATGAAAAGAAATGTAAGAAGCATAAGTAAATAAAGAAAAAGAAAACTAGAGAAAGGAAAGAAAAAGAAAACTTAGAGAATTTTATTACAATGGCTAATATCCTACCAATGTATCTTTAATGCTCATCAAAGGCCCTCTATTTATACAAATTTTGGAGAGCTAAATGACAAGAGACAAGCTTTATAAATTTCAAAGGTAGGTATAATAGGTGGGTGCATTTTTCTAACAATTTTCGTCATATTGTATGACAATTCTGATCAGCCAGATTGATGGTCGATTTTTTCAATGTTGGAGGCTCGATCTGATCAAATGGTTTTCTAGAAAAATATACCCCTATCAGTTACGGATCCATAGCCGTTGGAATCAGATCATTTGCTCATGTGGATCGGAAGATATGGTCAAATTACCAAAACAGGTCAGCACAGACGTCATTGCACATCAGCCAACTTGATGGTCGATTTCGCTAGGGAAAACGACTCCGTTTCAAGAAGTGTAAAACATGAAAAAGATAGATATGCCTCTTAACTTTGCACTGTAAAATATTCAGCCTTATTTCTTTAGTGAAACTCCAGATATAGCGGATATGGAAAAAGGTGTCGGAATTGGAACTGAACTGGATTTGCCCTTAATTGTTGATTTAACCTAGTAATATGAAATCACTCAAAGAAACTCGTGAAAAACACCAAATTACATAAAAATATAAAATATCATAAACACAATTAGACTAAGCAATAATAACTCGTATTTGACAAAAAACAATAATAAAACATAACTAAGAACTATATAATTATACGAGTTATCAACTAACCTTTAGCTTTTGAATCTTTTTGACATGGTATGAATTTTGACGCTGTTAGGTCAAGATCTTCGATTGTTGCTGGGATCCAAGATGGACCAAGTTTTCAAGAAGCAATACAAGGATTCCACTTGGGCCGAATCAAGGAAGCAATGCAAGGAAAGGACTTGGGCAGAATCTACAAGTCTTTTAAGCAAGGTCAAGACATTCAAGATGGACTTGAATGAAGAGGAACCAACTTTGGTCCATGTGATCCAAGTTTTACAAGTGGCGGCATAAGACTTAATGAAGTGGACTTGTTCATTAAATGACATGGCAAGGGTGGGGACCAATTCATTAAACTATGTGGTGCTTATTAAATGAGTATTTCGACTTGTGTTAAGTTTTTATTTAGTTTAGGTTTTTGGGCCTGACTTGTGTAACATGTCCAATAAGCTTGTAGGGACTACCCTCATTAAACTATTGGGCATCTTTTAAATTTAATTAGGATTGGGCTTGAGCTTTCTTTTAATTATGTAAGTAGGTATGCTGAATCCTATTGTTATTAGGTTAGAAGTCCTTGGCTGCCAAGGAGTTTCATTTATACTAGAAGTTCTTAGGCTAGTTGAATTAGGGTTAGTAGGGAGGTTATAAATACCCTTGTTTAGCCATCTACTTCAGTAACCATTATTAATCTATTGAGTTGATTTTATTCAAGTGAGTGTTTCACTCTTTTTAGTTCTTCATAGAACTTAGGAACTTATCAAAGAATTCTTTCTTTGTGGCGTTCAACCTATCAAACTTAGGTTCTTGAAACGAGAGTTCTTAGGGTCTAGCTTACATGCTTAATCTAGGTTCTTTGAAACAGGCTTTCTAAGGGTTTAAGTTTTCTTTGCCTGAATCTTGACTTTCCTGGGGTTAAGGTATTTCAATTTGTTAGTGGGATCAAAATGTTTAACCCTTAGGGTTCACATCAGTTGGTATCAGAGCTTAGGCTTCCAATCAGGTTTTTATAGTTATCGCTTTGATTTGTTGTTTGTTACTTTTTTTTTTTGGGGTTTCAGATACTATCACAGCAGAATCAATAAAAAGATTTTGGGGTTTTAGGCATTCTTGTCTTGGGGTTATAGCTTTAGGCATTCTTGCCCTGGGTTATAGTTTTTAGACAGTCTTGCTTTGGGGTTTCGTTTCTTGTAATTGAATTAAATCAATATAACAAGATTTTGGGGTTTCAGATATTCTTGTCTTGGGGTTATAGTTTTAGGCATTCTTTTGCCTTAGGGTTATAGTTTTTAGACAGTCTAAGTTTGGGGTTTCAATCTTGAAAAGTGATTTAAATCAAGATTTCGTTTCTTGAAAAAAATAATAATAAAAGTGTTCGAACAGTAAGAAAAAGAAAGAAAGATTCGAAAAAGATCAAGAGATATAGGAAAGATTTGAATTCTTGGTAATCTTGTTCTTGTTTTTTACTTGTTTTAACTTCTCACTAATTGTTTCTTATTTCTTGAGTATTTTGCTAGGTAGAATTAAGCAAGGGGGAGTTCTTGAAGAGTTCTTCTAGTTCCTAAAGAACCTGAAATAGGAAATAGAGTGGTAAAAGACAAGAGTAAGTAAGTTTATTAAAGAAAAAGCCTAAAAGAATGCAAATAAGAGTTGGAGTGATATCATAATTGAGTGTAAACACTAAGGGAGTGTGTGAGTTTATTTTTTTTATCACTAACAATTTGTTTTGTAGCAACTTCAAAGATGTATCACAAAAGTGACTCAACACCTAAGAAGAAGGTGGATAGCTCATCCTCTATGTTGCATGCTATGCAACAAGAATCTGAAAGCTTAAAATTGGTGATGGAGGAGATGAGAGATAGGATGGGTCAACAAGAGGTAGTGAATAGAAATCTACAAGATCCCGTGGTAGGTGAGTCTCTTGTTGCAAGGTATTCTCTCAATATGAAATTTAATATAGATGATATGGAGCAGCGGAGAGAGAACATATTTTGTACTAGATGTTTTGTAAATGACAGGGTATGTAGTATGATTATTGATGGGAAAAGTTGTAATAATATAGCTAGTACCATCCTAGTTGAGAAGTTGAGCTTACCTTTACTAGAACATCCCAAACCTTATAAGTTGTAATGGTTGACTGAATGTGGGGAGGTAGAGGTTAATAAATAGGTTTTGGTAGCTTTTACCATTGGGAGGTATAGTGATGAAGTGCTTTGTGATGTAGTACCTATGCAGACTAGCCATATTTTGTTGGGGAGGCCGTGGCAGTATAATAGGAGGGTAATTCATGATGAGCTTATGAATAGGTTTAGCTTTGTAAATGATGGAAAAACAATCAAGCTTGTTCCTTTAACTCCAAAACAGGCCTATGAGGACCAATTGAAATTGAAGCTGAAAAATGTGATTGAGCAAAAAAGAAAGAGTGAGGCCGAAACACAAGAAAGAAACATGAGAGAAAAGAAAGGAGAGAGTGTAGCCGAAACACATGAGAAAAAAATAGAAGTGGCTGAAAAAAAGAGAATGATGCCACAAGAGAGAAAAGAAAAGACAAAGAAGAGTTTCTATGCAAAAGAGAGTGAAGTTTTTACTAATGATCAAACTAACAACCCTCTTCCTAGTTTGTCTTTTTCTTTATTGCTGGTGTTCAAGCATGTATTTCCAAAGGGGAAGCCGAATGCGTTGCCTTCCATACAAGGTATTGGGCATCCAATTGAGATTGAGCATTCACTTGATTTTGTACTACCTAACATTGATACAAGCAAGGTATGTACTTCCGATGCTACTTGTTACAAGCAAGGTAATGGTAACATTGATTCTGATGTTTTACCAATGAGGTATGTATTTCATGCTTTTAAGAGTGCTCAAATACTTAGTTTCGAATACATGCAAGGTTTGTATGTCAAAAATACTGATTTTTCTTATTTATACATGGCATATAATAAATCTGATTTGTGTTTTAGGGAACTATGTGCAGTTGCTACTATTAGAGAAAGGTTATATTCTACACTTGTGCTAGCATTACCTAACTTTAACAAGACTTTTAAAATTGAATGTGATATGACAGGGATAAGGATGGTTTTGTTGCAAGATAGACCTTCCATAGCTTTCTTTAAAGGGAAGCTGTCCAAATCCTTGAGAACATTAATGCTAATGCTTCTAAAGTGGATCTTCAAGGTGAGTCTAATATTTCTACTACTTTTATTGTTTCTGATCTTTCTCCTTATAATGCAGGCGATGATTCGAGGTCGAATCATTTTGAGGAAAGGGGGAATGATGGGATCCAAGATGGACCAAGTTTTCAAGAAGCAATACATGGATTCCACTTGGGTCGAATCAAGGAAGTAATGCAAGGACTTGGGCAGAATCTACAAGTCTTTTAAGCGAGGTCAAGACATTCAAGATGGGCTTGAATGAAGAGGAACCAGCTTTTGTCCATGTGATCCAAGTTTTACAAGTGGCGGCATAAGGCTTAATGAAGTGGACTTGTTCATTAAATGACATGGCAAGGGTGGGGACCAATTCATTAAACTATGTGGTAGGTTAAATGAGTATTTGGACTTGTGTTAAGTTTTTATTTAGTTTAGGCTTTTGGGCCTGACTTGTGTAACATGTCCAATAAGCTTGTGGGGACTACCCTCATTAAACTATTGGGCATCTTTTAAATTTAATTAGGATTGGGCTTAAGCATGTTCAGTCCATAGTTAAGCTTTCTTTTAATTATGTAAATAGGTCTGGCTGAATCCTATTGTTATTAGGTTAGAAGTCCTTGGCTGCCAAGGAGTTTCATTTGTACTAGGAGTTCTTAGGCTAGTTGAATTAGGGTTAGTAGGGAGGCTATAAATACCCTTGTTTAGCCATCTACTTCAGTAACCATTATTAATCTATTGAGTTGATTTTATTCAAGTGAGTGTTTCACTCTTTTTAGTTCTTAGTAGAACTTAGGAACTTATCAAAGAATTCTTTCTTTGTGGCGTTCAACCTATCAAACTTAGGTTCTTGAAACGAGAGTTCTTAGGGTCTAGCTTACATGCTTAATCTAGGTTCTTTGAAACAGGCTTTCTGAGGGTTTAAGTTTTCTTTGCCTAAATCTTGGCTTTCCTCGGGTTAGGGTATTTCAATTTGTTAGTGGGTTCAAAATGTTTAACCCTAAGGGTTCACATCAGTTGGTATCAGAGCTTAGGCTTCCAATCAGGTTTTTATAGTTATCGCTTTGATTTGTTGTTTGTTACTTCTTTTTAGGGTTTCAGATACTATCATAGCAAAATCAATAACAAGATTTTAGGGTTTTAGGCATTCTTGTCTTGGGGTTATAGCTTTAGGTATTCTTGCCCTAGGTTATAGTTTTTAGATAGTCTTGCTTTGGGGTTTCGTTTCTTGTAATTGAATCAAATCAATATTACAAGATTTTGGGGTTTCAAATATTCTTGTCTTGGGGTTATAGTTTTAGGCATTCTTTTGCCTTAGGGTTATAGTTTTTAGACAGTCTAAGTTTGGGGTTTCAGTCTTGAAAAGTGATTTAAATCAAGATTTCGTTTCTTGAATTCTTGATCAATTAAAATTTCTTCTTGTTGATTCTTGATCGAAATCTTGAAAAAAAAATTCAAGAATTTATTGGGGCATTCCAACAGTCCCAAGAAAGAAAAAAGAAGTTCATCCGAGATTTCAAGAAAATCAAGAAGTCTTCTTCTTGAAAAAAATAATAATAATAAAAGTGTTCGAACAGCAAGAAAAAGAATGAAAGATTCGAAAAAGATCAAGAGAAATAGGAAAGATTTGAATTCTTGGTAATCTTGTTCTTGTTTTTTTACTTGTTTTACCTTCTCACTAATTGTTTCTTGTTTCTTGAGTCTTTTGCTAGGTAGAATTAAGCAAGGGGAGTTCTTGAAGAGTTCTTCTAGTTCCTAAAGAACCTGAAAGAGGAAATAGAGTTGTAAAAGATAAGAGTAAGTAAGTTTATAAAAGAAAAAGCCTAAAAGAGTGCAAACAAGAGTTGGAGTGATATCATAATTGAGTGTAAACACTAAGGGAGTGTGTGAGTTTATTTTTTTTATCACTAACAATTTGTTTTGTAGCAACTTCAAAGATGTATCACAAGAGTGACTCAACACCTAAGAAGAAGGTGGATAGCTTATCCTCTATGTGGCATGCTATGCAACAAGAATCTGAACGCTTAAAATTGGTGATGGAGGAGATGAGAGATAGGATGGGTCAACAAGAGGTAGTGAATAGAAATCTACAAGATCCCGTGGTAGGTGAGTCTCTTGTTTCAAGGTATTATCTCAATACGCAATTTAATATAGATGATATGGAGCAGCGGAGAGAGAACATATTTCGTACTAGATGTTTTGTAAATGACAGGGTATGTAGTATGATTATTGATGGGAAAAATTGCAATAATATAGCTAGTACCATCCTAGTTGAGAAGTTGAGCTTACTTTTACTAGAACATCCCAAACCTTATAAGTTGCAATGGTTGACTGAATATGGGGAGGTAGAGGTTAATAAGCAGGTTTTGGTAGCTTTTACTATTGGGAGGTATAGTGATGAGGTGCTTTGTGACGTAGTACCTATGCATACTAGCCATATTTTGTTGGAGAGGCCGTGGCAGTATAATAGGAGGGTAATTCATGATGAGTTTAGGAATAGCTGTAGCTTTGTAAAGGATGGAAAAACAATCAAGCTTGTTCCTTTAACTCCAAAATAGGTCTATGAGGACCAATTGAAATTGAAGCTGAAAAATGTGAGTGAGCAAAAAAGAAAGAGTAAGGCCGAAACACAAGAAAGAAACATGAGAGAAAAGAAAGGAGAGAGTGTGGCCAAAACATGAGAGAAAAGAAAGGAGAGAGTGTGGCTGAAACACATGAGAAAAAAATAGAAGTGGCTGAAAAAAAGAGAATGATGCCACAAGAGAGAAAAGAAAAGACAAAGAAGAGTTTCTATGAAAAAGAGAGTGAGGTTTTTACTAATGATCAAACTAACAACCCTCTTCCTAGTTTGTCTTTTTCTTTATTGCAGGTGTTCAAGCATGTATTTCCAAAGGGGAAGCCGAATGGGTTGCCTTCCATACAAGGTATTGGGCATCCAATTGAGATTGAGCATTCACTTGATTTTGTACTACCTAACATTGATACAAGCAAGGTATGTACTTCCTATGCTACTTGATACAAGCAAGGTAAGGGTAACATTGATTCTGATGTTTTACCAATGAGGTATGTATTTCATGCTTTTAAGAGTGCTCAAATACTTAGTTTCGAATACATGCAAGGTTTGTATGTCAATAATACTGATTTTTCTTATTTATACATGACATATGATAAATCTGATTTGTGTTTTAGGGAACTATGTGGAATTGCTACTATTAGAGAAAGGTTATGTTCTACACTTGTGCTAGCATTACTTAACTTTAATAAGACTTTTAAAATTGAATGTGATATGACAGGCATAAGGATGGTTTTGTTGCAAGATAGAAGTTCCATAGCTTTCTTTAAAGGGAAGCTGTCCAAATCCTTGAGAACATTAATGCTAATGCTTCTAAAGTGGATCTTCAAGGTGAGTCTAATATTTCTACTACTTTTATTGTTTTTGATCTTTCTCCTTATAATGCAGGCGATGATTCGAGGTCGAATCATTTCGAGGAAAGGGGGAATGATGGGATCCAAGATGGACCAAGTTTTCAAGAAGCAATACAAGGATTCCACTTGGGTCGAATCAAGGAAGCAATGCAAGGACTTGGGCAGAATCTACAAGTCTTTTAAGCAAGGTCAAGACATTCAAGATGGGCTTGAATGAAGAGGAACCAGCTTTGGTCCATGTGATCCAAGTTTTACAAGTGGCGGCATAAGGCTTAATGAAGTGGACTTGTTCATTAAATGACATGGCAAGGGTGGGGACCAATTCATTAAACTATGTGGTGCCTATTAAATGAGTATTTGGACTTGTGTTAAGTTTTTATTTGGTTTAGGCTTTTGGGCCTGACTTGTGTAACATGTCCAATAAGCTTGTGGGGACTACCCTCATTAAACTATTGGGTATCTTTTAAATTTAATTAGGATTGTGCTTGAGCATGTTCAGTCTATAGTTAAGCTTTCTTTTAATTATGAAGTAGGTCTGGCTGAATCCTATTGTTATTAGGTTAGAAGTCCTTGGCTGCCAAGGAGTTTCATTTGTACTAGGAATTCTTAGGTTAGTTGAATTAGGGTTAGTAGGGAGGCTATAAATACCCTTGTTTAGCCATCTACTTCAGTAATCATTATTAATCTATTGAGTTGATTTTATTCAAGTGAGTGTTTCACTCTTTTTAGTTCTTGACAGAACTTAGGAACTTATCAAAGAATTCTTTCTTTGTGGCGTTCAACCTATCAAACTTAGGTTCTTGAAACGAGAGTTCTTAGGGTCTAGCTCACATGCTTAATCTAGGTTCTTTGAAACAGACTTTCTGAGGGTTTAAGTTTTCTTTTCCTGAATCTTGGCTTTCTTGGGGTTAGGGTATTTCAATTTGTTAATGGGTTCAAAAGGTTTAACCCTTAGGGTTCGCATCAATTGTTCATGTATTCTCTTTCAATTTGAACGAAATATGAAATGCTATTGTAATATGATGGGTAGTGTCATTATATTCTTAAATTTGATGAGCAATTTCATAGTTGCATGCAAGTCAATTGGTGGTTGCATTTTTAATCCCTTTTTGTGTTTGCTTTGCAAGCAATGATAATGTTGGAATTTTGGTGATATATGTTCTCTTTTTTTGAACGGATATAAGATATATGCTCTTAATATCTTTGATTTTTAATCTATGCATGCATGCACAAAATCAGTTGAAGTTTCGTTCGATTGTTGATCATTGTTTTGGATTTGGTGTTTTCAAATGAGTTTTGGAAACTTTAGGTTTAAAATTTTCGTTGTAAAATTGAATTGAATTTTCTGTTTTAGGGATTTTGATGATTTATTAATAAATTAGTTGCTGATGTTGGGGAGTAGGGGTATTAGTGAGGCTTGGCTGGTGTGATGTTGGTTGAATTTAAGGTGTCTTGATAAGTTTTTGGGTATTTAGTGAGATTTAGGTAGCTTTGCTATTATATGTCAATCAATGCAAACTATTTTTTTATTTTATTTTAATTTTTAGTATTAAATAAATCAATAGTAAACATTCAGTTGGAATTCTCCCCTAATTGAGTTGAACTTAAATTGAATTTTAAAAAGATATCTGAGTTCTTATCCGACGATGATACATGATTTTAATATTGAACTTATTGTAATGGTATTGTCAATGATAATGATAATAAGCTTGGTGGCAAGAGCAACTGAATAAATTTTTTTTTCAAAATGAAAAGTTTATGGGTTTAAAGTAAATTTAGTAATAGAATGAAGAGTTATTGTGTATGTATGCAATACTTTTCTCTTTTTTATTATTAAACTTATTAGTATAGAGCTTTATCTTTCTTAATTTCATATTTAAGTAAATTTTTCAGTATTGAAACATGTTTGCACAAATATATGTGCGTATATAAAATAATATATGTGCTTTAACTTTCTTATTTTTTACTCAAGTTTTTCTATGGATTTCTAACATAACAGGAACTGATATCATGTCTTTTTTTTTTTATCTATATAGTGTTTGTTTCATTTTAAAGTTATTTATTCTTATCTTTTAAATTTATTTCATTTTTTTACAAAATAAAGAAGAAAAGAATGATATGAAATCATAATTACTCAAACCTTAAAATTGACTCACTCATATTTCTTTACATTTTTTTATTTGGTTTCTTGAAATAATAACTAATTTTTCATCTCACTATTGATTTTTCTTTTCTGATTGAAAAAGGTTTTTAAAATTATGAAATTTGCATTATTGCATGCATAGTTATGTATTATCTGATGAAATCTATCTAAATTGATATATATTTATATAATATATGCTTTCTAATTAATTTAAATAGCTAATCAATCCTTTGTAAGTCCTTCCATTTATATCTTTGGTTTTTTTATTCTTTCTTCACCCTCATAATATATATATATATGCATGATGAATGGAATTCATGGGATTTTCTTCTACTGCTTTTATGAACTGGTTGTTATTTATTTTGCACAATTTAATTTTGTTTATTTTGATTTTGATTCTTAAGATCTTCGCTTTTTAATTTCATTCCGCCTTCTTTCTTCTCTCATATGCCTACTTTTTCATACTTGCACATATTCAGTAATCAAAAGGAAACAAAGAAATTGAGGATTGCGAGAGAAAAAGGGAAATATTGGAGTAAAAATTGGAGAGAGATAATCGAAAAAGAAGATGAGAGATGTGGGAAACAATGCAAGAAAGGGTCTGATTTGTTTTTTGAAGAACTCTGAGCAATGATTAACTCAGGAATTACATGAGATGGGTTAAAAGTGACTTTTGAAATTTGGAATATCTACTATGAAGTTGGCCATGAAGCTTCTGGCATGTTGAGTGCAAGAAGCAAGTACAAGTACAGATGATAGTTTTTTATTTTTTATGTATGGATTCAAACTTCAAAGTTGAATTTTGTTTAGTGTTGAGTTGTCCATATGTCTAATTTCACATATTTTACTTTAAATTATGCATTTGAAGATTAGTCATGGTGAAGAATTCTGAGTACAAAATTGTTTTATAAGCTTTGTGCACATTTTACATGCAAGTTAAGTACCAAGTTTAAATTGAAAACTTTTTAAATAGAAAAATTTAGTATGTTGTTTTATGTGAAATTTGATCTTTACCGCTAATAAACTTTTGTTTTTCATTTTTATGTTGTTTTAACGGGGATTTGCTAAAAGATAAGTCACTTGATTAGGTAATAACTTGATTGATCATACATAATTTAAAAATAAAGAGCTAAGATACAAGTCATACAACTATATTTGTTGATTCAAAATTCACTTATATTTATATTTTTCTTTGCCTTGAAGTTATGAAATTTTGATTGTGCTTACTCTCATGGACAATGACAATTTAGTGGACATTATGACTGTTTGTTATTTAAAAGTTTTTAGTTGAAGTCATGTTCTTTGGTTTTTAATATAATATAAGTTATTAGTTCTATACTTGGTGTGTCTATTGGGCTTTAATGATAATTTTAGATTTTTTGGATCATGTTGCAAATTTCAGAATAATAATATTGCTGCAACTAAAGGGTATGACATAAAATAAATTGTTGCATATTAAATACAAGGGCATATATGTGCTCAGTATATATCTTATTTCCAAAATGAGCAATTTTTTAAGTTGTGATTTTCTTTTTTACAGGGAGTTTTTTATTTTATTTTATTTCATTTTATTGTAAATAGGATAATAGAATGGAACTTGAACCATTCTCTTTAAGAGAGGTAAGACCTTGAGACTCTTGACTATTGGTATATATTTTTTTACTATGTATTTAATGGTGAAAATCACAAAGTATAAAATAATTTTTTTGATAGAAAGAAAAGATTATGCTTAATAATTTTCATGAAATCAGATGACATCAGATTTTAAAGAAAAAAAATGTATAGTCAAAGACATGGAAAAAAAATATAGTTAAAGACATGTTGTTGAGTAATTGCCTAATTTTATTTGATATGAGAATCTATGTTTCTATTCCTAAATTTATTTGAGATTGTGTATTGTAGTTTAAGGGCTTACAGACACATTCATCATCCTTGGCATGGGTTGATTCACTTAAAGTATATTTTGTATATCGTTTAACTTCAATTAGTAGTGTCTTATAGTTTGTTGGCTTTGGACTTTTAAATTTGAACATATTACACATTTTTCTAGCTTAATCATCTCTTGCTAATTTTAAGTTTTTGTTTTATTATTGCATCATTTATTTGCAAAGCTACAGCAATTAGTAACTGTGGCGAGAGATGTGCTACTTGAAAAAGAGAAGCTGCACAAAATTTTGCTTTCTAGACTGACAGATACTATTTTAATGTGGTTGTCTGATGAGTAGGTGATGCACCCAAAAGAGTGTATCTTATTTAACCTTGCACTTAAAAAAGAATCAATTGTAGAATATAGTGATTAGCAAGGGTCGAGTCCTCAGGGATTGGGTTTTAGTTTATAAGTTAATAGTTTATCACTTAAATTCAAGGAAAACAAAAGAAAAGGGGATTTTGAAATCAGATTTAAACTAAAGTTAACAATAAGAATGAGAAAACAAGTAATTAAGAAGAATCAAATACGAAAAATATGGTTAAGGTTTCATTCTCCACCACTAGACATCATTAAGAATCAATTTCATATCTATCAACATTAATTAGCTATCAAAGTTAACAACCGTAGATAACAACAAGCTCTGTTACCCCAATCTTTTCTTAGTTTATCGTTAAATAGAACAAGCTCTCTATTTAATCTCTAACTATCAAACAACCTAGAATAAGATCTCTAAGTTCAATTTAATAGCAGCTTTATGATGAGTAAGATATGTTGATCTAAGCAACAAACACATAAGCTCGGATTGTTCAACTTAGGTTATGTTCCACTTTGCAATTATTGAAAACTTGACCATAATCATTAATCACAAATTGCTACTTATGAATAGGAAATCAAGACAATTACACGGATCAAGACTCCTAAACTAGCATTAGACAATTATCAAGATTTATCTAGTTGTACACCTAAACAAATCAAAACATCATCATGAACAATTTTAATGGAAGAACATAAGCAACTTTGATAGAAAACAATGATCGATAGATTCTGAAAATTAATTACATAACATGTCTAGGGCTTTGAAATCACCCTTAACCAAAGAAGTTTAGCATAACATAGGCATAGATAATATATACATAAAACTAAAAAGAAAAATAAAATAATGGAGAAGAAGAAGAAGAATAATGATCCTTGAGTCTCCTCAAAAGATGTCTAGTTTGTGGCTCAAAAGATGGTATTTATAGAGCTTTAAAACCCTGAGAATAAGTCATTGCCGCACAAGTAAGCCTCGAGGTGCAAAAATCACGTTTTTGTCTTTTTTTTAGATTTGCGATTAGGGTTTTTCTGGCCGCAGGGTTCTTTAGGGAGATCTTCTAGCGCCATTTTGAATGCCCATTTCTTATCCGATTTGGGCCCATAATATATCGTTGGAAATATAATCAAGTCAGCTTCAAAAGTTAAGAAGGAAGTTTCTTAAAATAAAGACTCTAACATCATGTTGTTCTTACAACAAGATCCAGAGGTCAAATCTGCCTGATTGCTTTTCAACCAGAAATTGATATTTTTGACTCCCAAGTCTTCTTCCATCTTGTGATTATCATTTTGTAAGCTCTTTACCATCATTATTAACATCTTTTGACTTCATTCTCCTTATTGTACCTAAAATTCAAAAACATATTATAAGTAAACAAGATAAAGATCGAAAACATAACAAAAACTAAAGGTAGAAAGGCATAAAATGTATATTTTATGAGCTTATCAAATACCCCCACACTTAGCTTTTTGCTAGTCCTCGAGCAAAACAAAATAAGAAAATCTAATTTAATCCACTTTCGTAGGAAATCACGGTGGCACTTAGCATGTGACACAAGCCTTTAAACCCCTAGGTGTCCCTAGTGGACGAGTTTAGTCTCGTGGGGGTTTACTAGGACGATACCCACAAATATTGAAAAACTAAAATATAAATAAACTACATATACTAAAAATATTTACTCCTAACCTTTTCAATATAAATTAGAGACAATCTTTGAACAAGTCTTATAAACTAATCAATAGCTCAAAGAATTTCACAAAAAATCATGCTTGAATGTAAATAAATGAGTTAAGCCAATATTAACATAACATATTTCAATCAAAATAGTGCATATTCAAACTTAATCTCAACTGCTCACATCGGATACTCTCATGATTTTCACTCTTTAAAGTAGTGGTAAAGTGTTTACACTCAATCAATCTCATGAAAACAGTTATACCATATGCTTGCTTGTCCACCTATTCTCCACTATTTAGATCATGCAACTTCATAAATCAAGAGGTCTTTAATCAAGGTTGTAATGGGGCCAAGGGGTAATAATGTGGTTAAAGAATAAAAAAGAAAAGATATCACAAACGTTCCAAAGACTTCATAGAATTTAGAGACAAAATAAGATTTTGCAAATAAAACTTTCTCAATATTCTTTAGAAGTACATAATCACATAGGCTGAATATTTCATGTTGAGCCTTTACTTCATTCTAACCAACCTTGTAACATTATTTTTCTTTTCTTTAACCAAAAGTTCAAGAGATGATTCAATTTTTTTTCCATGGGAATGTATTTTTACAATGTTCCCCTTTCTTTTTCTCTTGACTTTTGCCTCTCTCCTCCCCCACACTTATCTTTTGTTCTAACCCAAATTTTCAAAAAGTATCCCTTGTTTTTGCAATATGTCTCAAGCATTCTAGTCATCTTTAAAACAAGAGAAAAGATATAAATGTATTTATGCCAGGTGTAGGATATGGTTACCAAAGAAATAGCTTATTCATTGTAGGCCCAAATTGGTTCACTAGGGGGATGTTCTCTTGGAACATCAATAAGGGATGGTTGTTTGGCCCTGGTTAAAAATCTTAATGCCTCTATCATATTCATGTTGTTACATGCATCAATATAGTCTCAAACGGTTTAAAGCAAGTTCTAGAGAATCATGTAATCATAAGAGCACTCAAGAAAGAAATTAGATTGATATGTATAATGCATCAATCATATAGGCTAAAAAACTCACAAGGATGATTATACAAGTCAATATCAAGTCTAAACATGCTTCTTTCTCAATCAACATATCATATCAACATTGGCTCATAAAAATTAGTATCAAGCTTAATTCTCATGAAAATCTTCTCACTAATAACCAATTTAGACCTATGCAATTCATATCTCATCATTGTATTAAAAAGGAACTAAAACACACTAAAAATAATAATAATAATAAAGACTCATAAAAAAAATAGTAGACAAAAATAAAAGAAATCCTAAATCATTCCCCCCACACTTAATTCTTACATTGTCCTCAATGTAAGTCTATTAACCCAAATGAAAGAATCATGTGTAAGAGAAAAGAACTAATAACATAAGAATAGGAACAACTAAGACTCAAAACAAAACAAACCCATGCAACCTAAATAATCCTAAAATACTAAACAAAAATTAACAAATAAACATAAAAAATAAAAAGAAAAACAATAAAAATAAAAATAATAAAAGAAAAAGGAAAAGAAAGAGAAAGCAAATCTGAATATGGCAGGTTGGCAATTTCTTCTTTAATTGGGCTGCCTTCCCAATTAACACTTGAGTTAGTGTTTTGAATCTAACCAACACCCCTTCTTGGCATTTTAGGCTTGTCAGGCTCATACATGAAATTTCCCAAATTTATGCGTTTGAGAGGAAGTTTTCTTTGCACAACAGTGGATGCATTCTCCATTACAAGTATTATTCCATCATCCTTTGTGGTGCATATCTCATCGAGGAATGGAGCATATTTTGATGCTTGTTGAATGGAATCCACAAACAAGTTGTTTAAGGTTTCCGGCATGTGTTGTTCATGTTCTTCCTCCTTGAACTTTGCAAATCTACTAGGAAAAGGTGGATAAGAAACATTAGTAAAAAGTGGAACCTTAAACGTTACCTCAAGTGCCGAAATACTCTTATTTGGATATGTGGCTTCATTATCCTCAACAATATAATCCATCTCTAATTTTGTCTCATCCTCATCTTGTTCCTCATTCCTCAAGGTCACAATAGTAGCATTCTCCTTTGGGTTAATCATCGTTTGGGCAGGGAGTTCTTCAGATCTTTGTGCTACCCATCCCACCATACTACTAGCCAATTGGCTCATTTGCTTTTCCAAACTCTGGATGCTTGCCCTTGTTTCCTGTTGAAATTGTAAAGTATTAGTAACAAGAGAATAGACAAGATATTCTAAAGAAGTACCTGAGTTTTGAGTCATATGTGGTGGCTGAAAAAGACCTGGTTCTTGAGACCATGATTGATTAAATCTAGATGGATGAGTGTAATTGGCATAAGGATCTACTTCTTGGTAATTTTCTGAGTAGCCATAATTAGTATGATCCCACCATCCCTCATGGTAAGTGTTTGAGTAATGATCATACTGTTGGTCTTGGAACACTTGATGGCCTTGACATCCTCCCATGGCCAATTGTTGAACTGGGGAGGTGAGATTGGCTTGTTGATTCTCCATGTTCATGTATGCCGCCAACTCTTCAAGTGTTAAATTGCTCAAATCCATTGTTTTTTTTTTTCAAAATTTTTAAAGAAAAACCTGTATGTACAAGAAAATAAAACTAATTAGAACTGAAAATAAGAATAAACCAAGTATCAAATAAACTAAAGAAAGCAATCCCCGGCAACGGCGCCAAAAATTTGATGCACCCAAAAGAGTGTATCTTATTTAACCTTGCACTTAAAAAAGAATCAATTGTAGAATATAGTGATTAGCAAGGGTCGAGTCCTCAGGGATTGGGTTTTAGTTTATAAGTTAATAGTTTATCACTTAAATTCAAGGAAAACAAAAGAAAAGGGGATTTTGAAATCAGATTTAAACTAAAGTTAACAATAAGAATGAGAAAACAAGTAATTAAGAAGAATCAAATACAAAAAATATGGTTAAGCTTTCATTCTCCACCACTAGACATCATTAAGAATCAATTTCATATCTATCAACATTAATTAGCTGATAACTCGTATAATTATATAGTCTTTAGTTATGTTTTATTATTGTTTTGTGTCAAATACGAGTTATTATTGTTTAGTCTAATTGTGTTTATGATCTTTTATTTATGTAATTTGGTGTTTTTCACAAGTTTCTTTGAGTGATTTCAGATTACTAGAATTAAGGGCAAATCCAGTTCAGTTCCAGTTCCGACACCTTTTGCCATATCAGCTATATCTCGCGTTTCACTGAAGCAATAAGGCTGAAATTTGTAGCCGTGCAAAGCTAAGAGGAGTATCTATCTTTTTCATGTTTTACACTTCTTGAAACGGAGTCGTTTTCCCTAGCGAAATCGACCATCAAGTTGGCTGATGTGCAATGACGTCTGTGCTGACCTGTTTTCGTATTCTGCCCATATATTCTTATCCACATCAGAAAATGAGCTCATTCCAACGGCTATGGATCAGTAACTGATAGGGTAACATTTTTCTAGAAGACCATGTGATCAGATAAGGCCTCCAAAATTGACAAAATCGACCATCAAGTTGGCTGATCAAAATCGTCATATATGACGAAAATTGTTAGAAAAATGCACCCACCTATTATACCTACCTTTGAAATTTGTAAAGCTTGTCTCTTGTCATTTAGCCCTCCAAAATGTGTATAAATAGAGGGCCTTGGATGATTTTAAGGGATCATATTATACATTGGTAGGAAATTAGCCATTATAATAAAATTCTCTAAGTTTTCTTCTTCTTTCTTTTCTCTAGTTTTCTTTTTCTTTATTTTCTTCTTCTTCTTTCTTTCTTTTATTTCCTTCTTAGATTCTCTTTAATTTTATGTTTATGTTTACAATGCCTATGCTAGGCTAAACTTCTATTTGGTTAAGGGTGATTTCAAAGCCCTAGACATGTTTTGTGATTGATTTTTAGATTCTATCTATCATTAATTTTCTATCAAAGTTGCTTATGTTCTTCTACAAGAATTGTTCATGATGTTGTCTTGATTTATTTAGGTGTACAACTAGATAGATCTTGATAATTATCTATTGCTAGTTTAGGAGTCTTGATCCGTGTAATTGTCTTGATTTCCTATTCATAAGTGGCAATTTGTGATTAATGATTATGGTCAAGTTTTCAATAATTGCAAAGTGGAACATAACCTAAGTTGAACAATCCGAGCTTATGTGTTTGTTGCTTAGATCAACCTATCTTTCTCATCATAAAGCTGCCATTAAATTGAATTTAGAGAGCTTATTCTAGGTTGTTTAATGGTTAGAGATTAAATAGAGAGCTTGTTCTATTTAACGACAAACTAAGGAAAGATTGGGATAACAGAGCTTGTTGTTATCTACGGTTGTTAACTTTGATAGTTGGTTGATATTGATAGATCTGAAATTGATTCTTAATGATGTCTAGTGGTGGAGAATGAAACCTTAACCATATTTTTCATATTTGATTCTTCTTACTTACTTGTTTTCTTACTTTTCTAGTTTGCTTATTTTTAAAAGTATATTTATTTTTATTGGCTGGTTATACCGCTAATTTAGTATATATATTTTTATTGGCTGGTTATACCGCCTAATTTAGTATATATATTTATTGGCTGGTTATACCGCCTAATTTAGTATATATATTTTTATTGGCTGGTTATACCGCCTTGCATCTTATTCTTATTATTTACTTTAGTTTAAATCTAGCTTCAAAAAAAAACCCTTTTATTTTATTGTTTTCTTTGAACGTAAGTTATAAACTAATAACTCATAGATTAAAACCCAATCCCTGAGGACTCGACCCTTGCTAATCATTATACTTACAATTGATCTTTTTAGTGCAAGGTTAAATAAGATACACTCTTTTGGGTGCATCAAATTTTTGGCGCCGTTGCCGGGGATTGCTTTCTTTAGTTTATTTGTTACTTGGTTTATTCTTATTTTCAGTTCTAATTAGTTTTATTTTCTTGTACATACAAGTTTTTCTTTTCAAATTTAAAAAAAAAAAAAAAAAAAAAAAAAAAAAAAAACAATGGAATTGAGCAATCTAACACTTGAAGAGTTGGTGGCATACATGAACATGGAGAATCAACAAGCCAATCTCACCTCCCCAGTTCAACAATTGGCCATGGGAGGATGTCAAGGCCATCAAGTGTTCCAATACCAACAGTATGATAATTACTCAAACACTTACCATGAGGGATGGTGGGATCATACTAATTATGGCTACTCGAAAAATTACCAAGAAGTAGATCCTTATGCCAATTACACTCATCCATCTAGCTTCAATCAATCATGGTCTCAAGAACCAGATCTTTTTCAACCACCACATATGACTCAAAACTCAGGTACTTCTTTAGAAGATCTTGTCTATTCTCTTGTTACTGATTCTTTGCAATTTCAACAGGAAACAAGGGCAAGCATCCAGAGTTTGGAAAAGCAAATGAGCCAATTGGCTAGTAGTATGGTGGGATGGGTAGCACAAAGATCTGAAGAACTCCCAGCCCAAACGATGGTTAACCCAAAGGAGAATGCTACTATTGTGACCTTGAAGAATGAGGAACAAGATGAGGATGAAACAAAATTAGAGATGGATTCTAAGAGTATTTCGGCACCTGAGGTAACGTTTAAGGTTTCACTTTTTACTAATGTTTCTTCTCCACCTTTTCCTAGTAGATTTGCAAAGTTCAAGAAGGAAGAACATGAACAACACATGCCGGAAACCTTAAACAACTTGTTTGTAGAGGTCATTCAACAAGTATCAAAATATGCTCCATTCCTCGATGACATATGCACCACAAAGGATAATGGAATAATACTTGTAATGGAGAATGCATCCACTTTTGTGCAAAGAAAGCTTCCTCTCAAACGCATAAATTTGGGAAATTTCATGTATGAGCCTGACAAGCCTAAAATGCCAAGAAGGGGTGTTGGTTAGGTTCAAAACACTAAATCAAGTGCTAATTGGGGGAGGCAGCCTAATTAGTGAAAGCATTGCCAAACTGCCATCCTCAGATTTGCTCTCTTTTTCTTATGTTTCTTTGCTAATTGTGTTTAGTGTTTCTAAGTTCATTTAGGCTGCATAAGTTTATTTTGTTTATTAGTTCTTTTCACTTACACATGATTCTTTCATTTGGGATTAATAGCATTACATTAATGACAATGTAAGAATTATGTGTGGGGGGGAGAATTTAGGATTTTATTTAGAGTGTTTTGTTTTTGAGTCTTTTTATGTTGTTTTTCTTTCTGATCCTTGTTTTGAAAATAACTAGATGTAAATATAATTTTTAATTTTTTTAACCCCGGTTAAATGGCGGATAACGGTACTCCGTGATTATTTAAATCGGTTCCATCAGCTACCCACAAAACTGATATTGTATATAAATTTCTCTTCCAATTTCTCTTTCAATTTTTTTCATTTTTTTTTCAGGATGGATGATATTCTCACAAGATTGCAGAAACGATTTCCTCCTTTTCCTCGAAATATTTTACTGAAGCTTTACCAAGTTCGATTTGAAAGATTAAGAATGCTTATGCACAAAGGGATTCCTGACGACATACGTTGGATAATTGAAGCCAAGGTACGTGAAGATGAATATCTTCCTGTTTTGCATTTACCAGGTACAGGTAGAAGCACTTTTGCAAAGAAGCGACGAGCAAAGCGCATGAGTTCAAATTGCCACAAATGTGCACGATGGACGTTTAACGGTAAATGTCGTTCTATTGGGATTCCGTCCTCTAATCGAGATGATAAAATTGAATTCATTAAGGATGGACTGAGTAAGGAGAATTTGGGTAATATCCAACTTTCTCTTGAGACGCATCCTAGTGGAGACGTACAAAGAGAAATTCTTGATTTATGGTCGCAATTCCAAAGGGAATGGCAACATCTTGGGAATCTGATGTTAAAAGACCCTGTTTGCCAGCTTGTAAGAAAACTGGATGGGAAGCATATCCTCGACTCATAGAAGGCGTTGATGCACCCAAAAGAGTGTATCTTATTTAACCTTGCACTAAAAAGATCAATTGTAAGTATAATGATTAGCAAGGGTCGAGTCCTCAGGGATTGGGTTTTAATTTATGAGTTATTAGTTTATAACTTACGTTCAAAGAAAACAATAAAAGAAAAGGGGTTTTTGAAGCCAGATTTAAACTAAGTAAATAATAAGAATAAGATGCAAGGCGGTATAACCAGCCAATAAAAATATATATACTAAATTAGGCGGTATAACCAGCCAATAAAAATATATATACTAAATTAGGCGGTATAACCAGCCAATAAAAATAAAACAAAGTTAATATACAAATTAGGCGGTATAACCAGCCAATAAAAATAAATATAAAAAATAAGCAAACTAAAAGTAAGAAAACAAGTAAGTAACAAGAATTAAATATGAAAAATATGGTTAAGGTTTCATTCTCCACCACTAGACATCATTAAGAATCAATTTCAGATCTATCAATATCAACCAACTATCAAAGTTAACAACCGTAGATAACAAGAAGCTCTGTTACCCCAATCTTTCCTTAGTTTGTCGTTAAATAGAACAAGCTCTTTATTTAATCTCTAACCATTAAACAACCTAGAATAAGCTCTCTAAATTCAATTTAATGGCAGCTTTATGATGAGAAAGATAGGTTGATCTAAGCAACAAACACATAAGCTCGGATTGTTCAACTTAGGTTATGTTCCACTTTGCAATTATTGAAAACTTGACCATAATCATTAATCACAAATTACCACTTATGAATAGGAAATCAAGACAATTACACGGATCAAGACTCCTAAACTAGCAATAGATAATTATCAAGATCTATCTAGTTGTACACCTAAATAAATCAAGACAACATCATGAACAATTCTTGTAGAAGAACATAAGCAACTTTGATAGAAAATTAATGATAGATAGAATCTAAAAATCAATCACAAAACATGTCTAGGGCTTTGAAATCACCCTTAACCAAATAGAAGTTTAGCCTAGCATAGGCATTATAAACATAAAATTAAATAGAATCTAAGAAGAAAATAAAAGAAAGAAAGAAAGAAGAAGAAGAAGAATATTAATTATCCAACCTCTTGCTCTTTCTAAAGAAAAACAAAACTAGAGAAAAGAAAGAAGAAGAAAACTTAGAGAATTTTATTACAATGGCTAATATCCTACCTATGTACAATATTATCCCCTACAATCATCCAAGGCCCTCTATTTATACACATTTTGGAGGGCTAAATGACAAGAGACAAGCTTTACAAATTTCAAAGGTAGGTATAATAGGTGGGTGCATTTTTCTAACAATTTTCGTCATATTGTATGACCATTTTGATCAGCCAACTTGATGGTCGATTTTGTCAATCTTGGAGGCCTGATCTGATCACATGGTCTTTGATGCACCCAAAAGAGTGTATCTTATTTAACCTTGCACTAAAAAGATCAATTGTAAGTATAGTAGTTAGCAAGGGTCGAGTCCTCAGGGATTGGGTTTTAGTTTATAAGTTGATAGTTTAAAACTTAAATTCGAGAACAATAAAAGAAAAGGGGTTTTTTTGAAGCCAGATTTAAACTAAAGTAAATAATAAGAATAAGATGCAAGGCGGTATAACCAGCCAATAAGAATAAGATGCAAGGCGGTATAACCAGCCAATAAAAATATATATACTAAGCAAGGCGGTATAACCAGCCAATAAAAATATATATACTAAATTAGGCGGTATAACCAGCCAATAAAAATAAATATACTTTTAAAAATAAGCAAACTAGAAAAGTAAGAAAACAAGTAAGAAGAATCAAAAATGAAAAATATGGTTAAGGTTTCATTCTCCACCACTAGACATCATTAAGAATCAATTTCAGATCTATCAATATCAACCAACTATCAAAGTTAACAACCGTAGATAACAACAAGCTCTGTTATCCCAATCTTTCCTTAGTTTGTCGTTAAATAGAACAAGCTCTCTATTTAATCTCTAGCCATCAAACAACCTAGAATAAGCTCTCTAGATTCAATTTAATGGCAGCTTTATGATGAGAAAGATAGGTTGATCTAAGCAACAAACACATAAGCTCGGATTGTTCAACTTAGGTTATGTTCCACTTTGCAATTATTGAAAACTTGACCATAATCATTAATCACAAATTGCCACTTATGAATAGGAAATCAAGACAATTACACGGATCAAGACTCCTAAACTAGCAATAGATAATTATCAAGATCTATCTAGTTGTACACCTAAACAAATCAAGACAACATCATGAACAATTCTTGTCGAAGAACATAAGCAACTTTGATAGAAAATTAATGATAGATAGAATCTGAAAATCAATCACAAAACATGTCTAGGGCTTTGAAATCACCCTTAACCAAATAGAAGTTTAGCCTAGCATAGGCATTATAAACATAAAATTAAATAGAATCTAAGAAGAAAATAAAAGAAAGAAAGAAGAAGAAGAAGAATATTAATTATCCAACCTCTTGCTCTTTCTAAAGAAAAAGAAAACTAGAGAAAAGAAAGAAGAAGAAAACTTAGAGAATTTTGTTAAAATGGCTAATATCCTACCAATCTCCAATATGATCCCTTACAATCATCCAAGGCCCTCTATTTATACACATTTTGGAGGGCTAAATGACAAGAGACAAGCTTTACAAATTTCAAAGGTAGGTATATGACGATTTTGATCAGCCAACTTGATGGTCGATTTCGTCAATATTGGAGGCCTGATCTGATCACATGGTCTTCTAGAAAAAGGTTCCCCTATCAGTTACGGAACCATAGCCGTTGGAATCAGCTCATTTGCTGATGTGGTTAAGCAGATATGGGCAAAATACGAAAACATGTCAGCACAGACGTCATTGCACATCAGCCACCTTGATGGTCGATTTCTTAAATATTGGAGGCCTGATCTGATCACATGGTCTTCTAGACAAAGGTTCCCCTATCAGTTACGGAACCATAGCCGTTGGAATCAGCTCTTTTTCTGGTGTGGATAAGAAGATATGGGCATAATACGAAAACATGTCAGCACAGACGTCATTGCACATCAGCCAACTTGATGGTCGATTTCGCTAGGGAAAACGACTCCGTTTTAAGAAGTGTAAAACATGAAAAAGATAGATATGCCTCTTAGCTTTGCATGGCTACAAATTTCAGCCTTATTGCTTCAGTGAAACTCGAGATATAGCTGATATGGCAAAAGGTGTCGGAACTGAAACTGAACTGGATTTGCCCTTAATTCTAGTAATCTGAAATCACTCAAAGAAACTTGTGAAAAACACCAAAATACATAAAAATATAAAAGATCATAAACACAATTAGACTAAACAATAATAACTCGTATTTGACACAAAACATTAATAAAACATAACTAAAAACTATATAATTATACGAGTTATCACACCCCCACACTTAGATTGTTGCTAGTCCCTAGCAACGACTCAATAAAAATAAAATAAGAAAATCTAATCTAATCCATTTTCGTAGGAAATCACGGTGGCACTTAGCATGTGACACAAGCCTTTAAACCCCTAGGTGTCCCTAGTGGACGAGTTTAGTCTCGTGAGGGTTTACTAGAACGATACCCACAAACATTGAAAAACTAAAATATAAATAAACTGCATATACTAAAAATATTTACTCCTAATCCTTTCAATACAAATTAGATACAATATTTGAACAAGTCTTATAAACTAATCAATAGCTTAAAGAATTTCACAAAAAATCATGCTTGAATGTAAATTGTTTGAGTTAAGCCAATATTAGCATAACATATCTCAATCAAAATATTGCATGTTCAAATTTAATCTCAACTTCTCACATGGGATACCCTCATGATTTTCACTCTTTAAAGTAGTGGTGAAGTGTTTACACTCAATCAATCTCATGAAAACAGTTCTACCATATTCTTGCTTGTCCACCTATTCTCCACTATTTAGATCATACAACTTCATGAATCAAGAGGTCTTTAATCAAGGTTGTAATGGGGCCAAGGGGTTTGTAATGTGGTTGAAGAACAAAAGGATAAAGATATCACAAAGGTTCCAAAGAGTTCATAAAGTTTAGAGACATAAAAAGATCATACAAAGAAACTTCTCAAAACTCTTTACAAGTACATAGTCACCTAGGCCGGATATTTATGTTGGGCCTTTTCTTCATTCTAAACGACTTTGTAACATCTTTTTCTTTTTCCACAAATTCAAGAGATGATTCATATATATTTTTTTTTTTACATAGGAATGTATTTGCCAGTATTTCATTTCTTTTTCTCTTGACTTTTCTTTTCTTTCCCCCCCACACTTATTTCTTGTTTCTAACCCAAATTTTTAACTAAAAATATCCCTTGTCTTTGCAACTTGTTTCAAAACATGCTAATTCATCTTTGGAACAAAGGTAAAGATATAAGTATATTTAGGTTAGGGACAAGTTATGGTTACCAAAGAGATAGCTTATTCAATGTAGGCTCAAATTGGTTCACTAAGGGTGTGTTCTCTTGGAACATCAATAAGGGATGGCTGCTTGGCTCTGGCTAAAAATCCTAATGCCTCTATCATATTCATGTTGTCACATGTATCAATATAGTCTCAAACGGTTTAAAGCAAGTTCTAGAGAATCCTGTAATCATAAGAGCACTCAAGAAAGAAATTAGATTGATTTGTATAATGCATCAATCATTACAGGCTCAAAAACTCACAAGGATGATTATACAAGTCAGATTAAGTCTAAACATGCTTCTTTCTCAATCAACATATTATATTAACATTGGCTCATAAAAAGGTTGACATCAAGCTCAATTCTCATGAAAATCTTCTCACTAATAACCAGTTTAGACCTATGCAATTCATATCTCATCATTGTATTAAAAAGGAACTAAAACACACTAAAAATAATAATAATAATAAAGACTCATAAAAAAAAATAGTAGACAAAAATAAAAGAAATCCTAAATCATTCCCCCCACACTTAATTCTTACATTGTCCTCAATGTAAGTCTATTAACACAAATGAAAGAATCATGTGTAAGAGAAAAGAACTAATAACATAAGAATAGGAACAACTAAGACTCAAAACAAAACAAACTCATGCAACCTAAATAATCCTAAAATACTAAACAAAAATTAACAAGTAAACATAAAAAGATTAAAATCAAACTGACAAGGTATGTCTCAAGTCTCCCTTACTCAGACCTTGTTCAGAATGAATACTTCTAAATTGCTTAAAACACAACAAACTCTTTTTTTTCTTTTTTTTTTTTGAAAAGAATAAATCAAACTGACAAGGTATGTCTCAAGTCTCCCTTACTCAGACCTTGTTCAGAATGAATACTTCTTAAAATTTTTTTTTTTTTTTATTAGCAAAATATGTCCCTTACCCCCTACTAAAATATGACATTGTCCCCAATGTCAAATTTTAAAGGTAGAATTTAGGAGATATTACCTGCAGAGGTTGCTAACCACTTATTATAACTGAGACACAACAAGCAAAATGTTAGATAATGTCACAAAGACAAAGTGCAATCCACTCCTTGCTCGTCCATATCTCTTTTTCTTTTTCCGAGCGTTTGCGAAACAACCGTAGCAGATAAACACTCATAAGCTTGGAGCTTTTTAAGTAAATCTTCAATGGTTGTAGCAGAAATTATGGTTCTCCTTGCCTCTAAAAACATGAATCCATTATCCACAGCATTATCTAAATATAAAAGCAAATTACTAAAATAACCATTAATATTAAGCAAACCAATGGGTTTCTTATTTGTGACCAAAGATGACCAAGAAGCCACGCAAGCTATTTCTTCCAATGTACCCAGACCTCCTGGTAAAGCAATGAATGCATCGGCAGAATGGTACATGATTGTTATCCGTTCAGGGACACTCCAGACTTGTATTTCCTTACCCATGGTAGGTCCACAAAAACTTGTGAATAGTTTTGGCACGATTCCTAGAACTGGACTTCCTCCGGCGTGTGCTGCTGTAGCGACTGCTCCCATTAAACCCGTACTACCGCCTCCATAAATCAAGTGGATCTTTTGTTGGGCAAGTATTACTCCAACTCTTATGGCTTCATCAGCGAATATGTTATTTTTCCCTGGATAAGCACCTCCAAAGACACAAATTTTTTTAATGCGCTGGGATGAAGTACTTTCCATTTTTTTTTTCGAGTGCCTGAAAGAGAATGAGTACATGGTGTAATATATAGAGGACTGAGTAGTGAATCAGACAAGAGTAATAATGTCGCCGAAAGTGTATCTGACCTGTCAGAAGAAAATGTTAACCTAACAAAAGATTTTTGCGTGATTTCAGGAAGAAAATCAAAAAGAGAAGAAAAAATTAACCGTAAAAGACAAAAAAAAAAAAACGAGAATAATTACACAAATCGAACAACACGTAAATTAAAACAAAATAAAGTTATTGCAAATCAAACCAAAAGCTGAGAAGTCATTTATTGTAGTTGTGATTGTGGCTCACATCTTCCTCTGGTTTTACGTCCAGAAACGGCTTAAACGCCTTCTATGAGTCGAGGATATGCTTCCCATCCAGTTTTCTTACAAGCTGGCAAACAGGGTCTTTTAACATCAGATTCCCAAGATGTTGCCATTCCCTTTGGAATTGCGGCCATAAATCAAGAATTTCTCTTTGTACGTCTCCACTAGGATGCGTCTCAAGAGAAAGTTGGATATTACCCAAATTCTCCTTACTCAGTCCATCCTTAATGAATTCAATTTTATCATCTCGATTAGAGGACGGAATCCCAATAGAACGACATTTACCGTTACACGTCCATCGTGCACATTTGTGGCAATTTGAACTCATGCGCTTTGCTCGTCGCTTCTTTGCAAAAGTGCTTCTACCTGTACCTGGTAAATGCAAAACAGGAAGATATTCATCTTCACGTACCTTGGCTTCAATTATCCAACGTATGTCGTCAGGAATCCCTTTGTGCATAAGCATTCTTAATCTTTCAAGTCGAACTTGGTAAAGCTTCAGTAAAATATTTCGAGGAAAAGGAGGAAATCGTTTCTGCAATCTTGTGAGAATATCATCCATCCTGAAAAAAAATGAAAAAAATGAAAGAGAAATTGGAAGAGAAATTTATATACAATATCAGTTTTGTGGGTAGCTGATGGAACCGATTTAAATAATCACGGAGTACCGTTATCCGCCATTTAACCGGGGTTAAAAAAAATAAATTAAAAATTATATTTACATCTTTGTAAGAGAAAAGAACTATTAAACAAAAGAAAAGAAAAACAATAAAAGATAGAATGATGGAGAGTAAGGAATATGCAAATCTGATATAATAGATGCTCTCCATCCTTTTGGGTTGCCTCCCAAGAAGCGCTTGGTTTATTGTCCTCAGCCTAACTTAGACCCATGCCATTATTATTCAACATACTTTGGCTCAAAAAGTGGAAACTCCTCCACATCTTGTATTGGAAAGTTCTCATAGTAAGGCTTCAATCTATGACCATTCACTTTGAATGTCTTATCTGTTTTTGGGCTTTGGATTTCAACTGCACCATGAGTAAATACATTAGTAATAACAAAAGGTCCAACCCAACGAGAACGTAACTTACCTGGATATAACTTAAGGCGTGAATGGAAGAGAAGAACTTTTTGTCCAACAACAAATTCTTTTCTTGATATCATCTTGTCATGGAATGCCTTAGTCTTTTCCTTGTAAATCCTAGAATTCTGATAGGCATCATTCCTTATCTCCTCTAATTCTTGTAGGTCAAGTTTTCTTTTCTTTCCTATCTCATCCATCTCCATGTTGCATTGTTTGATAGCCCAATATGATTTATGTTCCAATTCAACCGGAAGATGACAAGGCTTACCATAAACAAGTCGATAAGGAGACATACCAATGGGTGTCTTATATGCTGTCCTATAAGACCAAAGTGCATCATCAAGTCGTGAACTCCAATCCTTCCTATTTGGATTAACTGTCTTTTCAAGGATGGACTTAACTTCTCGGTTTGACACTTCAGCTTGCCCACTAGTTTGAGGATGATATGAGGTGGAGACCTTGTGTGTGATGTTATACTTCCTCAAAAGTGCTTCCATAGTCCTATTGCAAAAGTGAGTACCTCTATCGCTGATTATGGCCTTTGGCGTTCCAAACCTAGCAAAGATGTTAGTCTTGACAAAATCTGAAACAACTTTAGAGTCATTAGTCCTAGTGGATTTTGCTTCCACCCACTTTGAAACATAATCAACGGCAAGTAAAATATAAAGATTACCAAAAGAAGGAGGAAAAGGTCCCATGAAATCCATGCCCCATACATCAAAAATTTCAACAATAAGTATTGGAGTTTGAGGCATTTGATTTCTAGCACCTAAGTTACCAGTTCTTTGGCAACGATCACATGACTTGCAAAAGAGGTATGCATCTTTGAATATGGTAGGCCAATAAAATCCAGAATCAAGAACTTTCATGGTTGTTCTTTTGGATCCAAAGTGTCCTCCACATGCATAAGAGTGACAAAAGGTGAGAATAGATTGAAATTCAGTTTCGAGTACACACCTTCTTATAATCTGATCGGAGCAATGCTTCCAAAGGTAAGGATCATCCCATATGTAGTATTTGGCATCACTCTTGATCTTATTTCTTTGAGCTTGTGTCAACTCTTGTGGCAACTTCTTGGTAACTAAGTAATTAACAATATCAGCATACCAAGGAGTTGTTGTTCTTATAAAAAGAAGTTGCTCATCCGGAAAGTTCTCATTCAAGGGTAGTGCATCATCTTCATGAACTAAACGGCTAAGATGGTCCGCAACCAGGTTGTCACTACCTCTCTTATCTTTTATCTCCAAATCAAACTCTTGTAAGAGAAGTATCCATCTAATCAACCTTGGTTTGGCCTCCTTTTTAGTGAGTAAGTACTTAAGGGCTGCATGGTCAGAAAATACAATTACTTTAGTACCAATTAAATAAGATCGAAATTTTTCTAAAGCAAATACAACAGCCAAAAGTTCTTTTTCAGTAGTGGAATAGTTCAATTGAGCATCATTAAGAGTTCTTGAGGCATAATAAATGGCATGTGAGGCTTTGCCAACCCGTTGGCCCAAAACAGCTCCAATGGCATAGTCACTAGCATCACACATGATTTCAAAAGGTACATTCCAATCTGGTGGTTGGATGATAGGAGCTGATGTCAAGAGTCCCTTCAATGTTTCAAACGCCTCTTTGCATTTATCATCAAAGTGGAAAACCACATCTTTTTGTAGTAGCTTGCAAAGAGGTAATGTGATCTTTGAGAAGTCTTTGATAAATCTCCTATAGAAACCTGCATGTCCAAGAAAAGAACGAACCTCTCTCACATTTGTGGGAGGTGGTAAAGAATGCATAATATCTATTTTAGACTTATCAACCTCTATCCCTCTAGAAGAAATAACATGGCCCAAAACTATTCCTTGTTCTACCATAAAGTGACATTTTTCCCAATTCAAAACAAGGTTAGTTTCCATGCATCTTTCAAGTACAAGTGTAAGGTTCTCTAGACATCTATCAAAAGAATCACCATAGACACTAAAATCATCCATAAACACTTCTATGATATTCTCTACATAATCTGAAAATATGCTAACCATACACCTTTGGAATGTAGCTGGTGCATTACAAAGACCAAATGGCATACGCCGGTATGCAAAAGTACCAAATGGACATGTGAATGTTGTTTTCTCTTGGTCCTCCGGAGCAATGGCTATCTGATTAGAACCTGAAAAACCATCAAGAAAACAATAATGAGAATGGCCAGCTAACCTTTCAAGCATTTGATCAATAAAAGGTAAAGGAAAGTGGTCTTTGCGAGTTGTGGAATTAAGTTTACGATAATCAATACAAACTCGCCATCCTGTTTGAATCCTAGTAGGAACAAGTTCATTCTCATTATTTGTTACCACCGTTACACCTGATTTCTTTGGAACCACTTGGACTGGGCTCACCCATTTGCTATCCGAGATAGGATAGATCACTCCAACATCTAGGAGCTTCAGTATCTCCTTTTTCACAACCTCCATCATAGGAGGGTTCAATCTTCTTTGTGCTTCTCTTGTTGGTTTAGACCCTTCCTCTAACAAAATCCGGTGCATGCACATGGATGGGCTTATTCCCTTGATATCGGCAATTGTCCAACCAATTGCTGTTTTATGCTCTCTAAGCACCCGGATAAGTCGCTCTTCTTGCAAAGGTGTGAGCTCTTTGGCAATGATGACAGGTAGTGTGTCCTTTTCCCCTAAGAACAAATATTTCAAGTGGTTCGGTAGTGGTTTCAACTCTAAAGTTGGTGCCTGCAAAATGGAAGGTAGAAGTTTCTCATTAGATAAAGGCAAATTAATAAATGAAACATCAAACCTTGCATCTTTAGGTTGCAGCGAGTGTAAAGATTCTAGTGCCCCTTCCACATGGTCACTCAAGGCTAGTTTAGCATTCCCCATTCCGAGATGGTTGCTAAGGACTATTTCCACACTATCTTCACCATCTAGCTCATAAGCTTGCTGCACTAGTGAGTCAATTATATCAATATTAAAAACAGAATGCACATCACTAGGATATCTCATGGCCTCAAAAATGTTAAAGCGAATTATTTCACCATCAAATTCCATAGTTAAAGTGCCATCATGTACATCTATTTTAGTTCTTGCTGTTTTCAAGAATGGTCTCCCTAATAGAATAGGTGTGGGATTAGAAGACATCTCATCTTCCATCTCAATAACATAAAAGTCAGCGGGAAAAACCAATTCATTAACCTGTACAAGAACGTCTTCTACAACTCCTCTTGGATAAGTGTTAGAACGGTCAGCAAGTTGTATTATAACACCGGTTTCCTCTAATGGTCCTAGATTCAATGAAGCATAAATTGAATATGGCATGACATTAATAGATGCCCCTAGATCTAGCATAGCACGCTCAAACCTGGTGTTGCCTATCTTACAAGGAATGGTAAACATACCTGGATCCTTGCATTTAGGTGGGAGTTTCTTTTGAAGAACAGCTGACACATTCTCCCCCACACTTACCTTTTCATTCCATTTCAACTTCCGTTTAGATGTGCACAAATCTTTTAGGAACTTGGCATATCTTGGCACTTGCTTGATAGCATCTAGTAAAGGAATGTTCACCTCTACTTTCCGGAAGGTTTCCAAAATTTCCTTCTCTTGCTCCTCCTTCTTGGACTTTGCTAACCTGTTAGGAAAAGGTGGAGGAGTTATATAGGAATGAAATGATGGTTTAGGAATTGCCTTTTTTAGTGGCTCGTTGGGATGTGAAGAGGATGCCATGGTATTGTTCTCCCCTTGAGCACTATCATTTTGTGGTGCCTCTAGCTGTTTCCCACTTCTTAAATTTATAGCATTGGCATTCTCTCTTGGATTCACTATGGTTTGGGAAGGTAATTTCCCAGAATCCCTTGCTTGCATTTGACTCATGGTTGTTGCCAATTGCCCTATTTGAGTCTCCAAATTTCGAATACTTGTCTTTGTTTCCTGTTGAAATTGAATTGTATTAGTAGAAAGAGCTTTAACAAGATCTTCAAGAGAAGTACCTGAATTTTGGGTGGGTGGTAGTTGTTGTCGGGTTTGGTATGGTTGTTGCACTCTTTGCTGAAAACCCGGTGGCCTGTGGTCAAATGGTGGAGGAATAGTTTGTGATTGGTTCCCTCCATAATTGAAGTTTGGATGATCCCTCCATCCTGGATTGTATGTGTTTGAGTAGGGATCATATTTCCTTGATTGGTTCTGAAATCCACCCATGGCATTCACATGTTCATTGGTATCCTCTTGAAGTGTTGGACACATATCAGTTTGGTGCCCTATGTTTGAACATATGCCACAAGCCTTTATTTGTTGTATTTTACCTACAGCCAATTGTTGAACAAGAGAAGTCAGTTTATCAAATTTTTGTTCAAGGGATGATATACTTACCTCATTAACTCTCTTGGATTGTGGTGGTGGATCTTGTCTCATTGAGAACTGTTGAGAATTGGCTGCCATGTTGGAGATTAATGTTCTAGCAGCCCTGGGAGTCTTATCAACTAGAGCTCCCCCACTAGCGGCATCTATCATACTTCTCTCCATGGGCATGAGACCTTCATAGAAGTATTGGATGAGAAGTTGTTCACTTATCTGATGGTGTGGACATGATGCACAAAGTTTCTTGAACCTCTCCCAATATTCATATAAGGACTCTCCGTTGTATTGCCGAATCCCACATATCTCTTTCCTAATGTTGGCAGCCTTAGATGCTGGGAAATACCTTTCCAAGAATGCTTTCTTCAAATCATTCCATGTAGTGATGGTCCCGGATGGTAGATAGTAGAGCCATTCCTTTGCTGAATCAGCTAGAGAGAATGGGAAGGCTCTCAACTTAACTTGCTCTTCCGTGACCCCTGTTGGTCTCATGCTTGAGCAAACTACATGGAATTCCTTGAGGTGCTTATTTGGATCCTCTCCTGCAAAACCATGAAAAGTTGGGAGAAGGTGAATCAAACCAGATTTTAATTCAAAAGCTACCTCAAGATTAGCATATTCAATGCATAATGGTTGTTGACCCAAGTCCGGAGCGGCTAGCTCCTTGAGAGTTCGGTTGTCAGCTGCTGCCATCTCTCCTTGCTCCTCTTGGATGTTTTGGATCAACTCCTCGATTGGTTGTTGGTGAGAAGTTATAAATTCCCGAATTTTCCTAAGTCGTAAGTCTTCTTCGGGAGCTTGGAACATTCACTAATAAAAAAAATAAGAAAGTAAATAATTAGAACAGAAAATAAGAATAAACCAATAAACTAATAAACTAAAGAAAGCAATCCCCGGCAACGGCGCCAAAAACTTGATGCACCCAAAAGAGTGTATCTTATTTAACCTTGCACTAAAAAGATCAATTGTAAGTATAGTAGTTAGCAAGGGTCGAGTCCTCAGGGATTGGGTTTTAGTTTATAAGTTGATAGTTTAAAACTTAAATTCAAGAACAATAAAAGAAAAGGGGTTTTTTTGAAGCCAGATTTAAACTAAAGTAAATAATAAGAATAAGATGCAAGGCGGTATAACCAGCCAATAAGAATAAGATGCAAGGCGGTATAACCAGCCAATAAAAATATATATACTAAGCAAGGCGGTATAACCAGCCAATAAAAATATATATACTAAATTAGGCGGTATAACCAGCCAATAAAAATAAATATACTTTTAAAAATAAGCAAACTAGAAAAGTAAGAAAACAAGTAAGAAGAATCAAAAATGAAAAATATGGTTAAGGTTTCATTCTCCACCACTAGACATCATTAAGAATCAATTTCAGATCTATCAATATCAACCAACTATCAAAGTTAACAACCGTAGATAACAACAAGCTCTGTTATCCCAATCTTTCCTTAGTTTGTCGTTAAATAGAACAAGCTCTCTATTTAATCTCTAACCATCAAACAACCTAGAATAAGCTCTCTAGATTCAATTTAATGGCAGCTTTATGATGAGAAAGATAGGTTGATCTAAGCAACAAACACATAAGCTCGGATTGTTCAACTTAGGTTATGTTCCACTTTGCAATTATTGAAAACTTGACCATAATCATTAATCACAAATTGCCACTTATGAATAGGAAATCAAGACAATTACACGGATCAAGACTCCTAAACTAGCAATAGATAATTATCAAGATCTATCTAGTTGTACACCTAAACAAATCAAGACAACATCATGAACAATTCTTGTCGAAGAACATAAGCAACTTTGATAGAAAATTAATGATAGATAGAATCTGAAAATCAATCACAAAACATGTCTAGGGCTTTGAAATCACCCTTAACCAAATAGAAGTTTAGCCTAGCATAGGCATTATAAACATAAAATTAAATAGAATCTAAGAAGAAAATAAAAGAAAGAAAGAAGAAGAAGAAGAATATTAATTATCCAACCTCTTGCTCTTTCTAAAGAAAAAGAAAACTAGAGAAAAGAAAGAAGAAGAAAACTTAGAGAATTTTGTTAAAATGGCTAATATCCTACCAATCTCCAATATGATCCCTTACAATCATCCAAGGCCCTCTATTTATACACATTTTGGAGGGCTAAATGACAAGAGACAAGCTTTACAAATTTCAAAGGTAGGTATATGACGATTTTGATCAGCCAACTTGATGGTCGATTTCGTCAATATTGGAGGCCTGATCTGATCACATGGTCTTCTAGACAAAGGTTCCCCTATCAGTTACGGAACCATAGCCGTTGGAATCAGCTCATTTGCTGATGTGGTTAAGCAGATATGGGCAAAATACGAAAACATGTCAGCACAGACGTCATTGCACATCAGCCAACTTGATGGTCGATTTCGCTAGGGAAAACGACTCCGTTTTAAGAAGTGTAAAACATGAAAAAGATAGATATGCCTCTTAGCTTTGCATGGCTACAAATTTCAGCCTTATTGCTTCAGTGAAACTCGAGATATAGCTGATATGGTAAAAGGTGTCGGAACTGAAACTGAACTGGATTTGCCCTTAATTCTAGTAATCTGAAATCACTCAAAGAAACTTGTGAAAAACACCAAAATACATAAAAATATAAAAGATCATAAACACAATTAGACTAAACAATAATAACTCGTATTTGACACAAAACATTAATAAAACATAACTAAAAACTATATAATTATACGAGTTATCAGCAGAATGGTACATGATTGTTATCCGTTCAGGGATACTCCAGACTTGTATTTCCTTACCCAAGGTAGGTCCACAAAAATCTGTGAATAGTTTTGGCACGATTCCTAGAACTGGACTTCCTCCGGCGTGTGCTGCTGTAGCGACTGCTCCCATTAAACCCGTACTACCACCTCCATAAATCAACTGGATCTTTTGTTGGGCAAGTATTACTCCAACTCTTATGGCTTCATCAGCAAATATGTTATTTTTCCCTGGATAAGCACCTCCAAAGACACAAATTTTTTTAATGCGCTGGGACGAAGTACTTTCCATTTTTTTTTTGAGTGCCTGAAAGAGAATGAGTACATGGTGTAATATATAAAGGACTGAGTAGTGAATCAGACAAGAGTAATAATGTCGCCGAAAGTGTATCTGACCTATCAGAAGAAAATGTTAACCTAACAAAAGATTTTTGCGTGATTTCAGGAAGAAAATCAAAAAGAGAAGAAAAAATCAACCGTAAAAGACAAATAAAAAAAACGAGAATAATTACACAAATCGAACAACACGTAAATTAAAACAAAATAAAGTTATTGCAAATCAAACCAAAAGCTGAGAAGTCATTTATTGTAGTTGTGATTGTGGCTCACATCTTCCTCTGGTTTTACGTCCAGAAACGGCTTAAACGCCTGATAACTCGTATAATTATATAGTTTTTAGTTATGTTTTATTATTGTTTTGTGTCAAATACGAGTTATTATTGTTTAGTCTAATTGTGTTTATGATCTTTTATATTTTTATGTAATTTGGTGTTTTTCACAAGTTTCTTTGAGTGATTTCAGATTACTAGAATTAAGGGCAAATCTAGTTCAGTTCCAGTTCCGACACCTTTTGCCATATCAGCTATATCTGGAGTTTCACTGAAGCAATAAGGCTGAAATTTTAACCGTGCAAAGTTAAGAGGCATATCTATCTTTTTCATGTTTTACACTTCTTGAAACGGAGTCGTTTTCCCTAGCCAAATCAACCATCAAGTTGGCTGATGTGCAATGACTTCTGTCCTGAGCAGTTTTCGCATTTTGTCCATGTCGTTCGATACACATCAGAAAATGAGCTGATTCGAACGGCTATGGATCAATAACTGATAGGGGAACATTTGTCTAGAAGACCATGTGATCAGATAAAGCCTCCAATATTGAAGAAATCGACCATCAAGTTGGCTGATGTGCAATGACGTCTGTGCTGACCTGTTTTCGTATTTTGCCCATATCTTCTTCTCCACATTAGAAAATGAGCTGATTCCAACGGCTATGAATCAGTAACTCATAGGGGAACATTTTTCTAGAAGACTGATAACTCGTATAATTATATAGTTTTTAGTTATGTTTTATTAATGTTTTGTGTCAAATACGAGTTATTATTGTTTAGTCTAATTGTGTTTATGATCTTTTATATTTTTATGTATTTTGGTGTTTTTCACAAGTTTCTTTGAGTGATTTCAGATTACTAGAATTAAGGGCAAATCCAGTTCAGTTTCAGTTCCGACACCTTTTGCCATATCAGCTATATCTCGAGTTTCACTGAAGCAATAAGGCTGAAATTTGTAGCCATGCAAAGCTAAGAGGCATATCTATCTTTTTCATGTTTTACACTTCTTAAAACGGAGTCGTTTTCCCTAGCGAAATCGACCATCAAGTTGGCTGATGTGCAATGACGTCTGTGCTGACATGTTTTCGTATTATGCCCATATCTTCTTATCCACACCAGCAAAAGAGCTGATTCCAACGGCTATGGTTCCGTAAGTGATAGGGGAACCTTTGTCTAGAAGACCATGTGATCAGATCAGGCCTCCAATATTGAAGAAATCGACCATCAAGGTGGCTGATGTGCAATGACGTCTGTGCTGACATGTTTTCGTATTTTGCCCATATCTGCTTAACCACATCAGCAAATGAGCTGATTCCAACGGCTATGGTTCCGTAACTGATAGGGGAACCTTTTTCTAGAAGACCATGTGATCAGATCAGGCCTCCAATATTGACGAAATCGACCATCAAGTTGGCTGATCAAAATCGTCATATACCTACCTTTGAAATTTGTAAAGCTTGTCTCTTGTCATTTAGCCCTCCAAAATGTGTATAAATAGAGGGCCTTGGATGATTGTAAGGGATCATATTGGAGATTGGTAGGATATTAGCCATTTTAACAAAATTCTCTAAGTTTTCTTCTTCTTTCTTTTCTCTAGTTTTCTTTTTCTTTAGAAAGAGCAAGAGGTTGGATAATTAATATTCTTCTTCTTCTTCTTTCTTTCTTTTATTTTCTTCTTAGATTCTATTTAATTTTATGTTTATAATGCCTATGCTAGGCTAAACTTCTATTTGGTTAAGGGTGATTTCAAAGCCCTAGACATGTTTTGTGATTGATTTTCAGATTCTATCTATCATTAATTTTCTATCAAAGTTGCTTATGTTCTTCGACAAGAATTGTTCATGATGTTGTCTTGATTTGTTTAGGTGTACAACTAGATAGATCTTGATAATTATCTATTGCTAGTTTAGGAGTCTTGATCCGTGTAATTGTCTTGATTTCCTATTCATAAGTGGCAATTTGTGATTAATGATTATGGTCAAGTTTTCAATAATTGCAAAGTGGAACATAACCTAAGTTGAACAATCCGAGCTTATGTGTTTGTTGCTTAGATCAACCTATCTTTCTCATCATAAAGCTGCCATTAAATTGAATCTAGAGAGCTTATTCTAGGTTGTTTGATGGTTAGAGATTAAATAGAGAGCTTGTTCTATTTAACGACAAACTAAGGAAAGATTGGGATAACAGAGCTTGTTGTTATCTACGGTTGTTAACTTTGATAGTTGGTTGATATTGATAGATCTGAAATTGATTCTTAATGATGTCTAGTGGTGGAGAATGAAACCTTAACCATATTTTTCATTTTTGATTCTTCTTACTTGTTTTCTTACTTTTCTAGTTTGCTTATTTTTAAAAGTATATTTATTTTTATTGGCTGGTTATACCGCCTAATTTAGTATATATATTTTTATTGGCTGGTTATACCGCCTTGCTTAGTATATATATTTTTATTGGCTGGTTATACCGCCTTGCATCTTATTCTTATTGGCTGGTTATACCGCCTTGCATCTTATTCTTATTATTTACTTTAGTTTAAATCTGGCTTCAAAAAAACCCCTTTTCTTTTATTGTTCTCGAATTTAAGTTTTAAACTATCAACTTATAAACTAAAACCCAATCCCTGAGGACTCGACCCTTGCTAACTACTATACTTACAATTGATCTTTTTAGTGCAAGGTTAAATAAGATACACTCTTTTGGGTGCATCAAGTTTTTGGCGCCGTTGCCGGGGATTGCTTTATTTAGTTTATTAGTTTATTGGTTTATTCTTATTTTCTGTTCTAATTATTTACTTTCTTATTTTTTTTATTAGTGAATGTTCCAAGCTCCCGAAGAAGACTTACGACTTAGGAAAATTCGGGAATTTATAACTTCTCACCAACAACCAATCGAGGAGTTGATCCAAAACATCCAAGAGGAGCAAGGAGAGATGGCAGCAGCTGACAACCGAACTCTCAAGGAGCTAGCCGCTCCGGACTTGGGTCAACAACCATTATGCATTGAATATGCTAATCTTGAGGTAGCTTTTGAATTAAAATCTGGTTTGATTCACCTTCTCCCAACTTTTCATGGTTTTGCAGGAGAGGATCCAAATAAGCACCTCAAGGAATTCCATGTAGTTTGCTCAAGCATGAGACCAACAGGGGTCACGGAAGAGCAAGTTAAGTTGAGAGCCTTCCCATTCTCTCTAGCTGATTCAGCAAAGGAATGGCTCTACTATCTACCATCCGGGACCATCACTACATGGAATGATTTGAAGAAAGCATTCTTGGAAAGGTATTTCCCAGCATCTAAGGCTGCCAACATTAGGAAAGAGATATGTGGGATTCGGCAATACAACGGAGAGTCCTTATATGAATATTGGGAGAGGTTCAAGAAACTTTGTGCATCATGTCCACACCATCAGATAAGTGAACAACTTCTCATCCAATACTTCTATGAAGGTCTCATGCCCATGGAGAGAAGTATGATAGATGCCGCTAGTGGGGGAGCTCTAGTTGATAAGACTCCCAGGGCTGCTAGAACATTAATCTCCAACATGGCAGCCAATTCTCAACAGTTCTCAATGAGACAAGATCCACCACCACAACCCAAGAGAGTTAATGAGGTAAGTATATCATCCCTTGAACAAAAATTTGATAAACTGACTTCTCTTGTTCAACAATTGGCTGTAGGTAAAATACAACAAATAAAGGCTTGTGGCATATGTTCAAACATAGGGCACCAAACTGATATGTGTCCAACACTTCAAGAGGATACCAATGAACATGTGAATGCTATGGGTGGATTTCAGAACCAATCAAGGAAATATGATCCCTACTCAAACACTTACAATCCAGGATGGAGGGATCATCCAAACTTCAATTATGGAGGGAACCAATCACAAACTATTCCTCCACCATTTGACCACAGGCCACCGGGTTTTCAGCAAAGAGTGCAACAACCATACCAAACCCGACAACAACTACCACCCACCCAAAATTCAGGTACTTCTCTTGAAGATCTTGTTAAAGCTCTTTCTACTAATACAATTCAATTTCAACAGGAAACAAAGACAAGTATTCGAAATTTGGAGACTCAAATAGGGCAATTGGCAACAACCATGAGTCAAATGCAAGCAAGGGATTCTGGGAAATTACCTTCCCAAACCATAGTGAATCCAAGAGAGAATGCCAATGCTATAAATTTAAGAAGTGGGAAACAGCTAGAGAAACCACAAAATGATAGTGCTCAAGGGGAGAACAATACCATGGCATCCTCTTCACATCCCAACGAGCCACTAAAAAAGGTAATTCCTAAACCATCCTTTCCTTCTTATATAACTCCTCCACCTTTTCCTAGCAGGTTAGCAAAATCCAAGAAGGAGGAGCAAGAGAAGGAAATTTTGGAAACCTTCCGGAAAGTAGAGGTGAACATTCCTTTACTAGATGCTATCAAGCAAGTGCCAAGATATGCCAAGTTCCTAAAAGAGTTGTGCACATCTAAACGGAAGTTGAAATGGAATGAAAAGGTAAGTGTAGGGGAGAATGTGTCAGCTGTTCTTCAAAAGAAACTCCCACCTAAATGCAAGGATCCAGGTATGTTTACCATTCCTTGTAAGATAGGCAACACCAGGTTTGAGCGTGCTATGCTAGATCTAGGGGCATCTATTAATGTCATGCCATATTCAATTTATGCTTCATTGAATCTAGGACCATTAGAGGAAACCGGTGTTATAATACAACTTGCTGACCGTTCTAACACTTATCCAAGAGGAGTTGTAGAAGATGTTCTTGTACAGGTTAATGAATTGGTTTTTCCCGCTGACTTTTATGTTATTGAGATGGAAGATGAGATGTCTTCTAATCCCACACCTATTCTATTAGGGAGACCATTCTTGAAAACAGCAAGAACTAAAATAGATGTACATGATGGCACTTTAACTATGGAATTTGATGGTGAAATAATTCGCTTTAACATTTTTGAGGCCATGAGATATCCTAGTGATGTGCATTCTGTTTTTAATATTGATATAATTGACTCACTAGTGCAGCAAGCTTATGAGCTAGATGGTGAAGATAGTGTGGAAATAGTCCTTAGCAACCATCTCGGAATGGGGAATGCTAAACTAGCCTTGAGTGACCATGTGGAAGGGGCACTAGAATCTTTACACTCGCTGCAACCTAAAGATGCAAGGTTTGATGTTTCATTTATTAATTTGCCTTTATCTAATGAGAAACTTCTACCTTCCATTTTGCAGGCACCAACTTTAGAGTTGAAACCACTACCGAACCACTTGAAATATTTGTTCTTAGGGGAAAAGGACACACTACCTGTCATCATTGCCAAAGAGCTCACACCTTTGCAAGAAGAGCGACTTATCCGGGTGCTTAGAGAGCATAAAACAGCAATTGGTTGGACAATTGCCGATATCAAGGGAATAAGCCCATCCATGTGCATGCACCGGATTTTGTTAGAGGAAGGGTCTAAACCAACAAGAGAAGCACAAAGAAGATTGAACCCTCCTATGATGGAGGTTGTGAAAAAGGAGATACTGAAGCTCCTAGATGTTGGAGTGATCTATCCTATCTCGGATAGCAAATGGGTGAGCCCAGTCCAAGTGGTTCCAAAGAAATCAGGTGTAACGGTGGTAACAAATAATGAGAATGAACTTGTTCCTACTAGGATTCAAACAGGATGGCGAGTTTGTATTGATTATCGTAAACTTAATTCCACAACTCGCAAAGACCACTTTCCTTTACCTTTTATTGATCAAATGCTTGAAAGGTTAGCTGGCCATTCTCATTATTGTTTTCTTGATGGTTTTTCAGGTTATAATCAGATAGCCATTGCTCCTGAGGACCAAGAGAAAACAACATTCACATGTCCATTTGGTACTTTTGCATACCGGCGTATGCCATTTGGTCTTTGTAATGCACCAGCTACATTCCAAAGGTGTATGGTTAGCATATTTTCAGATTATGTAGAGAATATCATAGAAGTGTTTATGGATGATTTTAGTGTCTATGGTGATTCTTTTGATAGATGTCTAGAGAACCTTACACTTGTACTTGAAAGATGCATGGAAACTAACCTTGTTTTGAATTGGGAAAAATGTCACTTTATGGTAGAACAAGGAATAGTTTTGGGCCATGTTATTTCTTCTAGAGGGATAGAGGTTGATAAGTCTAAAATAGATATTATGCATTCTTTACCACCTCCCACAAATGTGAGAGAGGTTCGTTCTTTTCTTGGACATGCAGGTTTTTATAGGAGATTTATCAAAGACTTCTCAAAGATCACATTACCTCTTTGCAAGCTACTACAAAAAGATGTGGTTTTCCACTTTGATGATAAATGCAAAGAGGCGTTTGAAACATTGAAGGGACTCTTGACATCAGCTCCTATCATCCAACCACCAGATTGGAATGTACCTTTTGAAATCATGTGTGATGCTAGTGACTATGCCATTGGAGCTGTTTTGGGCCAACGGGTTGGCAAAGCCTCACATGCCATTTATTATGCCTCAAGAACTCTTAATGATGCTCAATTGAACTATTCCACTACTGAAAAAGAACTTTTGGCTGTTGTATTTGCTTTAGAAAAATTTCGATCTTATTTAATTGGTACTAAAGTAATTGTATTTTCTGACCATGCAGCCCTTAAGTACTTACTCACTAAAAAGGAGGCCAAACCAAGGTTGATTAGATGGATACTTCTCTTACAAGAGTTTGATTTGGAGATAAAAGATAAGAGAGGTAGTGACAACCTGGTTGCGGACCATCTTAGCCGTTTAGTTCATGAAGATGATGCACTACCCTTGAATGAGAACTTTCCGGATGAGCAACTTCTTTTTATAAGAACAACAACTCCTTGGTATGCTGATATTGTTAATTACTTAGTTACCAAGAAGTTGCCACAAGAGTTGACACAAGCTCAAAGAAATAAGATCAAGAGTGATGCCAAATACTACATATGGGATGATCCTTACCTTTGGAAGCATTGCTCCGATCAGATTATAAGAAGGTGTGTACTCGAAACTGAATTTCAATCTATTCTCACCTTTTGTCACTCTTATGCATGTGGAGGACACTTTGGATCCAAAAGAACAACCATGAAAGTTCTTGATTCTGTATTTTATTGGCCTACCATATTCAAAGATGCATACCTCTTTTGCAAGTCATGTGATCGTTGCCAAAGAACTGGTAACTTAGGTGCTAGAAATCAAATGCCTCAAACTCCAATACTTATTGTTGAAATTTTTGATGTATGGGGCATGGATTTCATGGGACCTTTTCCTCCTTCTTTTGGTAATCTTTATATTTTACTTGCCGTTGATTATGTTTCAAAGTGGGTGGAAGCAAAATCCACTAGGACTAATGACTCTAAAGTTGTTTCAGATTTTGTCAAGACTAACATCTTTGCTAGGTTTGGAACGCCAAAGGCCATAATCAGCGATAGAGGTACTCACTTTTGCAATAGGACTATGGAAGCACTTTTGAGGAAGTATAACATCACACACAAGGTCTCCACCTCATATCATCCTCAAACTAGTGGGCAAGCTGAAGTGTCAAACCGAGAAGTTAAGTCCATCCTTGAAAAGACAGTTAATCCAAATAGGAAGGATTGGAGTTCACGACTTGATGATGCACTTTGGGCTTATAGGACAGCATATAAGACACCCATTGGTATGTCTCCTTATCGACTTGTTTATGGTAAGCCTTGTCATCTTCCGGTTGAATTGGAACATAAATCATATTGGGCTATCAAACAATGCAACATGGAGATGGATGAGATAGGAAAGAAAAGAAAACTTGACCTACAAGAATTAGAGGAGATAAGGAATGATGCCTATCAGAATTCTAGGATTTACAAGGAAAAGACTAAGGCATTCCATGACAAGATGATATCAAGAAAAGAATTTGTTGTTGGACAAAAAGTTCTTCTCTTCCATTCACGCCTTAAGTTATATCCAGGTAAGTTACGTTCTCGTTGGGTTGGACCTTTTGTTATTACTAATGTATTTACTCATGGTGCAGTTGAAATCCAAAGCCCAAAAACAGATAAGACATTCAAAGTGAATGGTCATAGATTGAAGCCTTACTATGAGAACTTTCCAATACAAGATGTGGAGGAGTTTCCACTTTTTGAGCCAAAGTATGTTGAATAATAATGGCATGGGTCTAAGTTAGGCTGAGGACAATAAACCAAGCGCTTCTTGGGAGGCAACCCAAAAGGATGGAGAGCATCTATTATATCAGATTTGCATATTCCTTACTCTCCATCATTCTATCTTTTATTGTTTTTCTTTTCTTTTGTTTAATAGTTCTTTTCTCTTACAAAGATGTAAATATAATTTTTAATTTATTTTTTTTAACCCCGGTTAAATGGCGGATAACGGTACTCCGTGATTATTTAAATCGGTTCCATCAGCTACCCACAAAACTGATATTGTATATAAATTTCTCTTCCAATTTCTCTTTCATTTTTTTCATTTTTTTTTCAGGATGGATGATATTCTCACAAGATTGCAGAAACGATTTCCTCCTTTTCCTCGAAATATTTTACTGAAGCTTTACCAAGTTCGACTTGAAAGATTAAGAATGCTTATGCACAAAGGGATTCCTGACGACATACGTTGGATAATTGAAGCCAAGGTACGTGAAGATGAATATCTTCCTGTTTTGCATTTACCAGGTACAGGTAGAAGCACTTTTGCAAAGAAGCGACGAGCAAAGCGCATGAGTTCAAATTGCCACAAATGTGCACGATGGACGTGTAACGGTAAATGTCGTTCTATTGGGATTCCGTCCTCTAATCGAGATGATAAAATTGAATTCATTAAGGATGGACTGAGTAAGGAGAATTTGGGTAATATCCAACTTTCTCTTGAGACGCATCCTAGTGGAGACGTACAAAGAGAAATTCTTGATTTATGGCCGCAATTCCAAAGGGAATGGCAACATCTTGGGAATCAGATGTTAAAAGACCCTGTTTGCCAGCTTGTAAGAAAACTGGATGGGAAGCATATCCTCGACTCATAGAAGGCGTTTAAGCCGTTTCTGGACGTAAAACCAGAGGAAGATGTGAGCCACAATCACAACTACAATAAATGACTTCTCAGCTTTTGGTTTGATTTGCAATAACTTTATTTTGTTTTAATTTACGTGTTGTTCGATTAGTGTAATTATTCTCGTTTTTTTTTTTTTTTTTGTCTTTTACGGTTGATTTTTTCTTCTCTTTTTGATTTTCTTCCTGAAATCACGCAAAAATCTTTTGTTAGGTTAACATTTTCTTCTGACAGGTCAGATACACTTTCGGCGACATTATTACTCTTGTCTGATTCACTACTCAGTCCTCTATATATTACACCATGTACTCATTCTCTTTCAGGCACTCGAAAAAAAAAATGGAAAGTACTTCATCCCAGCTCATTAAAAAAATTTGTGTCTTTGGAGGTGCTTATCCAGGGAAAAATAACATATTCGCTGATGAAGCCATAAGAGTTGGAGTAATACTTGCCCAACAAAAGATCCACTTGATTTATGGAGGCGGTAGTACGGGTTTAATGGGAGCAGTCGCTACAGCAGCACACGCCGGAGGAAGTCCAGTTCTAGGAATCGTGCCAAAACTATTCACAAGTTTTTGTGGACCTACCATGGGTAAGGAAATACAAGTCTGGAGTGTCCCTGAACGGATAACAATCATGTACCATTCTGCCGATGCATTCATTGCTTTACCAGGAGGTCTGGGTACATTGGAAGAAATAGCTTGCGTGGCTTCTTGGTCATCTTTGGTCACAAATAAGAAACCCATTGGTTTGCTTAATATTAATGGTTATTTTAGTAATTTGCTTTTATATTTAGATAATGCTGTGGATAATGGATTCATGTTTTCAGAGGCAAGGAGAACCATAATTTCTGCTACAACCATTGAAGATTTACTTAAAAAGCTCCAAGCTTATGAGTGTTTATCTGCTACGGTTGTTTCGCAAACGCTCGGAAAAAGAAAAAGAGATATGGACGAGCAAGGAGTGGATTGCACTTTGTCTTTGTGACATTATCTAACATTTTGCTTGTTGTGTCTCAGTTATAATAAGTGGTTAGCAACCTCTGCAGGTAATATCTCCTAAATTCTACCTTTAAAATTTGACATTGGGGACAATGTCATATTTTAGTAGGGGGTAAGGGACATATTTTGCTAATAAAAAAAATAAAAAAATTTTAAGAAGTATTCATTCTGAACAAGGTCTGAGTAAGGGAGACTTGAGACATACCTTGTCAGTTTGATTTCTTCTTTTCAAAAAAAAAAAAAAAAAAAAAAAAAGAGTTTGTTGTGTTTTAAGCAATTTAGAAGTATTCATTCTGAACAAGGTCTGAGTAAGGGAGACTTGAGACATACCTTGTCAGTTTGATTTTAATCTTTTTATGTTTACTTGTTAATTTTTGTTTAGTATTTTAGGATTATTTAGGTTGCATGAGTTTGTTTTGTTTTGAGTCTTAGTTGTTCCTATTCTTATGTTATTAGTTCTTTTCTCTTACACATGATTCTTTCATTTGTGTTAATAGACTTACATTGAGGACAATGTAAGAATTAAGTGTGGGGGGAATGATTTAGGATTTCTTTTATTTTTGTCTACTATTTTTTTTTTTATGAGTCTTTATTATTATTATTATTTTTAGTGTGTTTTAGTTCCTTTTTAATACAATGATGAGATATGAATTGCATAGGTCTAAACTGGTTATTAGTGAGAAGATTTTCATGAGAATTGAGCTTGATGTCAACCTTTTTATGAGCCAATGTTAATATAATATGTTGATTGAGAAAGAAGCATGTTTAGACTTAATCTGACTTGTATAATCATCCTTGTGAGTTTTTGAGCCTATAATGATTGATGCATTATACAAATCAATCTAATTTCTTTCTTGAGTGCTCTTATGATTACAGGATTCTCTAGAACTTGCTTTAAACCGTTTGAGACTATATTGATACATGTGACAACATGAATATGATAGAGGCATTAGGATTTTTAGCCAGAGCCAAACAGCCATCCCTTATTGATGTCCCAAGAGAACACACCCTTAGTGAACCAATTTGAGCCTACATTGAATAAGCTATCTCTTTGGTAACCATAACTTGTCCCTAACCTAAATATACTTATATCTTTACCTTTGTTCCAAAGATGAATTAGCATGTTTTGAGACAAGTTGCAAAGACAAGGGATATTTTTAGTTAAAAATTTGGGTTAGAAACAAGAAATAAGTGTGGGGGGGAAAGAAAAGAAAAGTCAAGAGAAAAAGAAATGAAATACTGGCAAATACATTCCTATGTAAAAAAAAAATATATATATGAATCATCTCTTGAATTTGTGGAAAAAGAAAAAGATGCTACAAAGTCGTTTAGAATGAAGAAAAGGCCCAACATAAATATCCGGCCTAGGTGACTATGTACTTGTAAAGAGTTTTGAGAAGTTTCTTTGTATGATCTTTTTATGTCTCTAAACTTTATGAACTCTTTGGAACCTTTGTGATATCTTTATCCTTTTGTTCTTCAACCACATTACAAACCCCTTGGCCCCATTACAACCTTGATTAAAGACCTCTTGATTCATGAAGTTGTATGATCTAAATAGTGGAGAATAGGTGGACAAGCAAGAATATGGTAGAACTGTTTTCATGAGATTGATTGAGTGTAAACACTTCACCACTACTTTAAAGAGTGAAAATCATGAGGGTATCCCATGTGAGAAGTTGAGATTAAATTTGAACATGCAATATTTTGATTGAGATATGTTATGCTAATATTGGCTTAACTCAAACAATTTACATTCAAGCATGATTTTTTGTGAAATTCTTTAAGCTATTGATTAGTTTATAAGACTTGTTCAAATATTGTATCTAATTTATATTGAAAGGATTAGGAGTAAATATTTTTAGTATATGCAGTTTATTTATATTTTAGTTTTTCAATGTTTGTGGGTATCGTTCTAGTAAACCCTCACGAGACTAAACTCGTCCACTAGGGACACCTAGGGGTTTAAAGGCTTGTGTCACATGCTAAGTGCCACCGTGATTTCCTACGAAAATGGATTAAATTAGATTTTCTTATTTTATTTTTATTGAGTCGTTGCTAGGGACTAGCAACAATCTAAGTGTGGGGGTGTGATAACTCGTATAATTATATAGTTTTTAGTTATGTTTTATTAATGTTTTGTGTCAAATACGAGTTATTATTGTTTAGTCTAATTGTGTTTATGATCTTTTATATTTTTATGTATTTTGGTGTTTTTCACAAGTTTCTTTGAGTGATTTCAGATTACTAGAATTAAGGGCAAATCCAGTTCAGTTTCAGTTCCGACACCTTTTACCATATCAGCTATATCTCGAGTTTCACTGAAGCAATAAGGCTGAAATTTCTAGCCATGCAAAGCTAAGAGGCATATCTATCTTTTTCATGTTTTACACTTCTTAAAACGGAGTCGTTTTCCCTAGCGAAATCGACCATCAAGTTGGCTGATGTGCAATGACGTCTGTGCTGACATGTTTTCGTATTTTGCCCATATCTGCTTAACCACATCAGCAAATGAGCTGATTTCAACGGCTATGGTTCCGTAACTGATAGGGGAACCTTTGTCTAGAAGACCATGTGATCAGATCAGGCCTCCAATATTGACGAAATCGACCATCAATTTGGCTGATCAAAATCGTCATATACCTACCTTTGAAATTTGTAAAGCTTGTCTCTTGTCATTTAGCCCTCCAAAATGTGTATAAATAGAGGGCCTTGGATGATTGTAAGGGATCATATTGGAGATTGGTAGGATATTAGCCATTTTAACAAAATTCTCTAAGTTTTCTTCTTCTTTCTTTTCTCTAGTTTTCTTTTTCTTTAGAAAGAGCAAGAGGTTGGATAATTAATATTCTTCTTCTTCTTCTTTCTTTCTTTTATTTTCTTCTTAGATTCTATTTAATTTTATGTTTATAATGCCTATGCTAGGCTAAACTTCTATTTGGTTAAGGGTGATTTCAAAGCCCTAGACATGTTTTGTGATTGATTTTCAGATTCTATCTATCATTAATTTTCTATCAAAGTTGCTTATGTTCTTCGACAAGAATTGTTCATGATGTTGTCTTGATTTGTTTAGGTGTACAACTAGATAGATCTTGATAATTATCTATTGCTAGTTTAGGAGTCTTGATCCGTGTAATTGTCTTGATTTCCTATTCATAAGTGGCAATTTGTGATTAATGATTATGGTCAAGTTTTCAATAATTGCAAAGTGGAACATAACCTAAGTTGAACAATCCGAGCTTATGTGTTTGTTGCTTAGATCAACCTATCTTTCTCATCATAAAGCTGCCATTAAATTGAATCTAGAGAGCTTATTCTAGGTTGTTTGATGGTTAGAGATTAAATAGAGAGCTTGTTCTATTTAACGACAAACTAAGGAAAGATTGGGATAACAGAGCTTGTTGTTATCTACGGTTGTTAACTTTGATAGTTGGTTGATATTGATAGATCTGAAATTGATTCTTAATGATGTCTAGTGGTGGAGAATGAAACCTTAACCATATTTTTCATTTTTGATTCTTCTTACTTGTTTTCTTACTTTTCTAGTTTGCTTATTTTTAAAAGTATATTTATTTTTATTGGCTGGTTATACCGCCTAATTTAGTATATATATTTTTATTGGCTGGTTATACCGCCTTGCTTAGTATATATATTTTTATTGGCTGGTTATACCGCCTTGCATCTTATTCTTATTGGCTGGTTATACCGCCTTGCATCTTATTCTTATTATTTACTTTAGTTTAAATCTGGCTTCAAAAAAACCCCTTTTCTTTTATTGTTCTTGAATTTAAGTTTTAAACTATCAACTTATAAACTAAAACCCAATCCCTGAGGACTCGACCCTTGCTAACTACTATACTTACAATTGATCTTTTTAGTGCAAGGTTAAATAAGATACACTCTTTTGGGTGCATCATCTGCCGATGCATTCATTGCTTTACCAGGAGGTCTGGGTACATTGGAAGAAATAGCTTGCGTGGCTTCTTGGTCATCTTTGGTCACAAATAAGAAACCCATTGGTTTGCTTAATATTAATGGTTATTTTAGTAATTTGCTTTCATATTTAGATAATGCTGTGGATAATGGATTCATGTTTTCAGAGGCAAGGAGAACCATAATTTCTGCTACAACCATTGAAGATTTACTCAAAAAGCTCCAAGCTTATGAGTTTTTATCTGCTACGGTTGTTTCGCAAACGCTCGGAAAAAGAAAAAGAGATATGGATGAGCAAGGAGTGGATTGCACTTTGTCTTTGTGACATTATCTAACATTTTGCTTGTTGTGTCTCAGTTATAATAAGTGGTTAGCAACCTCTGCAGGTAATATCTCCTAAATTCTACCTTTAAAATTTGACATTGGGGACAATGTCATATTTTAGTAGGGGGTAAGGGACATATTTTGCTAATTAAAAAAAAAAAAAAAAAAATTGTGTTTTAAACCATTTAGAAGTATTCATTCTGAACAAGGTCTGAGTAAGGGAGACTTGAGACATACCTTGTGAGTTTGATTTCTTCTTTTCAAAAAAAAAATGTTATGTTTTAAGCAATTTAGAAGTATTCATTCTGAACAAGGTCTGAGTAAGGGAGACTTGAGACATACCTTATCAGTTTGATTTTAATCTTTTTATGTTTACTTGTTAATTTTTGTTTAGTATTTTAGGATTATTTAGGTTGCATGAGTTTGTTTTGTTTTGAGTCTTAGTTGTTCCTATTCTTATGTTATTAGTTCTTTTCTCTTACACATGATTCTTTCATTTGGGTTAATAGACTTACATTGAGGACAATGTAAGAATTAAGTGTGGGGGGGAATGATTTAGGATTTCTTTTATTTTTGTCTACTTTTTTTTTTATGAGTCTTTATTATTATTATTATTATTTTTTTAGTGTGTTTTAGTTTCTTTTTAATACAATGATGAGATATGAATTGCATAAGTCTAAAACAGATTTATTAGTGAGAAGATTTTCATGAGAATTGAGCTTGATATCATTTTTTTTATGAGCCAATGTTAATATGATATGTTGATTGAGAAAGAAGCATGTTTAGACTTGATATTGACTTGTATAATCACCCTTGTAAGTTTTTGAGCCTATATGATTGATGCATTATACATATCAATCTAATTTCTTTCTTGAGTGCTCTTATGATTACATGATTCTCTAGAACTTGCTTTAAACCATTTGAGACTATATTGATGCATGTGACAACATGAATATGATAGAGGCATTAGGATTTTTAGCCAGGGCCAAACAGCCATCCCTTATTGATGTTCCAAGAGAACACACCCTTAGTGAACCAATTTGAGCCTACATTGAATAAGCTATCTCTTTGGTAACCATAACTTGTCCCTAACCTAAATATACTTATATCTTTACCTTTGTTCCAAAGATGAATTAGCATGTTTTGAGACAAGTTGCAAAGACAAGGAAGATCTATTGAAAATTTGGGTTAGAAACAAGAAATAAGTGTGGGGGGAAAAGAAAAGAAAAGTCAAGAGAAAAAGAAATGGAATACGGGCAAATACATTCCTATGTAAAAATATATATATATATATATATATATGAATCATCTCTTGAATTTGTGGAAAAAGAAAAAGATGTTACAAAGTTGTTTAGAATGAAGAAAAGGCCCAACATGAATATCCGGCCTAGGTGACTATGTACTTGTAAAGAGTTTTGAGAAATTTCTTTGTATGATCTTTTTATGTCTCTAAACTTTATGAACTCTTTGGAACCTTTGTGATATCTTTATCCTTTTGTTCTTCAACCACATTACAAACCCCTTGGCCCCATTACAACCTTGATTAAAGACCTCTTGATTCATGAAGTTGTATGATCTAAATAGTGGAGAATAGGTGGACAAGCAAGAATATGGTAGAACTGTTTTCATGAGATTGATTGAGTGTAAACACTTCACCACTACTTTAAAGAGTGAAAATCATGAGGGTATCCCATGTGAGAAGTTGAGATTAAGTTTGAATATGCACTATTTTGATTGAAATATGTTATGTTAATATTGGCTTAACTCAAACAATTTACATTCAAGCAAGATTTTTTGTGAATTTCTTTAAGCTATTGATTAGTTTTTAAGACTTGTCCAATGATTATCTCTAATTTATATTGGAAGGATTAGTTATAATTATTATTTTTAGTTTTTCTTATGTCTTCAATGTTTGTGGGTATCGTCCTAGTAAACCCTCACGAGACTAAACTCGTCCACTAGGGACACCTAGGGGTTTAAAGGCTTGTGTCACATGCTAAGTGCCACCGTGATTTCCTACGAAAGTGGATTAGATTAGATTTTCTTATTTTATTTTTATTGAGTCGTTGCTAGGGACTAGCAACAATCTAAGTGTGGGGGTGTGATAACTCGTATAATTATATAGTTTTTAGTTATGTTTTATTATTGTTTTGTGTCAAATACGAGTTATTATTGTTTAGTCTAATTGTGTTTATGATCTTTTATATTTTTATGTAATTTGGTGTTTTTCACAAGTTTCTTTGAGTGATTTCAGATTACTAGAATTAAGGGCAAATCCAGTTCAGTTCCAGTTCCGACACCTTTTGCCATATCAGCTATATCTCGCGTTTCACTGAAGCAATAAGGCTGAAATTTGTAGCCGTGCAAAGCTAAGAGGAGTATCTATCTTTTTTCATGTTTTACACTTCTTGAAACGGAGTCGTTTTCCCTAGCGAAATCGACCATCAAGTTGGCTGATGTGCAATGACGTCTGTGCTGACCTGTTTTCGTATTCTGCCCATATCTTCTTATCCACATCAGCAAATGAGCTGATTCCAACGGCTATGGATCAGTAACTGATAGGGTAACATTTTTCTAGAAGACCATGTGATCAGATAAGGCCTCCAAAATTGACAAAATCGACCATCAAGTTGGCTGATCAAAATCGTCATATATGACGAAAATTGTTAGAAAAATGCACCCACCTATTATACCTACCTTTGAAATTTGTAAAGCTTGTCTCTTGTCATTTAGCCCTCCAAAATGTGTATAAATAGAGGGCCTTGGATGATTGTAAGGGATCATATTATACATTGGTAGGAAATTAGCCATTATAATAAAATTCTCTAAGTTTTCTTCTTCTTTCTTTTCTCTAGTTTTCTTTTTCTTTATTTTCTTCTTCTTCTTTCTTTCTTTTATTTCCTTCTTAGATTCTCTTTAATTTTATGTTTATGTTTACAATGCCTATGCTAGGCTAAACTTCTATTTGGTTAAGGGTGATTTCAAAGCCCTAGACATGTTTTGTGATTGATTTTTAGATTTTATCTATCATTAATTTTCTATCAAAGTTGCTTATGTTTTTCTACAAGAATTGTTCATGATGTTGTCTTGATTTATTTAGGTGTACAACTAGATAGATCTTGATAATTATCTATTGCTAGTTTAGGAGTCTTGATCCGTGTAATTGTCTTGATTTCCTATTCATAAGTGGCAATTTGTGATTAATGATTATGGTCAAGTTTTCAATAATTGCAAAGTGGAACATAACCTAAGTTGAACAATCCGAGCTTATGTGTTTGTTGCTTAGATCAACCTATCTTTCTCATCATAAAGCTGCCATTAAATTGAATTTAGAGAGCTTATTTGATGCACCCAAAAGAGTGTATCTTATTTAACCTTGCACTAAAAAGATCAATTGTAAGTATAGTAGTTAGCAAGGGTCGAGTCCTCAGGGATTGGGTTTTAGTTTATAAGTTAATAGTTTAAAACTTAAATTCAAGAACAATAAAAGAAAAGGGGTTTTTGAAGCCAGATTTAAACTAAAGTAAATAATAAGAATAAGATGCAAGGCGGTATAACCAGCCAATAAAAATATATATACTAAATTAGGCGGTATAACCAGCCAATAAAAATAAAACAAAGTTAATATACAAATTAGGCGGTATAACCAGCCAATAAAAATAAATATACTAAGAAGAATCAAATATGAAACATATGGTTAAGGTTTCATTCTCCACCACTAGACATCATTAAGAATCAATTTCAGATCTATCAATATCAACCAACTATCAAAGTTAACAACCGTAGATAACAACAAGCTCTGTTATCCCAATCTTTCCTTAGTTTGTCGTTAAATAGAACAAGCTCTCTATTTAATCTCTAACCATTAAACAACCTAGAATAAGCTCTCTAAATTCAATTTAATGGCAGCTTTATGATGAGAAAGATAGGTTGATCTAAGCAACAAACACATAAGCTCGGATTGTTCAACTTAGGTTATGTTCCACTTTGCAATTATTGAAAACTTGACCATAATCATTAATCACAAATTGCCACTTATGAATAGGAAATCAAGACAATTACACGGATCAAGACTCCTAAACTAGCAATAGATAATTATCAAGATCTATCTAGTTGTACACCTAAACAAATCAAGACAACATCATGAACAATTCTTGTAGAAGAACATAAGCAACTTTGATAGAAAATTAATGATAGATAGAATCTGAAAATCAATCATAAAACATGTCTAGGGCTTTGAAATCACCCTTAACCAAATAGAAGTTTAGCCTAGCATAGGCATTATAAACATAAACATAAAATTAAAGAAAATCTAAGAAGAAAATAAAAGAAAGAAAGAAGAAGAGGAAGAATATTAATTATCCAACCTCTTGCTCTCTCTAAAGAAAAAGAACACTAGAGAAAAGAAAGAAAACTAGAGAAAAGAAAGAAGAAGAAAACTTAGAGAATTTTATTAAAATGGCTAATATCCTACCTATGTACAATATGATCCCTTACAATCATCCAAGGCCCTCTATTTATACACATTTTGGTGGTCTAAATGACAAGAGACAAGCTTTACAAATTTCAAAGGTAGGTATATGACGATTTTGATCAGCCAACTTGATGGTCGATTTCGTCAATATTGGAGGCCTGATCTGATCACATGGTCTTCTAGACAAAGGTTCCCCTATCAGTTACGGAACCATAGCCGTTGAAATCAGCTCATTTGCTGGTGTGGATAAGAAGATATGGGCATAATACGAAAACATGTCAGCACAGACATCATTGCACATCAGCCAACTTGATGGTCGATTTCGCTAGGGAAAACGACTCCGTTTTAAGAAGTGTAAAACATGAAAAAGATAGATATGCCTCTTAGCTTTGCATGGCTACAAATTTCAGCCTTATTGCTTCAGTGAAACTCGAGATATAGCTGATATGGCAAAAGGTGTCGGAACTGAAACTGAACTGGATTTGCCCTTAATTCTAGTAATCTGAAATCACTCAAAGAAACTTGTGAAAAACACCAAAATACATAAAAATATAAAAGATCATAAACACAATTAGACTAAACAATAATAACTCGTATTTGACACAAAACATTAATAAAACATAACTAAAAACTATATAATTATACGAGTTATCACACCCCCACACTTAGATTGTTGCTAGTCCCTAGCAACGACTCAATAAAAATAAAATAAGAAAATCTAATCTAATCCACTTTCGTAGGAAATCACGGTGGCACTTAGCATGTGACACAAGCCTTTAAACCCCTAGGTGTCCCTAGTGGACGAGTTTAGTCTCGTGAGGGTTTACTAGAACGATACCCACAAACATTGAAAAACTAAAATATAAATAAACTACATATACTAAAAATATTTATTCCTAATCCTTTCAATACAAATTAGAGACATTCTTTGAACAAGTCTTATAAACTAATCAATAGCTTAAATAATTTCACAAAAAATCATGCTTGAATGTAAATTGTTTGAGTTAAGCCAATATTAACATAACATATCTCAATCAAAATAGTGCACATTCAAACTTAATCTCAACTTCTCATATGGGATACTCTCATGATTTTCACTCTTTAAAGTAGTGGTAAAGTGTTTACACTCAATCAATCTCATGAAAATAGTTCTACCATATGCTTGCTTGTCTACCTATTCTCCACTAAAAGATCATGCAACTTCATAAATCAAGAGGTCTTTAATCAAGGTTGTAATGGGGCCAAGAGGTAATAATGTGGTTAAAGAATAAAAAGGAAAAGATATCACAAACATTCCAAAGACTTTATAGAATTTAGAGACAGAATAAGATTTTGCAGATAAAACTTTCTCAATATTCTTTAGAAGTACATAATCACATAGGCTGAATATTTCATGTTGAGCCTTTACTTCATTCTAACCAACTTTCGAACATCTTTTTCTTTTCTTTAACTAGAAGTTCAAGAGATTATTCAAAAAAAATATTATTTTTTTCACATGGGAATGTATTTGGCAATATTCCCTCTATTTTTCTCTTGACTTTTGCCTTTCTCCTCCCCCACACTTATCTTTTGTTCTAACCCAAATTTTCAAAAAATATCCCTTGTTTTTGCAATATGTCTCAAACATTCTAGTCCATCTTTAGAACAAGGGTAAAGATATAAATGTGTTTAGGCTAGGTGTAAGATGTGGTTACCAAATAAATAGCTTATTCAATGTAGGCTCAAATTGGTTCACTAGAGGGATGTTCTCTTGGAACATCAATAAGGGATGGCTGTTTGGCCCTAGTTAAAAAGTCCTAATGCCTCTATCATATTCATGTTGTTACATGCATCAATATAGTCTCAAATGGTTTAAAGCAAGTTCTAGAGAATCATGTAATCATAAGAGCACTCAAGAAAGAAATTAGATTGATTTGTATAATGCATCAATCATTATAGGCTCAAAAACTCACAAGGATGATTATACAAGTCAGATTAAGTCTAAACATGCTTCTTTCTCAATCAACATATCATATTAACATTGGCTCATAAAAAGATTGATAACAAGTTCAATTCTCATGAAAATCTTCTCACTAATAAATCTGTTTTAGACTTATGCAATTCATATCTCATCATTGTATTAAAAAGGAACTAAAACACACTAAAAATAATAATAATAAAGACTCATAAAAAAAATAGTAGACAAAAATAAAAGAAATCCTAAATCATTCCCCCCACACTTAATTCTTACATTGTCCTCAATGGAAGTCTATTAACCCAAATGAAAGAATCATGTGTAAGAGAAAAGAACTAATAACATAAGAATAGGAATAACTAGACTCAAAACAAAACAAACTCATGCAACCTAAATAATCCTAAAATACTAAACAAAAATTAACAAGTAAACGTAAAAAGATTAAAATCAAACTGACAAGGTATGTCTCAAGTCTCCCTTACTCAGACCTTGTTCAGAATGAATACTTCTAAATTGCTTAAAACACAACAAACTTTTTTTTTTTTTTTTGAAAAGAAGAAATCAAACTGACAAGGTATGTCTCAAGTCTCCCTTACTCAGACCTTGTTCAGAATGAATACTTCTAAATGGCTTAAAACACAACAATTTTTTTTTTTTAAATTAGCAAAATATGTCCCTTACCCCATACTAAAATATGACATTGTCCCCAATGTCAAATTTTAAAGGTAGGATTTAGGAGATATTACCTGCAGAGGTTGCTAACCACTTATTATAACTGAGACACAACAAACAAAATGTTAGATAATGTCACAAAGACAAAGTGCAATCCACTCCTTGCTCGTCCATATCTCTTTTTCTTTTTCCGAGCGTTTGCGAAACAACCGTAGCAGATAAATACTCATAAGCTTGGAGCTTTTTGAGTAAATCTTCAATGGTTGTAGCAGAAATTATGGTTCTCCTTGCCTCTGAAAACATGAATCCATTATCCACAGCATTATCTAAATATGAAAGCAAATTACTAAAATAACCATTAATATTAAGCAAACCAATGGGTTTCTTATTTGTGACCAAAGATGACCAAGAAGCCACGCAAGCTATTTCTTCCAATGTACCCAGACCTCCTGGTAAAGCAATGAATGCATCGGCAGAATGGTACATGATTGTTATCCGTTCAGGGATACTCCAGACTTGTATTTCCTTACCCACGGTAGGTCCACAAAAACTTGTGAATAGTTTTGGCACGATTCCTAGAACTGGACTTCCTCCGGCGTGTGCTGCTGTAGCGACTGCTCCCATTAAACCCGTACTACCGCCTCCTTAAATCAACTGGATCTTTTGTTGGGCAAGTATTACTCCAACTCTTATGGCTTCATCAGCGAATATGTTATTTTTCCCTGGATAAGCACCTCCAAAGACACAAATTTTTTTAATGCGCTGGGATGAAGTACTTTCCATTTTTTTTTCTTCGAGTGCCTGAAAGAGAATGAGTACATGGTGTAATATATAGAGGACTCAGTAGTGAATCAGACAAGAGTAATAATGTCGCCGAAAGTGTATCTGACCTGTCAGAAGAAAATGTTAACCTAACAAAAGATTTTTGCGTGATTTCAGGAAGAAAATCAAAAAGAGAAGAAAAATCGACCGTAAAAGTCAAGAGTAATAATGTCGCCGAAAGTGTATTTGACCTGTCAGAAGAAAATGTTAACCTAACAAAAGATTTTTGCGTTATTTCAGGAAGAAAATCAAAAAGAGAAGAAAAATCAACCGTAAAAGACAAATAAAAAAATGAGAATAATTACACAAATCGAACAACACGTAAATTAAACCAAAATAAAGTTATTGCAAATCAAACCAAAAGCTGAGAAGTTATTTATTGTAGTTGTGATTGTGGCTCACATCTTCCTCTGGTTTTACGTCCAGAAACGGCTTAAACGCCTTCTATGAGTCGAGGATATGCTTCCCATCCAGTTTTCTTACAAGCTGGCAAACAGGGTCTTTTAACATCAGATTCCCAAGATGTTGCCATTCCCTTTGGAATTGCGGCCATAAATCAAGAATTTCTCTTTGTACGTCTCCACTAGGATGCGTCTCAAGAGAAAGTTGGATATTACCCAAATTCTCCTTACTCAGTCCATCCTTAATGAATTCAATTTTATCATCTCGATTAGAGGACGGAATCCCAATAGAACGACATTTACCGTTACACGTCCATCGTGCACATTTGTGGCAATTTGAACTCATGCGCTTTGCTCGTCGCTTCTTTGCAAAAGTGCTTCTACCTGTACCTGGTAAATGCAAAACAGGAAGATATTCATCTTCCCGTACCTTGGCTTCAATTATCCAACGTATGTCGTCAGGAATCCCTTTGTGCATAAGCATTCTTAATCTTTCAAGTCGAACTTGGTAAAGCTTCAGTAAAATATTTCGAGGAAAAGGAGGAAATCGTTTCTGCAATCTTGTGAGAATATCATCCATCCTGAAAAAAAGAATGAAAAAAAATGAAAGAGAAATTGGAAGAGAAATTTATATACAATATCAGTTTTGTGGGTAGCTGATGGAACCGATTTAAATAATCACGGAGTACCGTTATCCGCCATTTAACCGGGGTTAAAAAAAAATTATATTTACATCTAGTTATTTTCAAAACAAGGATCAGAAAGAAAAACAACATAAAAAGACTCAAAAACAAAACACTCTAAATAAAATCCTAAATTCTTCCCCCCACACATAATTTTTACATTGTCCTTAATGTAATGCTATTATCCCCCAATGCAAGAATTATATGTAAGAGAAAAGAACTATTAAACAAAAGAAACTTATGCAGCCTAAATGAACTTAAAAGCAGTAAACACAATTAACAAAGAAACAAAAGAAATAAAAATAAAAACAATAAAAATAATAAAAGAAAAAGGAAAAGAAAGAGAAAGCAAATCTGAATATGGAAGGTTGGCAATTTCATCTTTAATTGGGCTGCCTTCCCAATTAACACTTGAGTTAGTGTTTTGAATCTAACCAACACCCCTTCTTGGCTTTTTAGGCTTGTCAGGCTCATGCATGAAATTTCCCAAATTTATGCGTTTGAGAGGAAGCTTTCTTTGCACAACAGTGGATGCATTCTCCATTACAAGTATTATTCCATCATCCTTGGTGGTGCATATCTCATCGAGGAATGGTGCATCTTTTGGTACTTGTTGAATGACATCCACAAACAAACTGTTTAAGGTTTCCAGCGTGTCTTGTTCATGTTCATCCTCCTTGAACTTTGCGAATCTACTAGGAAAAGGTGGAGAAGAAACATTAGTAAAAATTGGAATCTCAAACGTTACCTCAGGTGCCGAAATACTCTTATTTGGATCATTGGCTTCATTATCCTCAAGAATAGAATTCATCTCTAATTTTGTCTCATCCTCATCTTGTTCCTCATTCCTCAAGGTCACAATAGTAATATTCTCCTTTGGGTTAATCATTGTTTGGGCAGGGAGTTCTTCAGATCTTTGTGCTACCCATCCCACCATACTACTAGTCAATTGGATCATTTGCTTTTCCAAACTCTGGATGCTTGCCCTTGTTTCCTGTTGAAATTGCAATGTATCAGTAACAAGAGAATAGACAAGATCTTCTAAAGAAGTACCTGAGTTTTGAGTCATATGTGGTGGTTGAAAAAGATCTGGTTCTTGGGACCATGATTGATTGAAGCTAGATGGATGAGTGTAATTGGCATAAGGATCTACTTCTTGGTAATTTTTCGAGTAGCCATAATTAGTATGATCCCACCATCCCTCATGGTAAGTGTTTGAGTAATGATCATACTGTTGGTCTTTGAACACTTGATGGCCTTGACATCCTCCCATGGCCAATTGTTGAACTGGGAAGGTGAGATTGGCTTGTTGATTCTCCATGTTCATGTATGCCACCAACTCTTCAAGTGTTAGATTGCTCAATTCCATCGTTTTTTTTTTTTTTTTTCAAAATTTGATCAGAAAAACCCGTATGTACAAGAAAATAAAACTCATTAGAACTGAAAATAAGAATAAACCAAGTAACAAATAAACTAAAGAAAACAATCCCCGGCAACGGCGCCAAAAATTTGATGCACCCAAAAGAGTGTATCTTATTTAACCTTGCACTAAAAAGATCAATTGTAAGTATAGTAGTTAGCAAGGGTCGAGTCCTCAGGGATTGGGTTTTAGTTTATAAGTTAATAGTTTAAAACTTAAATTCAAGAACAATAAAAGAAAAGGGGTTTTTGAAGCCAGATTTAAACTAAAGTAAATAATAAGAATAAGATGCAAGGCGGTATAACCAGCCAATAAAAATATATATACTAAATTAGGCGGTATAACCAGCCAATAAAAATAAAACAAAGTTAATATACAAATTAGGCGGTATAACCAGCCAATAAAAATAAATATACTAAGAAGAATCAAATATGAAACATATGGTTAAGGTTTCATTCTCCACCACTAGACATCATTAAGAATCAATTTCAGATCTATCAATATCAACCAACTATCAAAGTTAACAACCGTAGATAACAACAAGCTCTGTTATCCCAATCTTTCCTTAGTTTGTCGTTAAATAGAACAAGCTCTCTATTTAATCTCTAACCATTAAACAACCTAGAATAACCTCTCTAAATTCAATTTAATGGCAGCTTTATGATGAGAAAGATAGGTTGATCTAAGCAACAAACACATAAGCTCGGATTGTTCAACTTAGGTTATGTTCCACTTTGCAATTATTGAAAACTTGACCATAATCATTAATCACAAATTGCCACTTATGAATAGGAAATCAAGACAATTACACGGATCAAGACTCCTAAACTAGCAATAGATAATTATCAAGATCTATCTAGTTGTACACCTAAACAAATCAAGACAACATCATGAACAATTCTTGTAGAAGAACATAAGCAACTTTGATAGAAAATTAATGATAGATAGAATCTGAAAATCAATCATAAAACATGTCTAGGGCTTTGAAATCACCCTTAACCAAATAGAAGTTTAGCCTAGCATAGGCATTATAAACATAAACATAAAATTAAAGAAAATCTAAGAAGAAAATAAAAGAAAGAAAGAAGAAGAGGAAGAATATTAATTATCCAACCTCTTGCTCTCTCTAAAGAAAAAGAACACTAGAGAAAAGAAAGAAAACTAGAGAAAAGAAAGAAGAAGAAAACTTAGAGAATTTTATTAAAATGGCTAATATCCTACCTATGTACAATATGATCCCTTACAATCATCCAAGGCCCTCTATTTATACACATTTTGGAGGGCTAAATGACAAGAGACAAGCTTTACAAATTTCAAAGGTAGGTATATGACGATTTTGATCAGCCAACTTGATGGTCGATTTCGTCAATATTGGAGGCCTGATCTGATCACATGGTCTTCTAGACAAAGGTTCCCCTATCAGTTACGGAACCATAGCCGTTGAAATCAGCTCATTTGCTGGTGTGGATAAGAAGATATGGGCATAATACGAAAACATGTCAGCACAGACATCATTGCACATCAGCCAACTTGATGGTCGATTTCGCTAGGGAAAACGACTCCGTTTTAAGAAGTGTAAAACATGAAAAAGATAGATATGCCTCTTAGCTTTGCATGGCTACAAATTTCAGCCTTATTGCTTCAGTGAAACTCGAGATATAGCTGATATGGCAAAAGGTGTCGGAACTTAAACTGAACTGGATTTGCCCTTAATTCTAGTAATCTGAAATCACTCAAAGAAACTTGTGAAAAACACCAAAATACATAAAAATATAAAAGATCATAAACACAATTAGACTAAACAATAATAACTCGTATTTGACACAAAACATTAATAAAACATAACTAAAAACTATATAATTATACGAGTTATCATTATTCTAGGTTGTTTAATGGTTAGAGATTAAATAGAGAGCTTGTTCTATTTAACGACAAACTAAGGAAAGATTGGGATAACAGAGCTTGTTGTTATCTACGGTTGTTAACTTTGATAGTTGGTTGATATTGATAGATCTGAAATTGATTCTTAATGATGTCTAGTGGTGGAGAATGAAACCTTAACCATATTTTTCATATTTGATTCTTCTTACTTACTTGTTTTCTTACTTTTCTAGTTTGCTTATTTTTAAAAGTATATTTATTTTTATTGGCTGGTTATACCGCCTAATTTAGTATATATAGTTTTATTGGCTGGTTATACCGCCTAATTTAGTATATATATTTATTGGCTGGTTATACCGCCTAATTTAGTATATATATTTTTATTGGCTGGTTATACCGCCTAATTTAGTATATATATTTATTGGCTGGTTATACCGCCTAATTTAGTATATATATTTTTATTGGCTGGTTATACCGTCTTGCATCTTATTCTTATTATTTACTTTAGTTTAAATCTAGCTTCAAAAAAAAACCCTTTTATTTTATTGTTTTCTTTGAACGTAAGTTATAAACTAATAACTCATAGATTAAAACCCAATCCCTGAGGACTCGACCCTTGCTAATCATTATACTTACAATTGATCTTTTTAGTGCAAGGTTAAATAAGATACACTCTTTTGGGTGCATCATTAGCTATCAAAGTTAACAACCGTAGATAACAACAAGCTCTGTTACCCCAATCTTTCCTTAGTTTATCGTTAAATAGAACAAGCTCTCTATTTAATCTCTAACTATCAAACAACCTAGAATAAGCTCTCTAAGTTCAATTTAATAGCAGCTTTATGATGAGAAAGATAGGTTGATCTAAGCAACAAACACATAAGCTCGGATTGTTCAACTTAGGTTATGTTCCATTTTGCAATTATTGAAAACTTGACCATAATCATTAATCACAAATTGCTACTTATGAATAGGAAATCAAGACAATTACACGGATCAAGACTCCTAAACTAGCATTAGACAATTATCAAGATTTATCTAGTTGTACACCTAAACAAATCAAAACATCATCATGAACAATTTTAATGGAAGAACATAAGCAACTTTGATAGAAAACAATGATCGATAGATTCTGAAAATTAATTACATAACATGTCTAGGGCTTTGAAATCACCCTTAACCAAAGAAGTTTAGCATAACATAGGCATAGATAATATATACATAAAACTAAAAAGAAAAATAAAAGAATGGAGAAGAAGAAAAAGAATAATGATCCTTGAGTCTCCTCAAAAGATGTCTAGTTTGTGGCTCAAAAGATGGTATTTATAGAGCTTTAAAACCCTGAGAATAAGTCATTGCCGCACAAGTAAGCCTGGAGGTGCAAAAATCACGTTTTTGTCTTTTTTTTAGATTTGCGATTAAGGTTTTTCTGGCCGCAGGGTTCTTTAGGGAGATCTTATAGCGCCATTTTGAATGCCCATTTCTTATCCGATTTGGGCCCATAATATATCGTTGGAAAGATAATCAAGTCAGCTTCAAAAGTCAAGAAGGAAGTTTCTTAAAATAAAGACTCTAACATCATGTTGTCCTTACAACAAGATCCAGAGGTCAAATCTGCCTGATTGCTTTTCAACCAGAAATTGATATTTTTGACTCCCAAGTCTTCTTCCATCTTGTGATTATCATTTTGTAAGCTCTTTACCGTCATTATTGACATATTTTGACTTCATTCTCCTTATTGTACCTAAAATTCAAAAACATATTATAAGTAAACAAGATAAAGATCGAAAACATAACAAAAACTAAAGGTAGAAAGACATAAAATGTATATTTTATGAGCTTATCAGTAGGAATTTTGAGATATGTTTAAAAATAAATCTACTCCACTTCAACCACTTGGATTGTAATAAGTATGGTTCTTATTTTCATGATATTTTTGTGAATTAATATGTCAAAAGAAAATAACAAATCTTTTCGTGTAGCATCGCGCGGGTTATCTTTTAGTATAAATAAAAGGTATGGTTAAAAGATGTCTATAGTAGATATGATAATCAATATATTTTTATGTGTCATAATTGTGTTTAAGATATTATATATTTATATATATATTGATACATTAATAATTTGTGTAATATAGATTTTGATACGTTAGCATATTCGTGTCGTGTTAGTGTTATTTTTTTCGTATCATGTCGTGTTTTAGTTATTTTTTTCATATCGTGTCCAAAATTACCAAATCTAGTCCATAGACATTAGTTAAAATTATTTATCATTTTTAGAATTTTTTTCATTTAATACATTATTTTTACTGAATTTTAAAAAAATACACTAATTACACTTTTATTTTTATAAATATCATCTTAATCAATACCTCTAATTAACATTTTGCATAAATAACTACAAATGAAAATCACTTCATAACAACAAAACTTATTGTAGCAAGAATTTAAATGCATATTCTTTTAACAAAATGGAAATGTCAAGAAATCCTTGAAACCCGATACATTTGGGTACATGAAGTCCTTTTCCAAGGAAAAAAAAAACACAAAAAACAAAAGAAGAAAGGAATTTAGAACTCCCAAAGGGCTGCAAAATTTTTTGTCTTAAACGATAAGAGGCATTGGGTTTGGGTTCGTTTCGCGCGTACTTTGTTGCTTCTTGCTTTCGTAGATTCTTTGGTGGGTGTCCGTTTGCTCTGCCTCTCTCCTCACCTTTTATTTAACGAACGGCTCTGCTTTTTCTGCTCTGCATGTCCATCCATTAACACTCTCTTTTTTTCTCTCTTTCACTTTGACCCGACCTTCAAGGCCTTCTCTCATGGATTCCTCTGCTACCATAGCCATGAAACCTTCTTCTTCTTCTACTTGTTCTTTATTTTATTTTTTTTTCTATCTCTCGAACCCAAAATTCTAACCCAAAATCAATCCTTTTCAACTCTCATAGAACACCCAGAACCCATCACAAATCCTTCTTTAAGTCTCTCAAATGTATCCAATCTCCACCTCCTGGTTCTCTTTCTTCAAAGCCCACTTCTTTTTCCTGCTCTGCTGTCACCCTGTCTCCCTCACAGACCGCTCATCTCCCTCCACGAAACTTTCCACCCTTGTCTCCGAATTCCTATCCCTGTTAGAGCCTCTTGACCGTGTCAAGCGTCTTCTTCATTAAGCTTCTCTTCTCCCTCCTCCCCGGCTTCTTCTCGGATGGACTTGAACCGGGTCATGGGCTGCACGGCCCGAGTTTGGCTCGAAGCCCAGATGAAATCTGAAGGGAAGATGAGGTTTTGGGCCGACAGCGATTCCGAGATCACGAATGGGTTCTGTGCATGTTTGGTTTCGGTTCTTGATGGGGCGGCGCCAGAGGAAGTGCTGGGATTGAAAACAGAGGATTTGGCGGCGCTTAACGTAGGGCTGCCTGTTGGGGAAAGGTCTCGTGTGAACACGTGACATAATGTTTTGGTTAGTATGCAGAAGCGAACCAGGGCCTTGGTTGCTCAAAAGGAAGGGAAGGCTCCATTTGAGCCGTTTCCTTCGTTAGTGGTCATGGCCGAGGGTTTTCAGCCAAGAGGAAGCTATGCCGAGGCTCAGGTTAGTTTCTTACTAATTTTTGTACCCTTTTTTTTATGATTTTATTTTCCTGGTGGTATTGAGATCCTAAGTTTCAATTCTAGTTGAATTGCAGGCAAGATATTTGTTCCCTGATGAGGTAAAGGTGAAAGAACTTGTGAATGTGCTGAAAGAGAAGAAAATTGGCGTGGTTGCTCATTTTTACATGGATCCTGAAGTGCAAGGCATCTTAACTGCTGCCCAGAAGGAGTGGCCTCACATTCATATATCTGACTCTTTGGTCATGGCAGATTCAGCTGTCAATATGGCAAAATCTGGATGTAAATTTATTACAGTTTTGGGTGTAGATTTTATGTCAGAAAATGTTCGTGCAATTCTTGATCAAGCTGGCTTTGGAGAGGTATATTATTTCCTTCTCTCTATCTCTTCTAGTAGATGCAAAGTAGTACTTATTCAACAGACTCTACAGCTGGGAGTATTCTCTTGTTTTGGACCTAAATTATACAAATTTAAGGCCGTAATATCTAAAAAATTTAATGTTGTGTGTGCACTAAAATGCAAGACAAGAAATTGTTGAAATATGGTATTGTTATTTTTCTTTGGCGCATGGCATGCTTTATCCAGCATTGAGCTGAATGTATTCTGTTGTCAGCTCCAAAGAACTAATGGCATTCATGGATTTGTTTCTTTGTATAATTCAATTACAGGTTGGTGTGTACAGGATGTCGAATGAACGCATCGGTTGTTCTTTGGCTGATGCTGCCGCGTCTCCTAATTATGTGAACTATCTTGAGGCAGCTTCCAACTCGCTTCTGTCATTGCACGATGTTTACATTAATACTTCTCTAGAAACAAAAGCTTATGCTCATGAGCTTGTACCTACAATCACTTGTACTTCTTCAAACGTTGTGCAAACCATTCTGCAGGTGGGTAGTATTGCAAGCATAATTTTATTTTCTGCCCCTTTGTCATATAGAGCTTTGATTTTTTTTCCCAAAAGGTTTCTGTTATTAATTAACTTCTCTTGTTTTCCGCAGGCTTTTGCTCAAATTCCATACTTAAACATATGGTATGGGCCTGATTCCTACATGGGTGCAAATATTAAAGAGTTGTTTCAGCAGATGACTTTGATGTCTGATGAGGAAATTGCTGAAATACACCCACAACATAATAGAGACTCGATCAAATCTCTGCTACCTCGCATGCACTATTACGAGGTATTATTTTCTGTGTCTTGACTCTTGAGGAGCTGCATGAAATAGAGTTTGTTGTATGGTGATGTGTGTTATGTACACTTTTGAGTATCAACTTTGGTGATGATGTCTTATGCATCTATAGAGAATTGGTTTATGCATTTAGGTTGTTAGTAATTGAATTTATCACATTTAAGGTTCCAAGGAAGTTTTTTAGAAAAAACTTTTTCTGGTCATTTTGTTTTTAAGGATGTGCATTCCTCTGATTGTTGTCACTGTCGCCATTTATAAATTTCTTATTGAAGTATCGTATATTGGTGATAAACAGAGGAATTACTTGAACAATGAATGAAGCATATGAATCCATTTATTTCTTTGAATTGATTTATGAGAGACATTTTGGTGAAATGCAGTCAGTGGGGGAGTGTACATCCTTCTGCCTTGTGCATTTATCTTGAGCCTTGGCCAAGAAATATATATCTAAGTTTGTTGCTTTGTTGAATCTTTTTCTCTGTTATTTCTACATATATATATATATATATATATATATATATATATATATATATATGTAATGCTTCCGCAGAGATCTTTGTATATCTTCCCTTTATTTTATCTTGCAATTACAGATTTGGTGGCACAACTGCTTTGCCTTTTATAGCTGACCCAGTGACATTTTCTATCAGGATGGAACGTGTATCACATCACCTTTTCGGACATGAAGTTGTAGAGAAGATAAATGAAATGTACTGTGATGCATTTCTAACAGCACATTTTGAGGTTCCTGGAGAAATGTTCTCTTTGGCAATGGAAGCCAAGAGAAGAGGAATGGGTGTTGTCGGCTCCACTCAAAACATATTGGATTTCATAAAACAAAGGGTTCAAGAGGCACTAGAAAGAAATGTGGATGACCACCTCCAATTCGTCTTGGGTACAGAAACAGGAATGGTGACTTCAATTGTTGCAGCAGTTTGCAGTTTGTTAGATTCTTCAAAGTCAACTTCTACCGCAAAAATCAATATTGAAATTGTCTTTCCAGTCTCATCAGACTCGATGACAAAAACATCTACGAGCTCATTCCCTGTCCTTAAATCAGTTAAAATGGGCGATGTTATAGTCCCTGTTGTACCCGGAGTTGCAAGTGGGGAAGGATGTTCTATTCATGGTGGCTGTGCATCTTGTCCATACATGAAGGTTAGCATGTTCTTATATATGTTAGCACGGTTCTTATTAATCTCATTCTCTGATTATTATCGAATCAATCAATTCAGGCTGCCTGATGCGTGTCTTGAACTGTATGCACACTTGTGTTGTGAAGTTGCATGGTATTTATAGGATGTACAATTTGTTCAGTAATTGGAAAGAGCAGTATGAAAATGAAACTGTTAACTCAGAATTGTGAGTTCTTTTAATCATGTTTGACATTTAGATCAAACTGGACAAGTTATGAAATTATGTTTTTGAAGTTAAGATTTATTAGGCAGATCATGTCGTTCTGCAACCAAAATGCATAATTACTTCAGCTGCTAGCAGTCCACTATGAGGTTATGTTACCTGGACTTTTCATTTTTCCTAAAATACCCGTGTCTGACACATGTGTCCAACACATATTCGGACATGGGTATGAAAGTATGATTCTCAAAATATATGGAAAAACTTAGAAAAAATTGAGTATACCCGTATCGGACACATACCTGTATCCAACACTCGCCCTTGAGTCCGGGTAACATAGCTATAAGGTTGTAGAATTGCTAGGAATCACTAAGTATGCTATATTTTAGAACATAAATTTGAGAAAGTGGATTTGGATTTGCTTTGTTTACTGGAAGTTAAACTTCTGATATTTGATTAACTCTCAGCTGCCAGATGAATTCTCTTAACTCACTCTTGAAAGTTTGCCACCACTTGCCTGATGGAAGAAGTAACCTTAAAGCATACGAAGCTGAACGGTTCAAGTTGCAAACCCCTCAAGGAAAATCTTTTGCAGATGTTGGATGTGAGCCTATATTGCAAATGAGACACTTTCAGGTTAGCATTCCCTTGTTTATTTTCTTCGGATGCATGAACGATTTTTGTCGAAGAGGCAGGAATAACCTGCTCAAGAATGAAATGTACAAAGAAAAAACAGAAACTCAATATTTTGGGTTCTTTTACTTTTATTTTTTTTCAAGATTCAGTGATTCAGCTCATTTGATTCTTATTTTCCAGGCAAAGAAAGAATTGCCAGAGAAACTTGTTTACCAGGTTCTCAGTCCACATGGAAATGGAAAGTCAGTGTCCTTAAGGTGAGCTGCCCCTGGAATGGAAGCTGCTGCTGGCTTTCAGGCTTTGATCAAATGTAATTTCCTCCAAGCAGAGTTGGTTTTGATAGTGATATTGCCCCACCAGAGGCTCTCAGTAGAATTTTCTTGTACAATTTTAGTGACACAGATTCTTCACCTCTCTCTCCCCCAAGTTGCTTAAAATATAATTATAGTATAGTTCAGTGCTAGTTTTGTAGGAAATCAAATGGATTCAGTCTTGATTTATTTTAGACATTGTATAGCTGTTGGTTTTACAGTGGAAGAAAAATCATCTTCCAGACTTCAATTCTTAATAATAGCATACAAAATTCTGTGTTGTTTTTTAAGATAATTTTGATGAATATATATTTATTTATGTGAGTTTTTTTTATTTTTTTTATTATCTTTTTAATTTTGGAACAAACTATCATCATATTTTTAATTCTAAAACAAATTTGATTAAGATGTAGCCGTTGATAAATACTATATAAAATATTTTATTGGAAATTGTTTTGTACTTGATTTTTTTTTTTTAAATGATATGATAAGAAAAATATCAAGATTAATTGAAAAATATAATGTGATATTTAATAAAAATGTCATGATGAAAGAAGAAAATTAATAACAAGTATTTTTAGATTATACGATATTATCCATACTATAAATATTGAATATTTTTAATATCAAAGAGGCTATCCGCGTTAGTGGTACTGTGTGTGTGTTTTTTTTTTAATCTAAATTAATTAATTTTTTAAATTTTATCTTAAATATAAAAAATTTAAAGAAGAAAAAAAAAGGGGGTAAGATAAGGTAGGTGAAACTAGACCTGCTCACGGGCCGGGCAGCCCGCCCGGCCCACGGGCCGGGCCTGGGCAAGATATTTTGTGTTCCGGGCCGGTTCAGCCCGGAACAGTAATTTTTATTATAATAATATTATTTTATTTAATTTTAATTATAAAAAAAATAAAAAAATTATTTTTTTATTCCAATGAATAGTGTTTCGGGCCTAAACGGGTGGGCCTGGGCGACCCAGGGCCGGGCCTGGGCAGAAAAAAAAAAAACCGGGCCGCGGCCCGGCCCGGCCCATGAGCAGCTCTAGGTGAAACGTATACCTAATAATTTTAGATGCAATACGACAATATGATATGCGAACGACACTAATAAATCGTGTATGAGTTTTAACTTAATCGTGTTTCGTATCTTAATTGTGTCGACACATTTAAGACACAATAATTTTTGTGTTATAAACGTGTTAAACACGAATAACATGTTTAATTAATTTTTTTAAATGTGTTATAGTGTCAATAGTTTCTTAACACATTTAAAATACGATTAATTAAACATGTCTTAAGTGTGTAAACACGTATAATTTGATACATTTAACACGTTTATGAAACTTATTTAATTTTAGTATAACATATCCTTGCAATAAATTTTTTGATATTTTGGAGTCCAGATAAGGTGTCCACATGACCTTTACTCTTTTTTTTTTTTAATTTTTTTTATTTTAGTTTTTTATTTTATTTTTTAATTTTAGTTTTAGACACGTATAATTTGACACATTTAACATGTTTATAAAACCCATTTAATTTTAGTATAATATATAGTTACAATAAATTTTTGACATTTTGGAGTCCAAATAAAGTGTCCACATGCCACCACCTTTGCTTTTTTTTTTTTTTTAATTTTATTATTATTTTAAATTTTAGTTTTTTTTTTTTATTTTAAATTTTAGTTTAAGTTACTTAATTCAAGATTGTTTTTTTTTTTTTAAATGTGATGAAGATAAATTGAGAAGCTAGTGAGAAAATTTAAATGATTTTAGATTTGGTAATTCATGGATTTATGTAACGTGTATTTTTATGTTTCATAATCTCCTTTAAGGTATTATATATTTATACAAATTTTGATACGTTAATAATTCGTTTTATATGAATTTTGACATGTTCGTGTATTCGTGTTGTGTTTGCATTATTTTTTCGTTTCGTGTTTTAATTATTTTTCTGTGTTCCTTTTTTTTTTAAAATTTAAGTTTTAATTATTTTATTAAAGATTAAAAAAAAATGTGATAGAGATAAATGGAGGAGTTGATGAGAAGATTTAAGTTATTTTAGACTTGGTAATTCGTGTATTCATGTTCTGTCTGTGTATTTTCATGTGTCATAATCATGTTTAAGGTATTATATATTTATATAAATTTTGATATGTTAATAATTCGTTTATCATGAACTTTGACATGTTCGTGTATTCCTGTTATGTTCGCGTTTTTTCCGTCTCGTGTTTTAATTATTTTTTGTGTCGTATAATGTATTGTGTTCAAAGTTATCAAATTTAAATTATTTTCTAAAAATTTTAAAAAATAAAATAATAATAAACAAATGATGTTTCCATCATATGTTTAATATTGAATATTCGCGGCAACCATCGGGTTATTTTTTTCTAGTATTTAATAAAAGAATGTCATACAAATTGATTGCCACGTCAGTGTCCATTTAGTCACCTACAGTTTCTGTTAAATGTAAATCAATTTTATCCGAAATAATAATACGAGATCAAATTGATTTAAATAAAAGATAAAGAATTAAAATAATCTAATTTACATAATTTAAGGGCTAAATTTGCATTTATTTTTTTCCGTATTCTGACAGCAACCAACTTGTGTCATAACTTTGCCACCCATATTTGATTAATCTTATTTATTCCAAAGGGGAAAGTAGTTCACAATCATCCACAAGAAAAATTTTCACCAATCAAACTCGATCTCTTTACCATTTTCAGTCACAATCTGCAACAGCGACAAGCCGACAACACATATCTGTTAGAGTTGGAGGTTTCGTTTCTCCACACAATTGAAACACAAAAAAAAAGGGTACGTCCGTCCTTACTCCTTACATTCCCTTTAATTCTTTTTGGTGCATAATATTTGTTTGATTTTCTGTTGAAAATGCAAACTATATGTTTCCGATGCTTTTAGGTTATTAGCTTAGTTTCTGTTTTGTCCTGTCATGAAACCAATATTTTCATGGTTAAGATTTAAGAAGCCAGAGGGCAGAAAGAGAGAGGGAGAGACAGAGAAACCTGTTAAACTGCTGAATTGATTACCCATATCTCTGTCTCGTTTGGAGAATTTTCCTGTTAGTTTTGATCTGGGTTTTTTAGGTTTGATATAACCTCAATGGGGGTGTTGCCTTGTTTCGATGAAGTGGAAGTTTCATCTGGGTTTTTATGTCTTTAATTATTACTAAAATTCCCAGCTACCCTTTTTGTAGGAGCCCTAAATTCACCCACCAATTGACACAAATACAGAAGATTTTGAGTGTTACTCCTGTGAATCATAAGCTTTGTGCTTGGTTTATTAAACAACCTAGGCAAAATGTCGCCAGTACGTGGTGAAAAATCCTTGATGGACTACTTGAAATGGCAATGGATTTCTCTGAGCATAGGCCATATGTTCTGCATAATAAACCATATCCATATAAATAGTTTAAGTTCCTGCATTGCACCATCTCTTAACAACTAGCTTCTGATCTTAACCGGGAGTTCATTCACACTCCATCTGCCTAGTTATTCTTGCTTTCTATATCAATTTACAGCTAAATGTGAAAGCCATTGGAGATTTTTTTTCTTCTTCTAAAAAGGCGGAAAATTGTTCATAGGAACATGATGCTGATTAGTGTGCAAATCTACAGGATAATGATTTAAAAGATAACCAAGAAGAGGATGTAAAGCTATATAGGAACAAATCTTGAGGCAGAGAAAATGGTTTTAGATGTTCGGGCTTTTCTAGTGATTATGTTTTAGGCTTTTAGCATAGCAACATATATAAATTGGGCACAAAACAATGATCAACAAAAGAAAGTGTATATAAAAGAAGAAAAATTCGAACTGATTATTGTTTTTATTCATCTGCCAAAATTGAAGAAACATATGTATGGCATCACAATCATCTAAGGGAAAGTTAGTTGGTGAGAATGATTTGAATAAATCTTGAGAACATTGCAGCTGGCATACTCTTAATCCAGGGTGATTTCTTCAGTTTGTGGTCTAAGAGACTAGGATAGATCGATCTCTCTTCAAATGCTCTTAAGATGCATGCTTCCATCCATGGGTGGCAAATTATATTTGGAAATAATTTGCAATTTGCAAAATTGAGAATCCTAGAAGGTTGGACTTGAGAAAGATTTAGAAACTTTCTCAAGAGTAAAATTCTTAAGATTTACATAGTCCATGTTCAATGTCTTGATGTGCACTTATGCACCTACATAAACCCAGTTTTATTGAATGGTTAGATCACTTGGCACCAAAGGCATTTATGTTTAAATAAATCTGCCCTTTTAGTTAAAAGCCATTTTTGTTGTCAGTCATCCTATTTTCTGCAACAAGTAACAGAAGAAACCCAAAAGGCACATAATTAAGTGCTTTGGCTGTAGTAAACGGTAAACCATTGTTACAGTGGCTGTGTGATAGCATTTTATCTCTTCTTTTTTATAATACTAGCTTCTTTTTTTTTTTTTTTTTTTTGTGTGTCTAATTGGTGAATATATGCAATGGAGTTTCTGTTTCTTGGATGCCAAGTGAGCAAAAAACTGCTTTATTTAAAAATGATTGATGTGTTTGTTTCCATTTACAATTTTACATTGCTTTGACTTTTAACTAAGGGGCTGATGGCTGTGGATGGGATGATGATTCTCTGCTTCACTTGGTAGCTATCATGCATAATTCTTTTCTTTTGACTTTTGTTTTTCAGATTTCTAAAGAATCCATTTCATTACTCATTTATCTATCAATTCAGCCTTGCAAAATTAATCAATGATTTGGTAATTTGATAGGAACAAGGAGTGAATTTCGCATGGGGTCTACAAATGGATTAACAAATGGACAAGGCAGGCATCCTCTATTTTCCTTTGGAGTTATTTCTGATGTCCAGTATGCTGATATCCCTGATGGCCACTCATTCCTTGGGGTTCCTCGGTTTTATCGGCATAGCATTCTTGTTTTGCAAAGGGCAGTCAAGAGCTGGAACAACCACAAGAATCTTAATTTTGCTATTCATTTTGGAGATATTGTTGATGGGAAGTGTCCCAAGGATCAATCTCTAAATGCTGTGAAAAATGTAGTTGGTGAGTTTGAAAATTTTAATGGTCCATTGTATCACATGATTGGAAATCATTGTCTTTACAATCTGCCACGGGAGAAGTTACTTCCTTTATTGAAAATCCCAAATCTTGGTGACTGTCAAGACGCTTACTATGATTTTTCACCAACACCAGAATACAGATTTGTTGTACTGGATGGCTATGATATCAGTGCAATTGGGTGGCCTCATGACCATCCGAATACATCGGAGGCTTTGAAATTCCTGAGAGAAAAAAACCCGAATTCTGATAAAAACAGCCCGGAGGGACTAAAGGGACTTGATAGAAGGTTCCTTATGTTTAATGGAGCTGTTGGAAAAGAACAAATGGAATGGCTAAATGGTATACTTCAGGATGCAACAAATTTGAAACAGAAAGTGATTGTTTGCTGTCATCTGCCTCTAGATCCAGGTGCAACAAGCAAAGAAGCGCTTCTATGGAATTACGACCAAGTAATGGATGTGATTCATCGGTACAATTGTGTGAAGGTTTGCCTAGCAGGACATGATCATGAAGGAGGACATTCAGTCGATTCTCATGGAATTCATCACAGAGTGCTTGAAGCTGCCTTGGAATGCCCTCCTGGTAGTAATGCATTTGGGTATATAGATGTTTATGACAACATGTTATCGCTTGTTGGTGCAGATCGAATGAAGAGCACCAATATTAGTTTCCATCCTTGTTAGACAAATTTTGTAGAATATATCATTTATGGGAATATCCTTCAATTCATTCATCAAAGATGTAGAGTGTATGTTAACTTAATCAGTATTGACACAAAAAAAACCGTGTACCTTCAAGCTATGTTACTCTCACTTTTCATTTTCTTTGAAGTATCCGTGTCCGATACTCGTGTCTTACACATATTCGAACATAGGTATGGAGGTATGATCCTCCAAATATATGAAAAAACTTAAAATTTTTATGAATATACTAGTATTGGACACATACACATATGCGACACTCATCTTCGAGTTCGAGTAACATAGCCTTCAAGGGTTCAATATGACATACTGGCTTTTCTTGCAAAGTTCTTGGATGAAGAATCATTGATTTTGGGTGTATAAATTTGTTTTAGCTGCTTACATGTTTCTGTCTAATTTTACACATACTAGCTAGTTAGCCATTCTTTGCTGCTTGTCTAGACCTTTGGTTCGCCTTCTAATTAAAATACTACTTTTGAGCAGACCAACTCCTAAATAGATATGTCTAAGAGTCGGGTTATCCGTCTAATTCTGAAGACCCACTTGATATTTGAGAGGCCTTGAACATAAATATTGAGTCAAAAATGAGTTTGGACAGAAAAATGATGTTTGTTTAAAAAATGGATCAAGCTTTGAACATGGCATTTTCTATCTAAATTTGGTTTGACCCATTTTGCTGTTACTTTTAAGAGTGATCAATCCTCTTTTAAGCAGGAACGATCATTTCTTAAGAAGGATCGATCATTTTTAAGAAAGATTGATCATCTTTAAAAAAATGTCTGTGTATAAATTTGGATGGGCATGTGTTAGTTTAGATAGTGCTTGTAATATGTTATTTGGGTTTGGGTAGCATTTTTTACCCATATTTCGAACAGACCGAACCTAAGTAGGCATAATATTTGTTAATATAAGGCTAGATTCAGTGCCAACCTATCCCGGTCCGATTTATAAACAAATCTACTCATAAAAGTTGATTTATGCTTATTATTGAAATGAAAGGAAAATGATCGGTTGTAAAATTTTAAAATAGTTGTGACAGTTAATCTTATCATATTTATGTGTGCAAATAGAAAAAAACTTAGTCTATTTAACTATTGTTATTATAATCATCATTATTCATCAGCATATGTGATGCACCCAAAAGAGTGTATCTTATTTAACCTTGCACTAAAAAGATAAATTGTAAGTATAGTAGTTAGCAAGGGTCGAGTCCTCAGGGATTGGGTTTTAGTTTATAAGTTAATAGTTTAAAACTTAAATTCAAGAACAATAAAAGAAAAGGGGTTTTTGAAGCCAGATTTAAACTAAAGTAAATAATAAGAATAAGATGCAAGGCGGTATAACCAGCCAATAAAAATATATATACTAAATTAGGCGGTATAACCAGCCAAAAAATATATATACTAAATTAGGCGGTATAACCAGCCAATAAAAATAAAACAAAGTTAATATACAAATTAGGCGGTATAACCAGCCAATAAAAATAAATATAAAAAATAAGCAAACTAAAAGTAAGAAAACAAATAAGTAAGAAGAATCAAATATGAAAAATATGGTTAAGGTTTCATTCTCCACCACTAGACATCATTAAGAATCAATTTCAGATCTATCAATATCAACCAACTATCAAAGTTAACAACCGTAGATAACAATAAGCTCTGTTACCCCAATCTTTCCTTAGTTTGTCGTTAAATAGAACAAGCTCTCTATTTAATCTCTAACCATTAAACAACCTAGAATAAGCTCTCTACATTCAATTTAATGGCAGCTTTATGATGAGAAAGATAGGTTGATCTAAGCAACAAACACATAAGCTCGGATTGTTCAACTTAAGTTATGTTCCACTTTGCAATTATTGAAAACTTGACCATAATCATTAATCACAAATTGCCACTTATGAATAGGAAATCAAGACAATTACACGGATCAAGACTCCTAAACTAGCAATAGATAATTATCAAGATCTATCTAGTTGTACACCTAAATAAATCTAGACAACATCATGAACAATTCTTGTAGAAGAACATAAGCAACTTTGATAGAAAATTAATGATAGATAGAATCTGAAAATCAATCACAAAACATGTCTAGGGCTTTGAAATCACCCTTAACCAAATAGAAGTTTAGCCTAGCATAGGCATTATAAACATAAACATAAAATTAAAGAAAATCTAAGAAGAAAATAAAAGAAAGAAAGAAGAAGAGGAAGAATATTAATTATCCAACCTCTTGCTCTCTCTAAAGAAAAAGAAAACTAGAGAAAAGAAAGAAGAAGAAAACTTAGAGAATTTTATTAAAATGGCTAATATCCTACCTATGTACAATATGATCCCTTACAATCATCCAAGGCCCTCTATTTATACACATTTTGGAGGGCTAAATGACAAGAGACAAGCTTTACAAATTTCAAAGGTAGGTATATGACGATTTTGATCAGCCAACTTGATGGTCAATTTCGTCAATATTGGAGGCCTGATCTGATCACATGGTCTTCTAGACAAAGGTTCCCCTATCAGTTACGGAACCATAGCCGTTGAAATCAGCTCATTTGCTGATGTGGTTAAGCAGATATGGGCAAAATACGAAAACATGTCAGCACAGACGTCATTGCACATCAGCCACCTTGATGGTCGATTTCTTCAATATTGGAGGCCTGATATGATCACATGGTCTTCTAGACAAAGGTTCCCCTATCAGTTACGGAACCATACCCGTTGGAATCAGCTCATTTGCTGATGTGGATAAGAAGATATGGGCATAATACGAAAACATGTCAGCACAGACGTCATTGCACATCAGCCAACTTGATGGTCGATTTCTCTAGGGAAAACGACTCCGTTTTAAGAAGTGTAAAACATGAAAAAGATAGATATGCCTCTTAGCTTTGCATGGCTACAAATTTCAGCCTTATTGCTTCAGTGAAACTCGAGATATAGCTGATATGGCAAAAGGTGTCGGAACTGAAACTTAACTGGATTTGCCCTTAATTCTAGTAATCTGAAATCACTCAAAGAAACTTGTGAAAAACACCAAAATACATAAAAATATAAAAGATCATAAACACAATTAGACTAAACAATAATAACTCGTATTTGACACAAAACAATAATAAAACATAACTAAAAACTATATAATTATACGAGTTATCACACCCCCACACTTAGATTGTTGCTAGTCCCTAGCAACGACTCAATAAAAATAAAATAAGAAAATCTAATCTAATCCATTTTCGTAGGAAATCACGGTGGCACTTAGCATGTGACACAAGCCTTTAAACCCCTAGGTGTCCCTAGTGGACGAGTTTAGTCTCGTGAGGGTTTACTAGAACGATACCCACAAACATTGAAAAACTAAAATATAAATAAACTGCATATACTAAAAATATTTACTCCTAATCCTTTCAATACAAATTAGAGACAATATTTGAACAAGTCTTATAAACTAATCAATAGCTTAAAGAATTTCACAAAAAATCATGCTTGAATGTAAATTGTTTGAGTTAAGCCAATATTAACATAACATATCTCAATCAAAATAGTGCATGTTCAAATTTAATCTCAACTTCTCACATGGGATACCCTCATGATTTTCACTCTTTAAAGTAGTGGTGAAGTGTTTACACTCAATCAATCTCATGAAAACAGTTCTACCATATTCTTGCTTGTCCACCTATTCTCCACTATTTAGATCATACAACTTCATGAATCAAGAGGTCTTTAATCGAGGTTGTAATGGGGCCAAGGGGTTTGTAATGTGGTTGAAAAACAAAAGGATAAAGATATCACAAAGGTTCCAAAGAGTTCATAAAGTTTAGAGACATAAAAAGATCATACAAAGAAACTTCTCAAAACTCTTTACAAGTACATAGTCACCTAGGCCGGATATTCATGTTGGGCCTTTTCTTCATTCTGAACAACTTTGTAACATCTTTTTCTTTTTCCCAAAATTCAAGAGATGATTCATATTTTTTTTTTGAATGTATTTGCCAGTATTCCATTTCTTTTTTTTTATTTTTTTTTGACTTTTCTTTTCTTTCCCCCCCACACTTATTTCTTGTTTCTAACCCAAATTTTCAATAGATCTTCCTTGTCTTTGCAACTTGTCTCAAAACATGCTAATTCATCTTTGGAACAAAGGTAAAGATTTAAGTATATTTAGGTTAGGGACAAGTTATGGTTTCCAAAGAGATAGCTTATTCAATGTAGGCTCAAATTGGTTCACTAAGGGTGTGTTCTCTTGGAACATCAATAAGGGATGGCTGTTTGGCTCTGGCTAAAAATCCTAATGCCTCTATCATATTCATGTTGTCACATGTATCAATATAGTCTCAAACGGTTTAAAGCAAGTTCTAGAGAATCATGTAATCATAAGAGCACTCAAGAAAGAAATTAGATTGATTTGTATAATGCATCAATCATTATAGGCTCAAAAACTCACAAGGATGATTATACAAGTCAGATTAAGTCTAAACATGCTTCTTTCTCAATCAACATATCATATTAACATTGGCTCATAAAAAGGTTGACATCAAGCTCAATTCTCATGAAAATCTTCTCACTAATAACCAGTTTAGACCTATGCAATTCATATCTCATCATTGTATTAAAAAGGAACTAAAACACACTAAAAATAATAATAATAATAAAGACTCATAAAAAAAAAATAGTAGACAAAAATAAAAGAAATCCAAATGAAAGAATCATGTGTAAGAGAAAAGAACTAATAACATAAGAATAGGAATAACTAGACTCAAAACAAAACAAACTCATGCAACCTAAATAATCCTAAAATACTAAACAAAAATTAACAAGTAAACATAAAAAATAAAAATAAAAACAATAAAAATAAAAACAATAAAAGAAAAGAAAAAGGAAAAGAAAGAGAAAGCAAATCTGAATATGGAAGGTTGGCAATTTCTTCTTTAATTGGGTTGCCTTCCCAATTAACACTTGAGTTAATGTTTTGAACCTAACCAACACCCCTTCTTGGCTTTTTAGGCTTGTCAGGCTCATACATGAAATTTTCCAAATTAATGCGTTTGAGAGGAAGCTTTATTTGCACAACAGTGGATGCATTCTCCATTACAAGTATTATTCCATCATCCTTTGTGGTGCATATCTCATCGAGGAATGGAGCATATTTTGATACTTGTTGAATGGCATCCACAAACAAGTTGTTTAAGGTTTCTGGCATGTGTTGTTCATGTTCTTCCTCCATGAACTTTGCAAATCTACTAGGAAAAGGTGGAGAAGAAACATTAGTAAAAAGTGGAACCTTAAACGTTACCTCAGGTGCCGAAATACTCTTATTTGGATTTGTGGCTTCATTATCCTCAAGAATAGAATCCATCTCTAATTTTGTTTCATCCTCATCTTGTTCCTCATTCCTCAAGGTCACAATCGTAGCATTCTCCTTTGGGTTAATCATCGTTTGGGCAGGGAGTTCTTCAGATCTTTGTGCTACCCATCCCACCATACTACTAGTCAATTGGATCATTTGCTTTTCCAAACTCTGGATGCTTGCCCTTGTTTCCTGTTGAAATTGCAATGTATCAGTAACAAGAGAATAGACAAGATCTTCTAAAGAAGTACCTGAGTTTTGAGTCATATGTGGTGGTTGAAAAAGATCTGGTTCTTGGGACCATGATTGATTGAAGCTAGATGGATGAGTGTAATTGGCATAAAGATCTACTTCTTGGTAATTTTCCGAATAGCCATAAGTAGTATGATTGATAACTCGTATAATTATATAGTTTTTAGTTATGTTTTATTATTGTTTTGTGTCAAATACGAGTTATTATTGTTTAGTCTAATTGTGTTTATGATCTTTTATATTTTTATGTAATTTGGTGTTTTTCACAAGTTTCTTTGAGTGATTTCAGATTACTAGAATTAAGGGCAAATCCAGTTCAGTTCCAGTTCCGACACATTTTGCCATATCAGCTATATCGGGAGTTTCACTGAAGCAATAAGGCTGAAATTTGTAGCCGTGCAAAGCTAAGAGGCATATCTATCTTTTTCATGTTTTATACTTCTTGAAACGGAGTCGTTTTCCCTAGCGAAATCGACCATCAAGTTGGCTGATGTGCAATGACGTCTGTGCTGACCTGTTTTCGTATTTTGCCCATATCTGCTTATCCACATCAGCAAATGAGCTGATTACAATGGGTATGGATCCGTAACTGATACGGGAACCTTTGTCTAGAAGACCATATGATCAGATCAGGCCTCTAATATTGACGAAATCGACCATCAAGTTGGCTGATGTGCAATGACGTCTGTGCTGACATGTTTTCGTATTTTGCCCATATCTGCTTATCCACATCAGCAAATGAGCTAATTCCAACGGCTATGGATCCGTAACTGATAGGGGAACCGTTTTCTAGAAGACCATGTGATCAGATCAGGCCTCCAACATTGACGAAATCGACCATCAAGTTGGCTGATCAAAATTGTCATACAATATGACGAAAATTGTTAGAAAAATTCACTCACCTATTATACCTACCTTTGAAATTTGTAAAGCTTGTCTCTTGTCATTTAGCCTTCCAAAATGTGTATAAATAGAGGGCCTTGGATGATTGTAGAGGATCATATTGTACATTGGTAGGATATTAGCCATTGTAATAAAATTCTCTAAGTTTTCTTCTTCTTTCTTTTCTCTAGTTTTCTTTTTCTTTAGAGAGAGCAAGAGGTTGGATAATTAATATCCTTCTTCTTCTTCTTTCTTTCTTTTATTTTCTCCTTAGATTCTCTTTAATTTTATGTTTATAATGCCTATGCTAGGCTAAACTTCTATTCGGTTAAGGGTGATTTCAAAGCCCTAGACATGTTTTGTGATTGATTTTCAGATTCTATCTATCATTAATTTTCTATCAAAGTTGCTTATGTTCTTCTACAAAAATTGTTCATGATGTTGTCTTGATTTATTTAGGTGTACAACTAGATAGATCTTGATAATTATCTATTGCTAGTTTAGGAGTCTTGATCCGTGTAATTGTCTTGATTTCCTATTCATAAGTGGCAATTTGTGATTAATGATTATGGTCAAGTTTTCAATAATTGCAAAGTGGAACATAACCTAAGTTGAACAATCCGAGCTTATGTGTTTGTTGCTTAGATCAACCTATCTTTCTCATCATAAAGCTGCCATTAAATTGAATTTAGAGAGCTTATTCTAGGTTGTTTAATGGTTAGAGATTAAATAGAGAGCTTGTTCTATTTAACGACAAACTAAGGAAAGATTGGGATAACAGAGCTTGTTGTTATCTACGGTTGTTAACTTTGATAGTTGGTTGATATTGATAGATCTGAAATTGATTCTTAATGATGTCTAGTGGTGGAGAATGAAACCTTAACCATATTTTTCATATTTGATTCTTCTTACTTATTTGTTTTCTTACTTTTAGTTTGCTTATTTTTTATATTTATTTTTATTGGCTGGTTATACCGCCTAATTTGTATATTAACTTTGTTTTATTTTTATTGGCTGGTTATACCGCCTAATTTAGTATATATATTTTTATTGGCTGGTTATACCGCCTAATTTAGTATATATATTTTTATTGGCTGGTTATACCGCCTTGCATCTTATTCTTATTATTTACTTTAGTTTAAATCTGGCTTCAAAAACCCCTTTTCTTTTATTGTTCTTGAATTTAAGTTTTAAACTATTAACTTATAAACTAAAACCCAATCCCTGAGGACTCGACCCTTGCTAACTACTATACTTACAATTTATCTTTTTAGTGCAAGGTTAAATAAGATACACTCTTTTGGGTGCATCAAATTTTTGGCGCCGTTGCCGGGGATTGTTTTCTTTAGTTTATTTGTTACTTGGTTTATTCTTATTTTCAGTTCTAATTAGTTTTATTTTCTTGTACATACAAGTTTTTCTTATTAAATTTTGAAAAGAAAAAAAAATATAAAAAAATAAAAAAAACGATGGAATTGAGCAATCTAACACTTGAAGAGTTGGTGGCATACATGAACATGGAGAATCAACAAGCCAAGCTCACCTCCCCAGTTCAACAATTGGCCATGGGAGGATGTCAAGGCCATCAAGTGTTCCAAGACCAACAGTATGATCATTACTCAAACACTTACCATGAGGGATGGTGGGATCATACTAATTATGGCTACTCGAAAAATTACCAAGAAGTAGATCCTTATGCCAATTACACTCATCCATCTAGCTTCAATCAATCATGGTCTCAAGAACTAGATCTTTTTCAACCACCACATATGACTCAAAACTCAGGTACTTCTTTAGAAGATCTTGTCTATTCTCTTGTTACTGATTCTTTGCAATTTCAACAGGAAACAAGGGCAAGCATCCAGAGTTTGGAAAAGCAAATGAGCCAATTGGCTAGTAGTATGGTGGGATGGGTAGCACAAAGATCTGAAGAACTCCCAGCCCAAACGATGGTTAACCCAAAGGAGAATGCTACTATTGTGACCTTGAAGAATGAGGAACAAGATGAGGATGAAACAAAATTAGAGATGGATTCTATTCTTGAGGATAATGAAGCCAAAGATCCAAATAAGAGTATGTCGGCACCTGAGGTAACGTTTAAGGTTTCACTTTTTTCTAATGTTTCTTCTCCACCTTCTCCTAGTAGATTTGCAAAGTTCAAGGAGGAAGAACATGAACAACACATGCCGGAAACCTTAAACAACTTGTTTGTGGAGGTCATTCAACAAGTATCAAAATATGCTCCATTCCTCGATGACATATGCACCACAAAGGATGATGGAATAATACTTGTAATGGAGAATGCATCCACTGTTGTGCAAAGAAAGCTTCCTCTCAAACGCATAAATTTGGGAAATTTCATGTATGAGCCTGACAAGCCTAAAAAGCCAAGAAGGGGTGTTGGTTAGATTCAAAACACTAACTCAAGTGTTAATTGGGAAGGCAGCCCAGTTAAAGATGAAATTGCCAACCTTCCATATTCAGATTTGCTTTCTCTTTCTTTTCCTTTTTCTTTTATTATTTTTATTGTTTTTATTTTTATTTCTTATGTTTCTTTGTTAATTGTGTTTACTGTTTTTAAGTTCATTTAGGCTGCATAAGTTTCTTTTGTTTAATAGTTCTTTTCTCTTACATATAATTCTTGCATTGGGGGATAATAGCATTACATTAATGACAATGTAAGAATTATGTTTGGGGGGAAGAATTTAGGATTTTATTTAGAGTGTTTTGTTTTTGAGTTTTTTTTTATGTTGTTTTTCTTTCTGATCCTTGTTTTGAAAATAACTAGATGTAAATATAATTTTTTTTTTAACCCCGGTTAAATGGCGGATAACGGTACTCCGTGATTATTTAAATCGGTTCCATCAGCTACCCACAAAACTGATATTGTATATAAATTTCTCTTCCAATTTCTCTTTCATTTTTTTTTCATTTTTTTTTCTTCAGGATGGATGATATTCTCACAAGATTGCAGAAACGATTTCCTCCTTTTCCTCGAAATATTTTACTGAAGCTTTACCAAGTTCGATTTGAAAGATTAAGAATGCTTATGCACAAAGGGATTCCTGGAGACATACGTTGGATAATTGAAGCCAAGGTACGTGAAGATGAATATCTTCCTGTTTTGCATTTACCAGGTACAGGTAGAAGCACTTTTGCAAAGAAGCGACGAGCAAAGCGCATGAGTTCAAATTGCCACAAATGTGCACGATGGACGTGTAACGGTAAATGTCGTTCTATTGGGATTCCGTCCTCTAATCGAGATGATAAAATTGAATTCATTAAGGATGGACTGAGTAAGGAGAATTTGGGTAATATCCAACTTTCTCTTGAGACGCATCCTAGTGGAGACGTACAAAGAGAAATTCTTGATTTATGGCCGCAATTCCAAAGGGAATGGCAACATCTTGGGAATCTGATGTTAAAAGACCCTGTTTGCCAGCTTGTAAAAAAACTGGATGGGAAGCATATCCTCGACTCATAGAAGGCGTTTAAGCCGTTTCTGGACGTAAAACCAGAGGAAGATGTGAGCCACAATCACAACTACAATAAATGACTTCTCAGTTTTTGGTTTGATTTGCAATAACTTTATTTCGGTTTTATTTACGTGTTATTCGATTTGTGTAATTATTCTCATTTTTTTTATTTGTCTTTTACGGTTGATTTTTCTTCTCTTTTTTATTTTCTTCCTGAAATCACGCAAAAATCTTTTGTTAGGTTAACATTTTCTTCTGACAGGTCAAATACACTTTCGGCGACATTATTACTCTTGACTTTTACGGTTGATTTTTCTTCTCTTTTTGATTTTCTTCCTGAAATCACGCAAAAATCTTTTGTTAGGTTAACATTTTCTTCTGACAGGTCAGATACACTTCCGACGACATTATTACTCTTGTCTGATTCACTACTCAGTCCTCTATATATTACACCATGTACTCATTCTCTTTCAGGCACTCGAAAAAAAGAAAAAAAAAAGAAAAAAAAATGGAAAGCACTTCGTCCCAACGCATTAAAAAAATTTGTGTTTTTGGAGGTGCTTATCCAGGGAAAAATAACATATTCGCTGATGAAGCCATAAGAGTTGGAGTAATACTTGCCCAACAAAAGATCCAGTTGATTTATGGAGGCGGTAGTACGGGTTTAATGGGAGCAGTCGCTACAGCAGCACACGCCGGAGGAAGTCCAGTTCTAGGAATCGTGCCAAAGTTATTCACAGATTTTTGTGGACCTACCTTGGGTAAGGAAATACAAGTCTGGAGTATCCCTGAACGGATAACAATCATGTACCATTCTGCCGATGCATTCATTGCTTTACCAGGAGGTCTGGGTACATTGGAAGAAATAGCTTGCGTGGCTTCTTGGTCATCTTTGGTCACAAATAAGAAACCCATTGGTTTGCTTAATATTAATGGTTATTTTAGTAATTTGCTTTCATATTTAGATAATGCTGTGGATAATGGATTCATGTTTTCAGAGGCAAGGAGAACCATAATTTCTGCTACAACCATTGAAGATTTACTCAAAAAGCTCCAAGCTTATGAGTATTTATCTGCTACGGTTGTTTCGCAAACACTCGGAAAAAGAAAAAGAGATATGGACGAGCAAGGAGTGGATTGCACTTTGTCTTTGTGAAATTATCTAACATTTTGTTTGTTGTGTCTCAGTTATAATAAGTGGTTAGCAACCTCTACAGGTAATATCTCCTAAATTTTACCTTCTTAAAAAAAAAAAAAAAGTTTGTTGTGTTTTAAGCAATTTAGAAGTATTCATTCTGAACAAGGTCTGAGTAAGGGAGACTTGAGACATACCTTGTCAGTTTGATTTTAATCTTTTTACGTTTACTTGTTAATTTTTGTTTAGTATTTTAGGATTATTTAGGTTGCATGAGTTTGTTTTGTTTTGAGTCTAGTTATTCCTATTCTTATGTTATTAGTTCTTTTCTCTTACACATGATTCTTTCATTTGGGTTAATAGACTTACATTGAGGACAATGTAAGAATTAAGTGTGGGGGGAATGATTTAGGATTTCTTTTATTTTTGTCTACTATTTTTTTTTTTGAGTCTTTATTATTATTATTATTATTATTTTTTAGTGTGTTTTAGTTCCTTTTTAATACAATGATGAGATATGAATTGCATAAGTCTAAAACATATTTATTAGAGAGAAGATTTTCATGAGAATTGAGCTTGATGTCAACCTTTTTATGAGCCAATGTTAATATGATATGTTGATTGAGAAAGAAGCATGTTTAGACTTAATCTGACTTGTATAATCATTCTTGTGAGTTTTTGAGCCTAAAATGATTGATGCATTATACAAATCAATCTAATTTCTTTCTTGAGTGCTCTTATGATTACATGATTCTCTAGAACTTGCTTTAAACCGTTTGAGACTATATTGATGCATGTGACAACATGAATATGATAGAGGCATTAGGATTTTTAGCCAGGGCCAAACAACCATCCCTTATTGATGTTCCAAGAGAACACACCCTTAGTGAACCAATTTGAGCCTACATTGAATAAGCTATCTCTTTGGTAACCATAACTTGTCCCTAACCTAAATATACTTATATCTTTACCTTTGTTCCAAAGATGAATTAGCATGATTTGAGACAAGTTGCAAAGACAAGGGATATTTTTTTGGTTAGAAACAAGAAATAAGTGTGGGGGGAAAAGAAAAGAAAAGTCAAGAGAAAAAGAAATGGAATACTGGCAAATACATTCCTATATAAAAAAAAAAATGAATCATCTCTTGAGTTTGTGGAAAAAGAAAAAGATGTTACAAAGTTGTTTAGAATGAAGAAAAGGCCCAACATGAATATCCGGCCTAGGTGACTATGTACTTTGTATAATCTTTTTATGTCTCTAAACTTTATGAACTCTTTGGAACCTTTGTGATATCTTTATCCTTTTGTTCTTCAACCACATTACAAACCCCTTGGCCTCATTACAACCTTGATTAAAGACCTCTTGATTTATGAAGTTGCATGATCTTTTAGTGGAGAATAGGTGGACAAGCAAGCATATGGTAGAAGTGTTTTCATGAGATTGATTGAGTGTAAACACTTTACCACTACTTTAAAGAGTGAAAATCAAGAGAGTATCCCATGTGAGAAGTTGAGATTAAATTTGAACATGCACTATTTTGATTGAGATATGTTATGCTAATATTGGCTTAACTCAAACAATTTACATTCAAGCATGATTTTTTGTGAAATTTTTTAAGCTATTGATTAGTTTATAAGACTTGTTCAAATATTGTCTCTAATTTGTATTGAAAGGATTAGGAGTAAATATTTTTAGTATATGTAGTTTATTTATATGAAGTTTATTTATATTTTAATTTTTCAATGTTTGTGGGTATCGTTCTAGTAAACCCTCACGAGACTAAACTCGTCCACTAGGGACACCTAGGGGTTTAAAGGCTTGTGTCACATGCTAAGTGCCACCGTGATTTCCTACGAAAGTGGATTAGATTAGATTTTCTTATTTTATTTTTATTGAGTCGTTGCTAGGGACTAGCAACAATCTAAGTGTGGGGGTGTGATAACTCGTATAATTATATAGTTTTTAGTTATGTTTTATTATTGTTTTGTGTCAAATACGAGTTATTATTGTTTAGTCTAATTGTGTTTATGATCTTTTATATTTTTATGTAATTTGGTGTTTTTCACAAGTTTCTTTGAGTGATTTCAGATTACTAGAATTAAGGGCAAATCCAGTTCAGTTCCAGTTCCGACACATTTTTCCATATCAGCTATATCTGGAGTTTCACTGAAGCAATAAGGCTGAAATTTGTAGCCGTGCAAAGCTAAGAGGCATATCTATCTTTTTCATGTTTTATACTTCTTGAAACGGAGTCGTTTTCCCTAGCGAAATCGACCATCAAGTTGACTGATGTGCAATGACGTCTGTGCTGACCTGTTTTCGTATTTTGCCCATATATGCTTATCCACATCAGCAAATGAGCTGATTCCAATGGCTATGGATCCGTAACTGATACGGGAACCTTTGCCTAGAAGACCATATGATCAGATCAGGCCTCTAATATTGACGAAATCGACCATCAAGTTGGCTGATGTGCAATGACGTCTGTGCTGACATGTTTTCGTATTTTGCCCATATCTGCTTATCCACATCAGCAAATGAGCTGATTCCAACGGCTATGGATCCATAACTGATAGGGGAACCGTTTTCTAGAAGACCATGTGATCAGATCAGGCCTCCAACATTGACGAAATCGACCATCAAGTTGGCTGATCAAAATTGTCATACAATATGACGAAAATTGTTAGAAAAATTCACCCACCTATTATACCTACCTTTGAAATTTGTAAAGCTTGTCTCTTGTCATTTAGCCTTCCAAAATGTGTATAAATAGAGGGCCTTGGATGATTGTAGAGGATCATATTGTACATTGGTAGGATATTAGCCATTGTAATAAAATTCTCTAAGTTTTCTTCTTCTTTCTTTTCTCTAGTTTTCTTTTTCTTTAGAGAGAGCAAGAGGTTGGATAATTAATATCCTTCTTCTTCTTCTTTCTTTCTTTTATTTTCTCCTTAGATTCTCTTTAATTTTATGTTTATAATGCCTATGCTAGGCTAAACTTCTATTCGGTTAAGGGTGATTTCAAAGCCCTAGACATGTTTTGTGATTGATTTTCAGATTCTATCTATCATTAATTTTCTATCAAAGTTGCTTATGTTCTTCTACAAGAATTGTTCATGATGTTGTCTTGATTTATTTAGGTGTACAACTAGATAGATCTTGATAATTATCTATTGCTAGTTTAGGAGTCTTGATCCGTGTAATTGTCTTGATTTCCTATTCATAAGTGGCAATTTGTGATTAATGATTATGGTCAAGTTTTCAATAATTGCAAAGTGGAACATAACCTAAGTTGAACAATCCGAGCTTATGTGTTTGTTGCTTAGATCAACCTATCTTTCTCATCATAAAGCTGCCATTAAATTGAATTTAGAGAGCTTATTCTAGGTTGTTTAATGGTTAGAGATTAAATAGAGAGCTTGTTCTATTTAACGACAAACTAAGGAAAGATTGGGATAACAGAGCTTGTTGTTATCTACGGTTGTTAACTTTGATAGTTGGTTGATATTGATAGATCTGAAATTGATTCTTAATGATGTCTAGTGGTGGAGAATGAAACCTTAACCATATTTTTCATATTTGATTCTTCTTACTTATTTGTTTTCTTACTTTTAGTTTGCTTATTTTTTATATTTATTTTTATTGGCTGGTTATACCGCCTAATTTGTATATTAACTTTGTTTTATTTTTATTGGCTGGTTATACCGCCTAATTTAGTATATATATTTTTATTGGCTGGTTATACCGCCTAATTTAGTATATATATTTTTATTGGCTGGTTATACCGCCTTGCATCTTATTCTTATTATTTACTTTAGTTTAAATCTGGCTTCAAAAACCCCTTTTCTTTTATTGTTCTTGAATTTAAGTTTTAAACTATTAACTTATAAACTAAAACCCAATCCCTGAGAACTCGACCCTTGCTAACTACTATACTTACAATTTATCTTTTTAGTGCAAGGTTAAATAAGATACACTCTTTTGGGTGCATCAATGATCCCACCATCCCTCATGGTAAGTGTTTGAGTAATGATCATACTGTTGGTCTTGGAACACTTGATGGCCTTGACATCCTCCCATGGCCAATTGTTGAACTAGGGAAGTGAGATTGGCTTGTTGATTCTCCATGTTCATGTATGCCACCAACTCTTCAAGTGTTAGATTGCTCAACTCCATCGTTTTTTTTTTTTTTTTTTTTTTTTTTTTCAAAATTTGATAAGAAAAACTTGTATGTACAAGAAAATAAAACTAATTAGAACTGAAAATAAGAATAAACCAAGTTACAAATAGACTAAAGAAAACAATCCCCGGCAACGGCGCCAAAATTTTGATGCACCCAAAAGAGTGTATCTTATTTAACCTTGCACTAAAAAGATAAATTGTAAGTATAGTAGTTAGCAAGGGTCGAGTCCTCAGGGATTGGGTTTTAGTTTATAAGTTAATAGTTTAAAACTTAAATTCAAGAACAATAAAAGAAAAGGGGTTTTTGAAGCCAGATTTAAACTAAAGTAAATAATAAGAATAAGATGCAAGGCGGTATAACCAGCCAATAAAAATATATATACTAAATTAGGCGGTATAACCAGCCAAAAAATATATATACTAAATTAGGCGGTATAACCAGCCAATAAAAATAAAACAAAGTTAATATACAAATTAGGCGGTATAACCAGCCAATAAAAATAAATATAAAAAATAAGCAAACTAAAAGTAAGAAAACAAATAAGTAAGAAGAATCAAATATGAAAAATATGGTTAAGGTTTCATTCTCCACCACTAGACATCATTAAGAATCAATTTCAGATCTATCAATATCAACCAACTATCAAAGTTAACAACCGTAGATAACAATAAGCTCTGTTACCCCAATCTTTCCTTAGTTTGTCGTTAAATAGAACAAGCTCTCTATTTAATCTCTAACCATTAAACAACCTAGAATAAGCTCTCTAAATTCAATTTAATGGCAGCTTTATGATGAGAAAGATAGGTTGATCTAAGCAACAAACACATAAGCTCGGATTGTTCAACTTAGGTTATGTTCCACTTTGCAATTATTGAAAACTTGACCATAATCATTAATCACAAATTGCCACTTATGAATAGGAAATCAAGACAATTACACGGATCAAGACTCCTAAACTAGCAATAGATAATTATCAAGATCTATCTAGTTGTACACCTAAATAAATCTAGACAACATCATGAACAATTCTTGTAGAAGAACATAAGCAACTTTGATAGAAAATTAATGATAGATAGAATCTGAAAATCAATCACAAAACATGTCTAGGGCTTTGAAATCACCCTTAACCAAATAGAAGTTTAGCCTAGCATAGGCATTATAAACATAAACATAAAATTAAAGAAAATCTAAGAAGAAAATAAAAGAAAGAAAGAAGAAGAGGAAGAATATTAATTATCCAACCTCTTGCTCTCTCTAAAGAAAAAGAAAACTAGAGAAAAGAAAGAAGAAGAAAACTTAGAGAATTTTATTAAAATGGCTAATATCCTACCTATGTACAATATGATCCCTTACAATCATCCAAGGCCCTCTATTTATACACATTTTGGAGGGCTAAATGACAAGAGACAAGCTTTACAAATTTCAAAGGTAGGTATATGACGATTTTGATCAGCCAACTTGATGGTCAATTTCGTCAATATTGGAGGCCTGATCTGATCACATGGTATTCTAGACAAAGGTTCCCCTATCAGTTACGGAACCATAGCCGTTGGAATCAGCTCATTTTCTGATGTGGTTAAGCAGATATGGGCAAAATACGAAAACATGTCAGCACAGACGTCATTGCACATCAGCCACCTTGATGGTCGATTTCTTCAATATTGGAGGCCTGATATGATCACATGGTCTTCTAGACAAAGGTTCCCCTATCAGTTACGGAACCATAGCCGTTGGAATCAGCTCATTTTCTGATGTGGATAAGAAGATATGGGCATAATACGAAAACATGTCAGCACAGACGTCATTGCACATCAGCCAACTTGATGGTCGATTTCTCTAGGGAAAACGACTCCGTTTTAAGAAGTGTAAAACATGAAAAAGATAGATATGCCTCTTAGCTTTGCATGGCTACAAATTTCAGCCTTATTGCTTCAGTGAAACTCGAGATATAGCTGATATGGCAAAAGGTGTCGGAACTGAAACTTAACTGGATTTGCCCTTAATTCTAGTAATCTGAAATCACTCAAAGAAACTTGTGAAAAACACCAAAATACATAAAAATATAAAAGATCATAAACACAATTAGACTAAACAATAATAACTCGTATTTGACACAAAACAATAATAAAACATAACTAAAAACTATATAATTATACGAGTTATCAATATGCTAGTTTTTTACTTCTTAGCAATAAACTCTATTATAACAGATTTGACATGCAAGTGAATATAAAATTTTCAAATTGCTAATTCACTTTTATATTAACTTAGATGCTATACGCAACATCTTTCATATTTAACTTAGACCTTTTATTTGTTTTGAGTGTTCCAATCTTAACTTGATTCTTTAATCTCTTTTTGTGTCAATCTTTAAATGTAATTTGTTATATACCCAATTACATGATCCAGAGGCTTAAGAGTTCAAACACGCAAATATCAGATACACTTGTTATTTTTTATATAACAAACACATGTCAGTCAAACAGCTACATGATAACATCTATAAAAACTTAGGTAAGGCACAAATTTTAGGACATTCGATCATTCGCCTTGCCATTAAGCTCCTTCGTTCTCTTTTTCTACCTTTTTTGTATTTTTCGACTTTGATTTAAATATCGAAACGTGTTCTGAAATTTCAATTTCAATATTCCTTTGACTATTTTCTGTAATCAACAGATCAAGTCAACCTTACCTCTGACAGCTCTTCCAAATCCATTAGTTCCAAATTAGACCTCAACATAAGTATTTTCTTTTATGGGATAAGTTTTCTCATTATTCCGAATTACCCACTATATGGTTTTGTTAGAATATTACTATTGCTTCACCTTTGTACATAAAAGAGTTTTTGTGAGATTCATACTACTAAAAACAAATTTGTTTATAGCAACATTAAGAAAGTACAAAATTGATCAAACACTAATATCACTTGTAACAAAAGGCATTTTTCCACTTTCATAACAAGGAGATGATAGATAGCCCCAACTCTTTAGTTCTCAAAATATTTTTTATTTGCCTTTTACATTACAACATAACCCTTTCCATCTGGGCCAATTAAATCAAACCCTTATCTCCCATCAACTAGGATCTCATGTTGATGCACCCAAAAGAGTGTATCTTATTTAACCTTGCACTAAAAAGATCAATTGTAAGTATAGTAGTTAGCAAGGGTCGAGTCCTCAGGGATTGGGTTTTAGTTTATAAGTTAATAGTTTAAAACTTAAATTCAAGAACAATAAAAGAAAAGGGGTTTTTGAAGCCAGATTTAAACTAAAGTAAATAATAAGAATAAGATGCAAGGCGGTAAAACCAGCCAATAAAAATATATATACTAAATTAGGCGGTACAACCAGCCAATAATATATATACTAAATTAGGCGGTATAACCAGCCAATAAAAATAAAACAAAGTTAATATACAAATTAGGCGGTATAACCAGCCAATAAAAATAAATATAAAAAATAAGCAAACTAAAAGTAAGAAAACAAGTAAGTAAGAAGAATCAAATATGAAAAATATGGTTAAGGTTTCATTCTCCACCACTAGACATCATTAAGAATCAATTTCAGATCTATCAATATCAACCAACTATCAAAGTTAACAACCGTAGATAACAACAAGCTCTGTTATCCCAATCTTTCCTTAGTTTGTCGTTAAATAGAACAAGCTCTCTATTTAATCTCTAACCATCAAACAACCTAGAATAAGCTCTCTAGATTCAATTTAATGGCAGCTTTATGATGAGAAAGATAGGTTGATCTAAGCAACAAACACATAAGCTCGGATTGTTCAACTTAGGTTATGTTCCACTTTGCAATTATTGAAAACTTGACCATAATCATTAATCACAAATTGCCACTTATGAATAGGAAATCAAGACAATTACACGGATCAAGACTCCTAGACTAGCAATAGATAATTATCAAGATCTATCTAGTTGTACACCTAAATAAATCAAGACAACATCATGAACAATTCTTGTAGAAGAACATAAGCAACTTTGATAGAAAATTAATGATAGATAGAATCTGAAAATCAATCACAAAACGTGTCTAGGGCTTTGAAATCACCCTTAACCAAATAGAAGTTTAGCCTAGCATAGGCATCATAAACATAAACATAAAATTAAAGAGAATCTAAGAAGGAAATAAAAGAAAGAAAGAAGAAGAAGAAGAATATTAATTATCCAACCTCTTGCTCTTTCTAAAGAAAAAGAAAACTAGAGAAAAGAAACAAGAAGAAAACTTAGAGAATTTTGTTAAAATGGCTAATATCCTACCAATCTCCAATATGATCCCTTACAATCATCCAAGGCCCTCTATTTATACACATTTTGGAGGGCTAAATGACAAGAGACAAGCTTTACAAATTTCAAAGGTAGGTATATGACGATTTTGATCAGCCAACTTGTTGGTCGATTTCGTCAATATTGGAGGCCTTATCTGATCACATGGTCTTCTAGAAAAAGGTTCCCCTATCAGTTAAGAAACCATAGCCGTTGGAATCAGCTCATTTGCTGATGTGGTTAAGCAGATATGGGCAAAATACGAAAACATGTCAGCACAGACGTCATTGCACATCAGCCACCTTGATGGTCGATTTCTTCAATATTGGAGGCCTGATCTGATCACATGGTCTTCTAGACAAAGGTTCCCCTATCAGTTACGGAACCATAGCCGTTGGAATCAGCTCATTTGCTGATGTGGTTAAGCAGATATGGGCAAAATACGAAAACATGTCAGCACAGACGTCATTGCACATCAGCCAACTTGATGGTCGATTTCGCTAGGGAAAACGACTCCGTTTTAAGAAGTGTAAAACATGAAAAAGATAGATATGCCTCTTAGCTTTGCATGGCTACAAATTTCAGCCTTATTGCTTCAGTGAAACTCGAGATATAGCTGATATGGCAAAAGGTGTCGGAACTGAAACTGAACTGGATTTGCCCTTAATTCTAGTAATCTAAAATCACTCAAAGAAACTTGTGAAAAACACCAAAATACATAAAAATATAAAAGATCATAAACACAAATAGACTAAACAATAATAACTCGTATTTGACACAAAACATTAATAAAACATAACTAAAAACTATATAATTATACGAGTTATCACACCCCCACACTTAGATTGTTGCTAGTCCCTAGCAACGACTCAATAAAAATAAAATAAGAAAATCTAATCTAATCCATTTTCGTAGGAAATCACGGTGGCACTTAGCATGTGACACAAGCCTTTAAACCCCTAGGTGTCCCTAGTGGACGAGTTTAGTCTCGTGAGGGTTTACTAGAACGATACCCACAAACATTGAAAAACTAAAATATAAATAAACTGCATATACTAAAATTATTTACTCCTAATCCTTTCAATACAAATTAGAGACAATATTTGAACAAGTCTTATAAACTAATCAATAGCTTAAAGAATTTCACAAAAAATCATGCTTGAATGTAAATTGTTTGAGTTAAGCCAATATTAGCATAACATATCTCAATCAAAATATTGCATGTTCAAATTTAATCTCAACTTCTCACATGGGATACCCTCATGATTTTCACTCTTTAAAGTAGTGGTGAAGTGTTTACACTCAATCAATCTCATGAAAACAGTTCTACCATATTCTTGCTTGTCCACCTATTCTCCACTATTTAGATCATACAACTTCATGAATCAAGAGGTCTTTAATCAAGGTTGTAATGGGGCCAAGGGGTTTGGTTGAAGAACAAAAGGATAAAGATATCACAAAGGTTCCAAAGAGTTCATAAAGTTTAGAGATATAAAAAGATCATACAAAGAAACTTCTCAAAATTCTTTACAAGTACATAGTCACCTAGGCCGGATATTCATGTTGAGCCTTTTCTTCATTCTAAACGACTTTGTAACATCTTTTTCTTTTTCCACAAATTCAAGAGATGATTCATATTTTTTTTTTTACATAGGAATGTATTTGCCAGTATTCCATTTCTTTTTCTCTTGACTTTTCTTTTCTTTTCCCCCCACACTTATTTCTTGTTTCTAACCCAAATTTTTAACTAAAAATATCCCTTGTCTTTGTCTCAAAACATGCTAATTCATCTTTGGAACAAAGGTAAAGATATAAGTATATTTAGGTTAGGGACAAGTTATGGTTACCAAAGAGATAGCTTATTCAATGTAGGCTCAAATTGGTTCACTAAGGGTGTGTTCTCTTGGAACATCAATAAGGGATGGCTGTTTGGCCCTGGCTAAAAATCCTAATGCCTCTATCATATTCATGTTGTCACATGTATCAATATAGTCTCAAACGGTTTAAAGCAAGTTCTAGAGAATCATGTAATCATAAGAGCACTCAAGAAAGAAATTAGATTGATTTGTATAATGCATCAATCATTATAGGCTCAAAAACTCACAAGGATGATTATACAAGTCAGATTAAGTCTAAACATGCTTCTTTCTCAATCAACATATTATATTAACATTGGCTCATCAAAAGGTTGACATCAAGCTCAATTCTCATGAAAATCTTCTTACTAATAAATCTGTTTTAGACTTATGCAATTCATATCTCATCATTGTATTAAAAAGGAACTAAAACTCACAAAAAAAAAAAAAAAATAATAATAATAATAATAAAGAAAAAAAAAAAATAGTAGACAAAAATAAAAGAAATCCTAAATCATTCCCCCCCACACTTAATTCTTACATTGTCCTCAATGTAAGTCTATTAACTCAAATGAAAGAATCATGTGTAAGAGGAAAGAACTAATAACATAAGAATAGGAACAACTAAGACTCAAAACAAAACAAACTCATGCAACCTAAATAATCCTAAAATACTAAACAAAAATTAACAAGTAAACATAAAAAGATTAAAATCAAACTGACAAGGTATGTCTCAAGTCTCCCTTACTCAGACCTTGTTCAGAATGAATACTTCTAAATTGCTTAAAACACAACAAACTCTTTTCTTTTTTTTTTTTTTTTTTTTTTTTTTTTTTTTTTTTTTTTTTTGAAAAGAAGAAATCAAACTGACAAGGTATGTCTCAAGTCTCCCTTACTCAGACCTTGTTCAGAATGAATACTTCTTAAAATTTTTTTTTTTTTTATTAAATTAGCAAAATATGTCCCTTACCCCCTACTAAAATATGACATTGTCCCCAATGTCAAATTTTAAAGCTAGAATTTAGGAGATATTACCTGCAGAGGTTGCTAACCACTTATTATAACTGAGACACAACAAGCAAAATGTTAGATAATGTCACAAAGACAAAGTGCAATCCACTCCTTGCTCGTCCATATCTCTTTTTCTTTTTCCGAGCGTTTGCGAAACAACCGTAGCAGATAAACACTCATAAGCTTGGAGCTTTTTGAGTAAATCTTCAATGGTTGTAGCAGAAATTATGGTTCTCCTTGCCTCTGAAAACATGAATCCATTATCCACAGCATTATCTAAATATGAAAGCAAATTACTAAAATAACCATTAATATTAAGCAAACCAATGGGTTTCTTATTTGTGACCAAAGATGACCAAGAAGCCACGCAAGCTATTTCTTCCAATGTACCCAGACCTCCTGGTAAAGCAATGAATGCATCGGCAGAATGGTACATGATTGTTATCCGTTCAGGGACACTCCAGACTTGTATTTCCTTACCCACGGTGGGTCCACAAAAACTTGTGAATAGTTTTGGCACGATTCCTAGAACTGGACTTCCTCCGGCGTGTGCTGCTGTAGCGACTGCTCCCATTAAACCCGTACTACCGCCTCCATAAATCAAGTGGATCTTTTGTTGGGCAAGTATTACTCCAACTCTTATGGCTTCATCAGCGAATATGTTATTTTTCCCTGGATAAGCACCTCCAAAGACACAAATTTTTTTTATGCGCTGGGATGAAGTACTTTCCATTTTTTTTTTTTTTCGAGTGCCTGAAAGAGAATGAGTACATGGTGTAATATATAGAGGACTGAGTAGTGTATCAGACAAGAGTAATAATGTCGCCGAAAGTGTATCTGTCCTGTCAGAAGAAAATGTTAACCTAACAAAAGATTTTTGCGTGATTTCAGGAAGAAAATCGAAAAGAGAAGAAAAAATCAACCGTAAAAGACAAATAAAAAAAATAAAAAAAAAACGAGAATAGTTACACAAATCGAACAACACGTAAATTAAACCAAAATAAAGTTATTGCAAATCAAACCAAAAACTGAGAAGTCATTTATTGTAGTTGTGATTGTGGCTCACATCTTCCTCTGGTTTTACGTCCAGAAACGGCTTAAACGCCTTCTATGAGTCGAGGATATGCTTCCCATCCAGTTTTCTTACAAGCTGGCAAACAGGGTCTTTTAACATCAGATTCCCAAGATGTTGCCATTCCCTTTGGAATTGCGGCCATAAATCAAGAATTTCTCTTTGTACGTCTCCACTAGGATGCGTCTCAAGAGAAAGTTGGATATTACCCAAATTCTCCTTACTCAGTCCATCCTTAATGAATTCAATTTTATCATCTCGATTAGAGGACGGAATCCCAATAGAACGACATTTACCGTTACACGTCCATCGTGCACATTTGTGGCAATTTGAACTCATGCGCTTTGCTCGTCGCTTCTTTGCAAAAGTGCTTCTACCTGTACCTGGTAAATGCAAAACAGGAAGATATTCATCTTCACGTACCTTGGCTTCAATTAGCCAACGTATGTCGTCAGGAATCCCTTTGCGCATAAGCATTCTTAATCTTTCAAGTCGAACTTGGTAAAGCTTCAGTAAAATATTTCGAGGAAAAGGAGGAAATCGTTTCTGCAATCTTGTGAGAATATCATCCATCCTGAAAAAGAATGAAAAAAAAAAATTGAAAGAGAAATTGGAAGAGAAATTTATATACAATATCAGTTTTGTGGGTAGCTGATGGAACCGATTTAAATAATCACGGAGTACCGTTATCCGCCATTTAACCGGGGTTAAAAAAAAAAAATTTATATTTACATCTAGTTATTTTCAAAACAAGGATCAAAAAGAAAAACAACATAAAAAGACTCAAAAACAAAACACTCTAAATAAAATCCTAAATTCTTCCCCCCACACATAATTTTTACATTGTCCTCAATGTAATGCTATTATCCCCCAATGCAAGAATTATATGTAAGAGAAAAGAACTATTGAACAAAAGAAAAGAAAAACAATAAAAGATAGAATGATGGAGAGTAAGGAATATGCAAATCTGATATAATAGATGTTCTCCATCCTTTTGGGTTGCCTCTCCAAGAAGCGCTTGGTTTATTGTCCTCAGCTTGACTTAGACCCATGCCATTATTATTCAACATACTTTGGCTCAAAAAGTGGAAACTCCTCCACATCTTGTATTGGAAAGTTCTCATAGTAAGGCTTCAATCTATGACCATTCACTTTGAATGCCTTATCTGTTTTCGGGCTTTGGATTTCAACTGCACCATGAGTAAATACATTAGTAATAACAAAAGGTCCAACCCAACGAGAACGTAACTTACCTGGATATAACTTAAGGCGTGAATGGAAGAGAAGAACTTTTTGTCCAACAACAAATTCTTTTCTTGATATCATCTTGTCATGGAATGCCTTAGTTTTTTCCTTGTAAATCCTAGAATTCTGATAGGCATCATTCCTTATCTCCTCTAATTCTTGTAGGTCAAGTTTTCTTTTCTTTCCTATCTCATCCATCTCCATGTTGCATTGTTTGATAGCCCAATATGATTTATGTTCCAATTCAACCGGAAGATGACAAGGCTTACCATAAACAAGTCGATAAGGAGACATACCAATGGGTGTCTTATATGCTGTCCTATAAGCCCAAAGTGCATCATCAAGTCGTGAACTCCAATCCTTCCTATTTGGATTAACTGTCTTTTCAAGGATGGACTTAACTTCTCGGTTTGTCACTTCAGCTTGCCCACTAGTTTGAGGATGATATGAGGTGGAGACCTTGTGTGTGATGTTATACTTCCTCAAAAGTGCTTCCATAGTCCTATTGCAAAAGTGAGTACCTCTATCGCTGATTATGGCCTTTGGCGTTCCAAACCTAGCAAAGATGTTAGTCTTGACAAAATCTGAAACAACTTTAGAGTCATTAGTCCTAGTGGATTTTGCTTCCACCCACTTTGAAACATAATCAACGGCAAGTAAAATATAAAGATTACCAAAAGAAGGAGGAAAAGGTCCCATGAAATCCATGCCCCATACATCAAAAATTTCAACAATAAGTATTGGAGTTTGAGGCATTTGATTTCTAGCACCTAAGTTACCAGTTCTTTGGCAACGATCACATGACTTGCAAAAGAGGTATGCATCTTTGAATATGGTAGGCCAATAAAATCCAGAATCAAGAACTTTCATGGCTGTTCTTTTGGATCCAAAGTGTCCTCCACATGCATAAGAGTGACAAAAGGTGAGAATAGATTGAAATTCAGTTTTGAGTACACACCTTCTTATAATCTGATCGGAGCAATGCTTCCAAAGGTAAGGATCATCCCATATGTAGTATTTGGCATCACTCTTGATCTTATTTCTTTGAGCTTGTGTCAACTCTTGTGGCAACTTCTTGGTAACTAAGTAATTAACAATATCAGCATACCAAGGAGTTGTTGTTCTTATAAAAAGAAGTTGCTCATCCGGAAAGTTCTCATTCAAGGGTAGTGCATCATCTTCATGAACTAAACGGCTAAGATGGTCCGCAACCAAGTTGTCACTACCTCTCTTATCTTTTATCTCCAAATCAAACTCTTGTAAGAGAAGTATCCATCTGATCAACCTTGGTTTGGCCTCCTTCTTAGTGAGTAAGTACCTAAGGGCTGCATGGTCAGAAAATACAATTACTTTAGTACCAATTAAATAAGATCGAAATTTTTCTAAAGCAAATACAACAGCCAAAAGTTCTTTTTCAGTAGTGGAATAGTTCAATTGAGCATCATTAAGAGTTCGGGAGGCATAATAAATGGCATGTGAGGCTTTGCCAACCCGTTGGCCCAAAACAGCTCCAATGGCATAGTCACTAGCATCACACATGATTTCAAAAGGTATATTCCAATCTGGTGGTTGCATGATAGGAGCTGATGTCAAGAGTCCCTTCAATGTTTCAAACGCCTCTTTGCATTTATCATCAAAGTGGAAAACCACATCTTTTTGTAGTAGCTTGCAAAGAGGTAATGTGATCTTTGAGAAGTCTTTGATAAATCTCCTATAGAAACCTGCATGTCCAAGAAAAGAACGAACCTCTCTCACATTTGTGGGAGGTGGTAAAGAATGCATAATATCTATTTTAGATTTATCAACCTCCATCCCTCTAGAAGAAATAACATGACCCAAAACTATTCCTTGTTCTACCATAAAGTGACATTTTTCCCAATTCAAAACAAGGTTAGTTTCCATGCATCTTTCAAGTACAAGTGTAAGGTTCTCTAGACATCTATCAAAAGAATCACCATAGACACTAAAATCATCCATAAACACTTCTATGATATTCTCTACATAATCTGAAAATATGCTAACCATACACCTTTGGAATGTAGCTGGTGCATTACAAAGACCAAATGGCATACGCCGGTATGCAAAAGTACCAAATGGACATGTGAATGTTGTTTTCTCTTGGTCCTCCGGAGCAATGGCTATCTGATTATAACCTGAAAAACCATCAAGAAAACAATAATGAGAATGGCCAGCTAACCTTTCAAGCATTTGATCAATAAAAGGTAAAGGAAAGTGGTCTTTGCGAGTTGTGGAATTAAGTTTACGATAATCAATACAAACTCGCCATCCTGTTTGAATCCTAGTAGGAACAAGTTCATTCTCATTATTTGTTACCACCGTTACACCTGATTTCTTTGGAACCACTTGGACTGGGCTCACCCATTTGCTATCCGAGATAGGATAGATCACTCCAACATCTAGGAGCTTCAGTATCTCCTTTTTCACAACCTCCATCATAGGAGGGTTCAATCTCCTTTGTGCTTCTCTTGTTGGTTTAGACCCTTCCTCTAACAAAATCCGGTGCATGCACATGGATGGGCTTATTCCCTTGATATCGGCAATTGTCCAACCAATTGCTGTTTTATGCTCTCTAAGCACCCGGATAAGTCGCTCTTCTTGCAAAGGTGTGAGCTCTTTGGCAATGATGACAGGTAGTGTGTCCTTTTCCCCTAAGAACAAATATTTCAAGTGGTTCGGTAGTGGTTTCAATTCTAAAGTTGGTGCCTGCAAAATGGAAGGTAGAAGTTTCTCATTAGATAAAGGCAAATCAATAAATGAAACATCAAACCTTGCATCTTTTGGTTGCAGCGAGTGTAAAGATTCTAGTGCCCCTTCCACCTGGTCACTCAAGGCTAGTTTAGCATTCCCCATTCCGAGATGGTTGCTAAGAACTATTTCCACACTATCTTCACCATCTAGCTCATAAGCTTGCTGCACTAGTGAGTCAATTATATCAATATTAAAAACAGAATGCACATCACTAGGATATCTCATGGCCTCAAAAATGTTAAAGCGAATTATTTCACCATCAAATTCCATAGTTAAAGTGCCATCATGTACATCTATTTTAGTTCTTGCTGTTTTCAAGAATGGTCTCCCTAATAGAATAGGTGTGGGATTAGAAGACATCTCATCTTCCATCTCAATAACATAAAAGTCAGCGGGAAAAACCAATTCATTAACCTGTACAAGAACGTCTTCTACAACTCCTCTTGGATAAGTGTTAGAACGGTCAGCAAGTTGTATTATAACACCGGTTTCCTCTAATGGTCCTAGATTCAATGAAGCATAAATTGAATATGGCATGACATTAATAGATGCCCCTAGATCTAGCATAGCACGCTCAAACCTGGTGTTGCCTATCTTACAAGGAATGGTAAACATACCTGGATCCTTGCATTTAGGTGGGAGTTTCTTTTGAAGAACAGCTGACACATTCTCCCCTACACTTACCTTTTCATTCCATTTCAACTTCCGTTTAGATGTGCACAACTCTTTTAGGAACTTGGCATATCTTGGCACTTGCTTGATAGCATCTAGTAAAGGTATGTTCACCTCTACCTTCCGGAAGGTTTCCAAAATTTCCTTCTCTTGCTCCTCCTTCTTGGACTTTGCTAACCTGCTAGGAAAAGGTGGAGGAGTTATATAAGAAGGAAATGATGGTTTAGGAATTACCTTTTTTAGTGGCTCGTTGGGATGTGAAGAGGATGCCATGGTATTGTTCTCCCCTTGAGCACTATCATTTTGTGGTTTCTCTAGCTGTTTCCCACTTCTTAAATTTATAGCATTGGCATTCTCTCTTGGATTCACTATGGTTTGGGAAGGTAATTTCCCAGAATCCCTTGCTTGCATTTGACTCATGGTTGTTGCCAATTGCCCTATTTGAGTCTCCAAATTTCGAATACTTGTCTTTGTTTCCTGTTGAAATTGAATTGTATTAGTAGAAAGAGCTTTAACAAGATCTTCAAGAGAAGTACCTGAATTTTGGGTGGGTGGTAGTTGTTGTCGGGTTTGGTATGGTTGTTGCACTCTTTGCTGAAAACCCGGTGGCCTGTGGTCAAATGGTGGAGGAATAGTTTGTGATTGGTTCCCTCCATAATTGAAGTTTGGATGATCCCTCCATCCTGGATTGTATGTGTTTGAGTAGGGATCATATTTCCTTGATTGGTTCTGAAATCCACCCATGGCATTCACATGTTCATTGGTATCCTCTTGAAGTGTTGGACACATATCAGTTTGGTGCCCTATGTTTGAACATATGCCACAAGCCTTTATTTGTTGTATTTTACCTACAGCCAATTGTTGAACAAGAGAAGTCAGTTTATCAAATTTTTGTTCAAGGGATGATATACTTACCTCATTAACTCTCTTGGATTGTGGTGGTGGATCTTGTCTCATTGAGAACTGTTGAGAATTGGCTGCCATGTTGGAGATTAATGTTCTAGCAGCCCTGGGAGTCTTATCAACTAGAGCTCCCCCACTAGCGGCATCTATCATACTTCTCTCCATGGGCATGAGACCTTCATAGAAGTATTGGATGAGAAGTTGTTCACTTATCTGATGGTGTGGACATGATGCACAAAGTTTCTTGAACCTCTCCCAATATTCATATAGGGACTCTCCGTTGTATTGCCGAATCCCACATATCTCTTTCCTAATGTTGGCAGCCTTAGATGCTGGGAAATACCTTTCCAAGAATGCTTTCTTCAAATCATTCCATGTAGTGATGGTCCCGGATGGTAGATAGTAGAGCCATTCCTTTGCTGAATCAGCTAGAGAGAATGGGAAGGCTCTCAACTTAACTTGCTCTTCCGTGAC